>OX418224.1:46794523-47006496 GCA_948455865.1 Conomelus anceps
AAGTTGTTGGAGGAGGTGGAGGAAGAGGACTAGGTGGTGAAGGAAGAAGAAGAAGTTGCTGAAAGAAAAAGAAGAAGAATATAAAAAGAAAGGTGATGAAAGATGATGAAAGGAAAGAAGAAATAAAGGAGATGATTGGGAAGGGGAAGTAGAAAGAGAAAAAGAAAGAGAAGGAGAATGAGAATATGGCGAAGGCCGAGGAGAAGGAGAAGAAGGAGGAGGAGAAGAGGAAGAAGAAGAAGAAAAAGAAGCGGAAGAAGAAGGAGAAGAAGGAGAAGAAGAAGAAGAAATGAGGAATAAGAAGAAGGAAAATGAGGAGGTGAAGAAGAAGGAGAAGACGAAGAAGAAGGAGAAGATGAAGAAGAAGAAGAAAGAATAAGATGGGAGAAGAAGTAGAAGAAAAGAAAAAACAGGAAGAAGAAGAAGAAAAAGAAGACACAGTTGTATCAAAGATACAATCGCTGTGATTATTTAGTACTCATTAATAATGATAGGTGATTGTTAGTATCTGACCGTTGTGACAGAACTAAAATTAGATTTAGGTTCTCAAAAAAAAAAAATAATAATAAGAAGTTATGAAAAGAGGAAGGGGGACGATAAAAAGAGAATTTAGGGTATTCCAAAGCCGCCATAACTTTCAAACCATACTAAAAGAAGCTATACTATCTTTAAAATGGAAGTTATGACCTTTGTTTAGGTGGTACCCCCTGCACCCCCCAAATGGCGCCCCTACTCAAGTTCTATATATTTAATATAAAGCGTAAGTGGAATTTAATCAGAAAATGAAAGGCGAAATTATAAAATATACTAATAAAGGAGTCACAAGTCATTCTCCCAATATTCTTTTAAAACATATTTTTTAAATTTATGCTCTTGTTTGCAAGTAACGGAAAAATTTTGTTGGGGTATTAAACAAATTGTCGTGTCAGTGATGTCATCGCTACAGTGCTATCTACGAAAAATGTATCCCAAACATCTAATCTAGCTATTAATTAAACAACCTGTCACCTAAATTAGTCACCATCTTTTTCAGATTAATGTTCGACGTTTTCAGATGACAAACCAATTTTGAAAATCAATTAAGCTGCATAGACAACAAAAAGAACAAAGAATTGAATTCTGCTAGTCAGCTACTCGTATCAAAGCTTGCCCGTTCTAGCTGGTTATCTGAGTTCAATGACCTCACGCAGAGTCGGCCTGAATTCGTACACTCAAATTCGTGCTAGCTTTATACGTTATGCACGAAAAACTCTGTATCATTCTGTACAAAAAATTTAACTTGTCATGAACAATACGTATGTGCATGTGCAATATTCTTAATGCAACATTATTGAATATTAACATTATATAAATATTATTAACACCTAATTTGAAGTTGCTCATTTTCATGCTAGATATAAGGCTAATCAAATACTTCCTGTATGACAGGAAGTATGAGCTACGTTGAAATAGTATGCAATGAAATGAGATATATTCTATTCATTATTCAGCTAATTCCGCTTTTTTGTTTCTTTTTCTTCATTTTAAATTTTTAGGACAGTAGCTATAACATTTTACACGTGTAGCTTCGGTCTACTTTAAAAATTATTGTTTAATCGTTAATAAAGATTTGAATAAGAGTGACTCAATTTAAAACTCATTTTCAATATTATTGTAATGCCTCACAATACATTCTAGCCAGAGCCTTACCCAGATCATTATCAGGCGCAATATACGCAAATATAGGATAATATAGGCAAAAAGCTACAAGGATAGAGATTTGGTTTTTGGTTTGCCTCCAAACCGAGTTTATTTCCTTCACTTTGGTAGCGGTCACTAAATTACACGGGTGAGTAGAACTGCTAGCCGATGTCTCGACATAACGTACCAGCGACAAAAGGTACTACTAGATTTTTTATGACAACTTGGGACAGTAATTTACCTGGGAGAATCTGACACTGGATTTATTGTTCCATGACGAACTGCGTTGCTGACATCGATGATCAAGGAGGACGCCTCTGAAAATGGATCTCAAAGATTCGAAAGCCCTCGGCCCACCGAGTAAGTAAATTCTACTTATTCTTAATGAAAATTTGACTGCAAGTCGTTGAATTCACTTAAAAAGCTAAAATCTGACACTACTTCAATGCGACAAAACGTACCACTTGATAGAAAGAGATAGGTTTTCACGGTACATATTTTAAATACTTTTCATTACTTTATCCATGATAATAATCACTTTGGCGTGTTCAAGTTGTTTAAAATCAGCTATGGTTAAAATGGAAAGGTTTTACTTTATCGAAAATTGGTTGGAAACACGGAAATTCCAATAGCAGCTTGGAGCTTATCTGTTCAAACAGAGGTAAGCTACGAAACTCCTGGGCGCTCCTTGTAAGGGTGACCGATTGGATTGGCCAGCAAAAAAGACACTGTTCTCTGCTGTAAAATCACTTCCCGGTGGTTCGGAACCCACCTTAAACTGTAGGTCCAACTCATCAATCACCATCATCCAATTCATTACCCACGCACAGGTCTCAGACCTATGTGGGCTTCATCCTCCAGAAAAAAAGCTGTTTTCAAAGGCGACATCGGACAACAAACGCAGTAGAGGCTAACAATGCTAACAAAATATCCTAGTTTTACAAATATCATAATAATTGTACATAAATGCTTTAGCATTGAGAGTGAGCTGAAATAAGATCAATTAGGTGATTGCGTGCTTGCACAGTGGAGCAGCCAATAGCTACTCATTGACAATCACCATTACAAAACCAAACACATGCTGTAGAACGGTGTATAACAGATTGGGTTGACGTGAATACCACCATTTCAAAGCATGTGTTTAATTTTCACATTGGTGACTATCACTTGAAGCACTCTTTTATTCTTAGGTCTACTGCTCACAGAATTAATAGTAACATTTCAGTGTAAGCTAATATAATTAAAAGCAGTGCATAATATTATGTACTTGTTCAATACTCAAAACTTGTTCAATCACTCTTGTACCCGTCCTTCGTACGGATTATGTTTAGAAATAAGACTAAATATGTTTCGGCTTTTTTGATAGCAACGCTCATGAAGTTGTTAGCAGCTTAGTAAACAACTTAGAACTTAAACAATTCAGTGCAGCTATCAGAGAGAATATTTGAGAACAGCTGATTGATATATCATGATAAATTACGTGATTTGTTCTGATGTGGTAATAAAACTTAGAAGAAATGTATCCAAAATCGCATAATACTTGGTTTTTAAACGTTTATTATTCTGCTAAAAAAAAGTTAATTTAGTTTTTTATAGGTAAAGACATTGTCAAAAAGGTTTTCAATAGCCTACTGATAAATAACTTTAATCCCGATCGATGCTCTTGTTTTTCAGAAGGCCACGTAGAATGCCTTCGGGGCCGTGACAGACAGAAATTGAGATAAGACTTTTTTCGGCTACTTTAATGTATAAAACGTAAAAATAACCAAAAAATATATAATTCTGATAAATGTACAGACAAAACTCTAATTTTATTTATATAGATAATCTACAATAACAGCTGCAGTTCAGCAAACATAACATTCTTGACCTACAAGTTTTTAAATTAAATTTAATATTTTCGCTCTTTCGGTCATTCCGAACAGAGCTAAATTTATAATTTATAGTTTTTATAATCAAATAATAAATAATCTTTTTTAAAGTGAAATCGTTAGTGTAATTTACCAAAGTGTTGTAGCCTACTGTGTCAAGTGGATTGAAGGTTGTGTTATCTGGAAATTTTGACTTTTTAGTCTGTTCAAGAATATTTTTTACTTGTATTAAATCAATATATAGCACCTCCTGAAAAACCTACTGGTAGGAGGACCTTTGTTGTTATGATACTGTAAATAAATTGATTGATTGAATAATATTATTTATAATCTATGGTCGATAAAACGGTACTTTCCTGTTAGACGTCACGTCTACTTATTTAGAGAAACGATAATCGATATCTAACTTCAAAAGTATCGATACTCCTCTGACAACATTAATGAGAAAAATATAGGTTATTATCAACAAAGGAAATCGATTATCGATATCTCTAAATGAGTAGACGTGACGTCCAACAGAAAAGTACCGATAAAACTGAGTATTTCGACCTCTTTATGGTACGGTGAATAGGTAGCAGCCAATTCCTATTATTTCTGTAAATTTATAGCATATAAAACTATTTCAGCCTATAATTGATACGACGAACCAATAATCAAGCTGTCAATTTCTATTATTAATACCAATAAGCAGTCAATTTCTATGCGAAATACCTAATTTCTAAAAAATCCCAGCTAAAATTGTTTCCCCAGCTCAAATCTGTGCTGCATTTAGACAGCGGCCGTTCTAGCGGTTTGAACTGCATAATTCCGTGCACGTGGAGAATCCTGTGCACGTGGCCCCCCTCCCCCTTCACCAAACTGATCGCCACCCCCCCCCCCACAAACCACCTCCAAACTCACTCATCCCACTAGAGACTTTCTTGTAAGAAACTTTGCACAATTCATCATCACCTTTCTACAGGGAGACAGGCAAGACCCACGGGTTGAAATCTTTTCAGGAGTGCACATTTTTTGGACACAATTCACTTGTTATTAAAGAAAGTATACTGTTCACTATATAATATATGGAGAGTGTTCATGAAAATAATAACATGAAAGAATAAATCCAGTTTTTGGGAAGTGATAGCCGTGAGCCGTAGCAGGTATATGTTTAATCAGATAAAGATAAGCTACGAAGTCCTGGGCCCTCTTTGTATGGATAACCGATTGGATTGAAGAAAGACTGTTCTCTGCTGGGAAATCACTTCTCGGTGGTTCGGAACCCTCCTAAAGTTGTAGGTCCAACACATCAATCATTATCATCCAACTCATTACCCACGCACTGGTCTCAGACTCCTATAGGCTTCATCCTCAAAAAAATCCAAACCTCCAAATATCCTGACGTACTAGAGGAAAATTTTATTTGTGACTATTCAAAGATTTACCAATTTTTGAAATGATCTTGTATTCCTTATCGATGTACAGAACTGAATTTTAGTCTTTTTTTACCTAAAAATAATAATATTATTAATGACTTTAATCCGGTCATCCGCACAGGTCTCAGACCTATGTGGTCTTCATCCTACAAAAACTTTAAATAATCAGTTCAAAAATTAAAAAATAAGACGTTTTAAAACGTCTTCTGAGTTATATAGAACCGCAGTCAAAAATGGAAGGAGGAAAATTATAAAAATGAAGAAAATTAGGAAGCTGCAGGAAGAAGAAAAAAAATTAAGGTTGTTAAAGGGCGTTCATTTAGGGGGAAATTGAAAGCCCGAATCCAGTACATTGAAAATGTCAGCTGCTCCACAGCATCTAGCATTTGTAGCAAGCGGAAACATAGAGTGCTCAGGTTACGATCGGTGCAGTGTTGCTCAAACTCTCTCATGTTTACATGTTCGTAAGGGTCTTAACAGGGACGAATTTAAGGGAGTATTTGGGGATGAATCCCCCAAAATTCTCAACCAACTCAAAAAAAGTTTTTTATGTGATGAAGATTATTTTTTCGGTAGTAGCCCCCACCCCCCCTCCCACCATCCGGGACTTTAGGCCCTCTACATACTGTAGCACCTATCACAAACTTAACATAAAACATAAAAGAAGGGGTTATTGTAATCTTTTAGTAGCCTTGTAACTTTCAATTTTAGGAAAAAATCTAAAATATAGGCCTGTAAATCCGTACATTTATACGGTCTAATACGTCGTAGCCTACTGGGCCTGATCTAAAACGTTCATCAGCATACAGAGCGCCTATTTAAACAGTTATGAGTATTGTGCGCAACAAGTTTAGCGTTGTACGCAATAGTGAGTTGTGTTGAAAGACGTATTTAGGCACGACCTTGCGTGTCAAGGCATTCAGGTTAACGATTAGGCTTATTATTCACTGCTGCCAACTTGTATTTAGGCTTATTACTGGCCAAAAGAGTAGGCAAACTGCATATGCTTACAATGCCGCATCTGTAGTTCTGTACGATTCCAAATGTGTAGATATGAGAGCCTAATTTTTTTAGAGCCTAGCAGTGCTATTGTTGTATTATTATTAATATTCTATTGTTGTTATGATACTGTAAATAAATTGATTGATTGATTGATTGATCTATAATCTTATATTTATTCAATACAATCTCTTTGGAGGCAACAGGTTAACACCCACAACTGCCTCCACAGCTTGATAGAAAACAACATAGGCTACTGTACAAGTAATTTCTAAAATTAAAGATAGAGATAGAAAAAATAAATTGAAACAATACAGAACTTGTCGAATTTCACTAAACTTTAATAATTTGAGTTATAGGACCATGGTTTCGTGTTTTACTTGGGTACCAAATTTGTTTTGAGGCCTCCTGCTTCTTCAGTACAGCCGAAGATGTGTTAGTAAAACACGAAAACATGGTCCTGTGACTCAAATTAGTGAAATTTGACAACTTCTGTTTTATTTCAATTGTGGAAAGATTTCACAATATCAACACCAGTTCTACTAATTTTAAGAAAAAATAAATTATAAAGAAAAGCACCATTAGAAATAATAATATCCTCCTTAGAAAAAAGATAAATATGCAGTACTTAATATTCCTGTAATGAGAAAAAATGTTCAATTTCCTTTATACCTCTGTTCAATAACTTTGCATATTATAATTGCAAAAGGGCGTAATTTTTTGTACATTATTGTAATTCTAATAATAATTTTAGCTCTCACTGTACGAAGTACATAGGGGGAGAGCATTATGCGGAGGCTCTGTCCGTCCGTCTGGCTGTACGCATGAAACTTCAGAGCAAAAGCTATAGGAGGTAGAGGTAACAAATTTTCAGGAGGTATTAGGCACCTCATAAGAAGAAAAAATAAATTAAAATAAAGTTCATCGGTCCTCGCTGAAGGACACAAAAAGGAAAAATCTATCTAGGAACTAGAGGATAGAGTTAGCAGTTTTTTGGGACTCGCTTTGAGGCATGCCTTCTCTCAGTTTTAGTAAATTGGAAAGTTTAAATTGATCTGTATCAGCTGTTTCCCTATAGAATAAAATCGATTTTCCTTCAATGTTTTTAAAAAAATACGGTCGGGACAGTGAGAGCGTCCCCTTTGAATTTACCGTAAGGTAGATTCATTCTACATTTTTCTCCTTTTTTCGAATAGCAATTTCAGAGTACGCTTAATCAGCTTCTTTGCCCATGCTTCCTTCATTTTTTTAGAGTGACGTTTTTTATTATATAAAAAATATAACGTCCAGATTATAATAATATTCAAAATCATTTAAAATAATCAGTCATATGAAGTGAATCCAAGAGATGCTTCTTAATAACAGCAAAATATATTTTTTTTAATAATATATCATATAATTCTGTATTTAGCTAATGTATTGAATTTACCAATAGTTTTTACTAGAATAGGATACTATGTATCCTATAATACTAGTTTTTGTATATTGGGTTCAATTCAACAATACTCCCTCCCACTTTCTCAAGGGAGTAGTCTTAATTATAAATGTATATTAAATGAAAATTTGAAAAAATTATTATTATTAAATAACTTAATCAGTTACACCTCATTCCATTTCTGCATTTCTTTCTACATTAGTAGCAACCTGCAAATGCGTATATCTACTTTCCCGTTAACGTTTTACAGTATTTCGAAACATGGTTGCTCAATGCCCAGAGCAAGAAGGATGCACACGAAGAGAAAGAAAGTAGAAATAAAGACAAATGAACGGAGATGGAGGAAATTAGAAAATGCATGTAGAATAGAGGGGAAATGCAGAAAGACATGTAGGGGAAAAAAAAGAAGATGAGGTAACAACGATGATGTGTGTGGTGTAGAGTATTTATTCTCAGATAGAGAAAGAGAATGTTCAGTTTCAGTGAGAGGAAGTGAGAGAACGTAACCGGCGAGGAATGGAAGTGAGATAGAGCATTGCAATATGAGGACATTGAACCTGCTCCATTTCCAAACATCGGATTGCGCCCAGTTCTTTGAACCACGAGAGAGCACGCGAGAGAGAAGATGAAAGAGAAGTGTTAGTGAGACAGGATAAGAATGGGCAAGAAAGTGGGAGAGAGTCAGAATGATTGAGAATGTGTGTGTAAGAGGAAGAGCGAATGAGAATGAATAGGTGAGAGGTTGTGAGAGAGACAGAATTAAAGAGAAAGCTGTGGAATTCTATGAGTAACAGGAAGAAGACAGAGAGAGAACGACGGATAGAGAGTTCTGGAAGCAGGTATCACGCACTCTTTTTCTCTCTTTCATTCTTTCTCTGTTGCTTGAAACACGTGCAACATTTTCAGCTGTGACATTCTCCATCACTCTTCCCTCTCTTTCTCTCACACTAACTTCATTCCTCTTCCTTTCGTATCTTCTTTTCTCTCTACCACTTTCTCTCTTTTATTCCTGCGTGTAGTTCCTCCTCAGGATCACTGGATACACCAAGGAAATGTAGGTACCACTCGAGTAGAATTATGTACAATAAATTATAATTTACGAAAGAAAATTCCTAAATCGTAAATAATAATTTAAGGGTTTGGACCAGTTTTTCTAATTATTTTTTAAACTGCTGCAATTTCAGATTTATGACATGCTTTGATCAATTTTTTAATTAAAATCCTACTGTAGGTCTTGGCGAGTCATAAATTTCAGTGTAATTTCCAAGATTCTGTAAATATGTATTGAGGAATTGTATAAAGCAGGTAGTTTTTTCAATTTCCAAGTATGCTTAATGGAGTTTAAAATGAATTAGAAATAAAATAATTGGAAATAAAATAATTAGAAATAAAATAATTAGAAATCTTAAAATTTGTTATCCATGACGCAATCTTGTATTTATTTGGATCTTGAATCTTTATTTTGGCAATCTTGGAAATTAAATTGAAATGTATGGCTTGCCAGGACCTACAGTAGGATTTCAATTTAAAAAATTGATCAAAACATGCCATAAATCTGAAATTGTATCAGCTATCAAAAAATAATTAGAAAAGCTGGTCCAAAACCTAAAATAGTTCATGGACTATTTTTATGTAACTTAATGTTGATGAAATTTATGTAATTATTAATTTTTATTTAAAACTGATTGTTTATCAAAATAACTATCTATTTATTTCAATTTCAACTTAATTATTAACTCAAATATTTGGGATATTACACAAGAAAAAATGCAAAGAACCAGAAAAAAAAGAAAATAAAATAAGAAAATTGATGAAGGAGAAGTGTAACAAAAAAAAGGAACTAAAGGTAAATAGGGAAATAAAATTTCTAAATGTTTGTATTTTTTGAAAATTATTTCAAAAAAGTTGAAACTCAAATTTTAAAAAAATGGGGAGGAATATTCATTGGTTCAATTATTTTTGTAATAGAAGTGTAGTGTACTACAGGCATAGTATTTTGTAAAGTATAAAGTTTACTTTATAAAGTATGAAGTACTGTGCTTCAATTTACATGGATCAATTTTAATGACTTTATTGTTGGACATTGTTTATATCTTTTTTATATCATTAAAGGCTTCATCTTTATATCACTGGTCACGACTTGTAAACAATCTAGAACAAAAGAAGCGCGAACAAATGAGCGTGGGAATCGCAGGAACGAATTGTAGAAGGAGATGGAACAATAATTTAAGACAAGTGCAGACAGGAGAAAACTGATGCAGTATTGTATTACAATGTACGGTCTGAATATACGTAGGCTGTTCAATCTGCTATCTTGATGGAAATCGTGAGATTCATGGCGATTAATTGCCCTTGACTTGTGGTATACGGCCAGGTAGTAAAATAGAGTTATAAACAAGGCAGGTGAGAGGTGAATGTGGAAATTAACAAAGGGAAACAGAAGGTTTCAAAAGAAAAAGTCATAAATTTTGAACACAATGTTTCATTTGAAAAAAATTGATCCCATTCTCTGTTGAGAACAAAGAGAGGTGAGTGAAAAAAGAGAGGAAGAAGGGGAGTGCGAATAAATGTGGAAAATGAAGAGAGGAAAACAAAATAAACAAAGAGAAACAGAAGGATGCAAAAGAGAAAATAATAAATTTTGAATACAATGCTTTATTAAAAAAAAAAACTGATCCCATTCACTGTTGTAAACAAAGCAAGGAGAGTAGAGAAAGAAGAGGGAGTGCGAATAAATGTGGAAAATGAAGAGAGGAAAACAAAATAAACAAAGAGAAACAGAAGGATTCAAAACAGAAAATCATAAATTTTGAACACGTTTCATTTAAAAAAATTGATCCCATTCACTGTTCTAAACAAAGAAAGGAGAGTGGAGAAAGAAGAGGAGTGCGAATAAATGTGGTAAATGAAGAGAGGAAAACAAAATAAACAAAGAGAAACAGAAGGATGCAAAAGAAAAATCATAAATTTTGAACGCAATGTTTCATTAAAAAACTGATCTCATTAACTGTTGTAAACAAAGAAAGGTGAGTGAAAAAAGAGAGAAAGAAGAGGGAGTGCGAATAAATGTGGAAAAAGAAGAGAAGAAAACAAAAGAAAAAAGTATGAAATACGGAAAAACAAAAAATTTAGAACATTATTTCATTAAAAAATTAATTGATCCCATTTAGTGTACTTGAATTAAGTGTTTATTTATTGATACAATCAAAATACAAATGAGTGTAAAAATTCGCGCTCCAAACAAACTTTTAAAAAACCTAATGAATTGATAACTCCATCATTTTTGCTTTTGCAGAGGATATCTGAAACGTAAATGCTGTATAAACGTATAAAATCAATCGTTTTCGAGTCATGGAGACCCATCTTGAAAGGCATCCTAGATAGGGTTTTGGTTAGAAGAATTATGGTTTTTATATAATGTGATCAAAAATTTTGTGTGATTTAACATTTAATTTTTCATTTATAATTAAATTATTCATTCATATCACATTACACAAAAACCACAATTCTTCTAGCCAAAAAACCGATCAAGGACGCCTTTGAAGATGAGTCTCCATGACTCGAAAACGTTTTGCCAAAAAGTGAGTAGAAATACTATTTATTCACAATTAAAATTGACTGCAAGTCGTTGAATTTACTATAAAAAGTTAATATTAACAATGCAGATGGAACAAGAAATCCAAGAACGTATAAAGTATTGTAAAATACTTGAATACCTAAAAAATAATTGATATGAAAAACTTTATAAGAAATTCAATAGTCAGTTGTCTTTTGACATAGTTTTCCATATTTCAAGTACTATACAACAACGATTCTATGGCAACAATAAGAAATTTAAAAAAAGGGGGGTTATCGTTAAGGGCAAGATTAAAAATCAAACGAACCTGTCAAAGTAAAAGGGAGCAAAACCACTTTTCTTTCAATTTTCAAGGGGCGGAGCCTCTTGAAGATTCAACTATTAGACAAGTAGATATTTGGCAGCTTATCAAAATTAGCAAAATTCGGTCGGTTGGTCTGGAGGGAGTTGCCCTGTCAAAGCATCTAACGGTACTAGACAGCTTGTGACATCTATTTTTAGACAGACTTAAAAGTTTGATTCGACATTCGACCCACTGTGAGTGGGGTAATGTAAATGGGTCATCGGTCGTCTGAAAATCGTTACAAAAGGTTATTTTAGTTGTTTCAAGTGTCAAAATATAGAGAACCAAATTCAGTGATTTGAATTATTATTTTCTTCAGCGGATAATGTTTAAAATTTGAATTTTCTAGTATAATTTGGTGCAAAATAGGATAGAGAATAATTTTTTGGTGCGCAGTAGTTGTTCTGCGCATGCGTCAGGCTCTCAGGCTTCTCGGTATTGATTCTGGTGTGACAGCTCGCAAGGAGAGGCTCCAGGGAGGGGATGCAGTTCAAGATAGGCGAAGCAAGGCTCAAGTTTTCATTTCCCAAAAGTTGAGCGATTCTAAACAAAGTAAACTTGAGACACAAAATTCGTTGCTAAGACAATAATTTTATTTAAAATAATGGATCAAGCAAGCAGAGTGAGAGAATAATCTATTAAATAATTTAATCACTAATTAAAAACTTGAAAGACATAATAGAAGTCTGTTTATTGGGAAAGCAAACACATAGCTACAAATTTGTATATATAGAGTGGCTTGGAACAGCAACCCTGAGTGTAAGAGGGTAAAAGTAAATGCGTATGGCTTTTATTGGTGGTGAGACACTACGGGGAAACCCACCTCGCCGCTTGAGCCATGTTATTGGAAACATGGTGGACCTACAATTTTAGGTGGATTCCAAACCACAGAAGTGATTTTACAGCAGAAAAAAGACTTGTTTTTGCTGGCCAATCCAATCGGTCACCCTTATAAAGAGGGACCAGGAGAGCGTTGCTTATGTAATCTGATTGAACAGATACCTGCTACGGCTCACGGCTATTACTTGCTTATAAGAAGGTAGATCGAGTATAATATTAAGTAATTATACTATAATATTCAGTCATTTTACTACTGTATAATATTCAGTATTTTACTCTCAGTATAATATTCTCAATCTCGTTGAGTTTTAAAATATTTGTTAGTTTTGGAAAGTGAGCTGGTTAAAAATCAGTTTGGGTTCGGGTAATACTTGTGCGTATTTGTTCAATGGTAAAATCTAAGCCTTAAGTCTTAGATAAAACCTTATAGAAGATTGTTTATTGGGAAAATAAGCATATCACCAATGTTATGGATTTGAATAATTATAATATAGAGTGGTTAGAAACTGCAACCTTGCAACTCCTACAATATGGCTGTTGTTAAGTTGTTCTACTAAAACCCGAATTTTTCTACAAAAAATTGACGACTCAAGTCTCAGACGTGGCTTCTAAGGCTTCAATTCAAAAAGCTAATAAAACGATAATTTTTCTACTACAACACTGAATGTCAACTCAAGCATCAGAAGTTGATGTTGAAAAGATCCCATTCCAGTGTATGTGTTCCATTTGTTCATTTTTGTTTGGTAAGATAATACCTACCTATTATTAATAGAAGATGATATTACTCAAAGATGAGAAATTATCATGCTTTAAGAAGAAATGAAAATCTTATGTACACTATTGTACATTTCACTGTACAATGATCATAAAAAGATCACATAAAAATGATCAAACTAGTTTGTAATTAGCGTTTTTAATTCTCTTATGCTCATCCTTTTACCTTTTTACTATTTATTGGATGTTACTGTTAAACTGTGATTTCATATTAAAATTCATATTTCAGATTTAAAATTTCACAGTCCTAACTGAAACTTCACTGGCAATAGGTAGAACCAAAATATGCAATTTTCATGTTAATGGAGGCAATATATTTCAGTTTATATAAATTTACATGTTTGTAAACATTAATTCGTGAAATAATAATGATAAATATAATGCGAATAATATGACCTAAAGTTTTGCTTCATTCACATAATCTCTTTCACTCTCAGTGTTTGTAACAATTATTCAATTTGTATGAATTAAAAAATATTAGAAAATCTTCGATTTTGTATGTTTTCAATATCAATAAACTATGCCAATTTGAATATCCTAATCCTACTAGCCTAACTTTAAATTCATGAAACACTTGATTTTTCAGTCAGTAAAATACTAGCTAGTGGAGAAGATACTAATTATTCTAATATCAAAACTGATACCGGTACTGTGGTTCTATTCAATATATGATTTTCACTCACTTATACTGGAGAGATACATTTCACATCTAAAGAGAAGCTTCATCATCCTCCCTTTAGAAGTGAAATGCATCCCTTCGGTATAAGTGAATGAAAAACATATATTTTAAATAGGAATACAGTGTCAGTTTTGATACTAGATTGTTCATCAAGTATTTCGTCATGGAAAACATCACAGACTATTCCTTGGAGTACAGTAGAAACAATTAGTCTGGGCGCGTGGCTCTGGTTTCACTACTAGCCGGCCTGTTAAATGTTGACTAGTTGACCTTCAAGACATCTGCAGCGTCGCATGGGCCACATGTTTTTAGAAATGAGCGATAAACACTCCCCTCGCCATGGCTGACTACCAAACGGCCGTGCGCTCAGACTAATTGTTTCTACTGTATATATGGACAAATGCATTTAAATATTTATTCAAAGTTGCTAGGGATTAGGTTTTTTTCTGGAGAATGAAGCCCACATAGGTCTGAAACCTGAGTGGGTAATGAATTGGATGATGAGTTGAACCTACAGTTTTATGTGGGTTCCGAACCACCGGGAAGTTATTTTACAGCAGAGAACAGAGTATTTTTTGATGGCCAATCCAAACGGTCACTATTACAAAGGACTATTATCCCAGGAGTTTTGTAGCTAACCTCTGATTGAACAGATACCTACTACGGCACTCGGCTATCACTTCAGTTACTATCACAGTATGATTATTACCTAAAAACTAGCAATACTTTATCTTGCGAATCATCTGAGTCATCCATCCATTTTAGTTGCATACATGAAACGCAGTTCTGAATCAGACATGCACCAATAATTTCGTTGCCTGTTTTGTAAAATTACCTGTAGCGCATGCACATTAGCCATTCTTGGAATTTTCTATTACTCACCAGCATTAAACGGTCAATTTAATGATATTCCACGAACCAAGCAGAGAAAATCACATGTTTTCCTTGCCAAGTTTCTTCAAGCAGGTTGTTACAGAGCCAGTTGAGTCACTCCCAATCCAACTATGATTCCAAATAACCAGTTGATGAATAGATGAACACTTTTAATTATTTTAATGGTTGCCTCTAATTATTAGTCTCATATATTATGAGCTTATGAGGAAAGTGTCAGTTATAAGGGAAAAAAGAGAGAAGTAATAATAAATACAGGGAATAATGGAGAAGACTAAAACAGTGAAGGCTAAAAAAACTTTGCAGAGCTCTCCAATAGGTTTCATTCAATAACGATAAACATTATTAGTTGTTAAAATAAATTTGATGATAGATAGATAAATTATTTATGTATTCATTTATTTATTGGTGTAACTAACAATCAATGTGAATACAACTATTGATGTCCAAAACTGATTTTCACAAAATTTCAGAGTAGAATCAAAATTTTAGGTTAGGTCTCTTTCACTAGAAATTTCAACTTGGAGCACAATAGTTCACAAGTTTCTTGCAGAAAAAGAATATTAATTTTTGATTCAATTTTAACAAAGCACTATCACAGTCCAAAAAAGTAGATATAATTTTTAATTTTGATATTTTTGAGCCAGAAATCTACATTAGTTACACTAGTTACCATATATAGTTTCAATAAACAATTAGCAGCCAGTCAGCCACTGGCCTCCTCTCAAAGGGGTATATGGATTTGTCAATCTGCCAAATAAAATGTACTTAATTCAGTTATATTATTATGTATTATAATTATATAGTACGTTTTTATAAATCTATTTTTTAATTTTTATTTAGCCTACTGTACATTCCAATATTTGAAAGTTTAGGAACGATTACAATGATTGAAATAACTGAAAAACTCTTGACTTGTATAAAAAAACTGCTCTTTCAGTTCTGTCTTCAACTGAACTGATGCTACTGGTACTGGATTATCTGACAATAAAAATTCCACTCAGTTATAGCAAAGGCATTTTACTCTAAATCCTCTTTGTTTATATATAGCAACTGTAGAAAGCTTTCACTCCAATTTGATTAAAAATGCATACATGTATATACAGAGTGTTTCGGAACTCTCTACAATACTTCTAGGCAGTGTTTCTGGACCACTAACAAAAGCGAAAAACTGCAACCTGCTCCCAACCACCGCACACCCTAAAAAGTAGCATATCTCTGTTAATTGTTGGCCAATCTTGATAAATGAGGTAGGTTAGGTATCTATCGTTAGATTTGCAATAAAAATATCTAAAAAAAAGTTATTCTAGTCAAATTTTGATACTATTAGCCATTATTAATTTAATCCTGTTCAAAGATTTTAAATGACCACCATTTTGTTTTTTGAAGTTGGAAAATTTTGATTCATTTTTTTACATTGCTTTAATTGTTATAAAGCTGTATAAAAAATTTCAAAATTATACATTCAATGGTGTTTGAATAAAAAAATAATGCGTGGAAAAAACAAAATGGCGACTGTGTAAGTAACTGGGTACTTGAGAAAAATTTCATTACGATATTTAGTTTTGTTAGTGGTCCAGAAAAACTGCCTAGAAGTATTGATAGATAGTTCCGAAACATTCTGTATACTACTATCCTCACCCACTGGGGGTTGAAATCAAATTAATAAAATATTCTTGATAAAATATTTAATCATGTAATGAAGAAAAAACATGATCATTTGGTAAAGTTTTACTAAAACATTTGAATAGATAGATGATTAGCAATAGATTTAATGAAGTAATATGTAACTCAACAAAATAACTCACTAAAATAATGAATAAAGTAATAAAAAAGTAGAAAGTCAGAAATAAAAATCTGTAGATGGAAGAGAAACTCCGGCACTATCAGTAATTTACACTGTGCTAAAAACTTCAAGCACTGTGACTAAACCTTTTTACTGTACTGATGTATACATTTTTAATTTATTTCCTACTCATATGCAACAATAATGACCAGAGCAGTATACTGCATGAAAGTACAGTATCACAAAATACTGTAAATTGCTAAACTCACTGCAAAGCATTGGCTTACATACTGTACCTCATTCCAATTTGAAATATTGTACACCATTTATAATCATTGCTGAAAAAATGATAAAAATAAATTATATGGACTATAGGCAATTGATTCTAGTACCTTAATTGCTGAATGATAATTATTTAATATAATTTTATTTTCAAAGTGTGAATCTGAATTGTGTTTAAAGTATTCCTACAGTAAATTAACTTCAACAAAATAAAGTACCACACTGTATTTGAAAACAAAATTGGAATTCGTTCACTTTATTCCGGTTTATGATAAATCCTAAAAAATGTATCATTAAACATTTATTTCACTTACTCCTGTTCTCTGGTACAACATGGCTTTTTACGACTTGTACTAACTTTGCTGCTTTCTTTTGGTAATGGGAAATCATTGACTGCAATAAGTCTTCTTTTAACAAAATTTATAAGAAAATATTACTAGGAACATATTTCTCTTTACTTTATCAACTTATACAGTACAGTACAATACGAAAATCACAATTGAATATGAATGAAAAAAGGACATTCAATCTTGATTCTTGAATAGGTTACCAATTATATTATAACTGGGTATAAATAATCAAAGAAAAAATAGAAAAGTTGAAAGAATACAGCATACTAATCTACTGAAAACTATTTTCTTATAAAAATTGTATTTATTACTTACTCTTATCACTCATTTGTGTAGAAAATTGTTGTATATAAAATAGTAAAAGGAAATGAGAAAAAATTAATCTATTTTATATTTAATATTACTTTTTAGTTATTTTCTACAGAAAATCAATAAGAAGTAATTTGGGAAAGAAAAAACAATAGTAAATCAATAAAGTTCTTAATTCAGTCGTTTATAAAATATGGTATATTATATATAGTTATAAGTATACCAATAGTCTCACAATTGAGTCTTTCAATAAATTAAAATTAAATGTATCTTGAGAAGTTTTCAACTTACTTGCGATATGGGAAACATAGGTCTAATTTTTAATAAAATAATTATTATTTACAAAATAATTATAAACACAAATCATAAAAACAATGGTCTAGTTCATGGGAACCTTATCGTTTACCGCTAAATGGAATTTTGCCAGAAAAAAGGAACGTCTGATAGGTTTATTAATATTTTTACATGTCTATAAATCCAATAGACCAATCAGACGCCTTGGTTTCCAGTAAAATTCAATTTACCGGTAAACGGTGAGGTATTCATGAACTTAACCTTTTATTGCAGGATTTATTTTCACACTTACTTGGGAAAACTTTAGGCTACTTATTTATTAATGTAGCACTTTTAACTAATTTACTTCAACTTTTTAGTCTTCCAATTCAGTCTTTAATGTTATTTATCTACGACCATGTCATAATGTATACATTACAGTTTCACAATTGATGCCAAAACAGCTGTCTTTTCGAAATGCTTTTTGAGACCCGTTGCATAAAGAGCTCATTATAGTACAGGTTCTACATTATAACACGGGTTCTGGACCAATCAGAAGCATTTTTGATGGAATCAATATCGTAATTCAATATTGTGAAACTATCAGCTGATTTCATCAAACTGCTACACCAGCTACTTTAACCTAACAATCTACTATAACTTCTCATATTTGAGATGAGAGGTTAGGTATCTCTGACAGTCACAGGTAAAATGAAATTTTTTAATTAAATGTATACTAGTGGTCGTAGATAAAATAGTGTATGCAACGATTTTATTTGGCCATTAAGGCACTCGTGAGATATTTATAACACTCGCATTCGCTCGTGTTATAACTTACATCTAACTCGTGCCTTAATAAGGGTCAAAATAAAATCGTTGCATAAACTACTATTTTTCAACATACACTTCATTTTGTATCATCTCTGGATTCATCCTCTTTATTCATTTTAATTAAATAAAAGTGAAAATAAATAATAAGAACGACTATAAATATAAGAAACTAATTTATTTTAACTTCTTAGTCTTCCAATTCAGTCTTTTATCTTTTTCTTTCAACATAACCTCATTCTGTATCGAGCTTGGATTCATCGTCTTCCCCCACTTCCACAATAGCCTTCATTATCTTTCTTTTCAGCTTTCTTCTGTTCTCCTCAGTTCGGAGCTGTCTCATTTCAGTAGCAACAAATGCCCCAAACATGTCGTACTCATCACTTGTAGGGACCTGGATGACATCACTCAACGGGTCGACCTCTGTAATCTGCTGACGTTGCTGGATTTCCTGTTGGTGTTCAATTCTTACTCTTTTTGCTTCTGGTGAATTTGGGGCAAGGTCAGAAGTGTCGATGTAAGTTCGTGACGCAGCCTCATCAGAAGACCTTTCAGCGTCCTCGGAGTAACTCTGCTCTGGTTCCTAAAAAAACAAACAACAAAACCATGTAGATTGTTGTAAAATTTACAAGTTATTTTTTAAATTTCCATGTCTCAATAATATTTGATGATCTTACACTTCTAATATATAAACGTCTAGATGCTGTTTTCTGTCAATGAAACTACCTCCGGAGAATATAGGATTGAAGGAGGTGAGGGAAGAGAATGAGGAGGCGGAAAGAAGGTAAAAGTTGGAGGAAGAAAAAGAAGAACAAGAAAAAGAAGAACAAGAAAAAGAAGGCAGAAGAAGAAGTAGGAGGAGGAGGAGGAGAAGAAGGAGGAGGAGGAGAAGAAGGAGGAGGTGGAGGAGAAGGAGGAGGAGGAGGAAGAGAAGGAGGAAAAGTAGGAGGAGGAGGAGGAGGAGAAGAAGGTGGATGAGGAGAAGGGGAGGGAGGATGAGGAGGAGAAGGAGGTGGAGGAGAAGGAGGAGCTGGAGGTGGAGGAGAAGGAGGAGGAGGGGAAGGTAAAGGAGGAGGAGGAGGAGGAGGAGGAGGAGGGGAAGGTAAAGGAGGAGGAGAAGGAGGTGGAGGAGGAGGAAGAGGAGAAGGAAAAGGAGGAGGAGGAGGTGGAGGTTTATTGATTGATTGATTACTTTATTCATACAAATAATAGTTTAAAGTTACAAGTAAAAATACAATATAATATAGGCATCGCCAAGTATTATTTATTACATAGAATATTATTAGTCACTTATAAAAACATGAAATTACGACTGAAAATGAGATTATTAAAACTTGGTGATGCATTTGCATGAAAAGGCGAAGTTAGGGAAGATGTCCCTCTCTTACACTTAACCTATCGTTGAGGAGGAGGAGTAGGAGGTCTAATAAATCTATAGGTCTACTAAATTGTTAAGATGTAAACTATAAAACAATCAAAGTAAACAAATCAAAGAAAATTGAAATAATAGATAAATTTTGAATTAATCTACGACAGATTCTTTATCAATAGAAGACAAAAAAGAGTGACTACAAGTATCTTATTATTTTGGTTCTCATTGTAAGGTACGGCACACCATAAGGTAAACCAAATTATAGAGAGAAACTAAATGCTCTACTTCATTCATGACATTTCTCACAGAGGAATATTTCATCGTATTCTAATTTTCCAGAATTCATTCAACTATCAATTCAAGCTAGTTGTGTTGATTGTGTTGAATTAACGACAAGAATAAATTTCGTCATCCAAATTGACCTAAGAATATATTTTAAGCACTCTAATAGCAAAATTTCAATTATCCTTCTAATTTCTCCAATTTCTTATACACTTATGTTAATTCACTGCACATAATTTGAAACTTTTGCCGTTAACCGAAATAACAAGCATTGCAATTACCACAATTCGATATTTTAAGTTGTACTTGTAGATCTTGTTTCTATCCAGTTCTGAATTGAATCTACTACAACTGAGTACCGTACTCTCTACAAAAAACGAGGCTGTTTGGTAATGTTCATCAAAACCATTTTTCAAATTCCTAATTTTTTTTTGAAGATGAAGCCCACATAGGTCTGAGACCTGTGCGTGGGCAATGAGTTGGATGATTGTGATTGATGAGCTTGACCTACAGTTCTAGGTGGGTTCCGAACCACCGGATCTTCTTCCTCCAATTAGCCGGTTACCAAGCCAAGTACCGTATCCATGTCCTCTCTGCTTTCTTTCTTTTCTTCTTTTCTTTCTGTGTTATATCTATTTTTCCAGTCTTTTTTCTAATTTGTTTGAATTTCGACCATTAGCTGTGTATAAATTAACTGCTCTCTATTTATTCAATCTCATGTCTTTTTTTCTTGATTTCATTTTCATTTAGTCATTTTTCTTTTCAATTTCATGTTTCCCACTTATGCAAAACTAATATTAAGCTATTATTTTGTTTATTAGATAATGTAAAAACCATGTATGGACTGTATATTCTGTTCTGTTGGTCAATCCTATTAAATATCTACAGTATTTGAATATTAGCCCTGTCACATTGTTATCTGTTATTTGTAATGATTTGAAAAAGGAATTAGACCTACAGAAATATCGTTATCTTAATCAACTTCGGCGGATGCCAAAAGGACGAAATTTCTGTACGGTACTTTGTTAGACTGAGATACGAATTTAAAAGAAATTCTATTAATTTTGTTAGTGTAATCTCATTTATTTGATTGTAATATTGTTTCCTGATAGTCATAGTTTAAGGCAATTTATATTCGATAAATCAATCAATCTGCAACTTCAGATATGATGCGACATTTTTATCTGGTAGCGGTTCTGGGAGCGCTGTTGGTAGGAGCGCTTATCTGTGATAAGATAAGGTGCTCTGGCTGGCTTCGTTTCCTACAGCCTTGGGTTCGAATCTCATTCAGCCATGGATGCTTCTGATAATTCACCTCATTACCCACGCACAAGTCTCCAGACTCATGTGGGTATCATCCGCAATAAAAAAATTCAAGGTTGCCAAATAAATTTGCATGCATGTTAGATGCCAGCAACTTGCCATAAATCAAATCAAATCAAAATTCTTCATTCGCCACATTTCACAAAACACAAATTGAACAGAATTTAAAAAATGTGGCAACTTGAATCAATGAATAATAAATTATGTTCATTAAACACTTGTTTGTTATATTGCTTACTCAGGTCTTCAGATAGGTATCATGGAAGGCCCCGTATTAGATATTTCAAAATGTAAAGGAGGGATTATCGATAGACAATTTGTTTTCAACTATATACGGTACTTACATCTTTCATCTGACAAATTGTTTTTGCTGATGTTCGAATAAATTCTAAAGGTGCAAAATAGGGCCAGTTCGATGGCCATTCTCCATCTTTTTCCTGACTAGATTGCCTCTTTTTCTGCTTTTTAAACTCTGACTGAAACTGACTTCGTAGATTATGGATTTTTCGTTGCACTTCGGCTATATCAACATTCAGCAAGAGACTAATATTTTGATATGCCTCACATTTTTTGACCCTATTGTGATAGTCTCTACACCTGACATTCCACAAAACCTCATTTTTTTCGTAAAGTGTGATCAGCTCCATGGTATCGTGATAGGACCATTTCATAGCTGTGGCCTTAGTAACGGTGTCCATGTTGTCTTCAGTTAAAAATAACTAGATACGGTCATGTCACAAAAAACTGGCTTGAGTTGTTTTTTTAAGTTAATTTATATCATAATAATAAATAATAAGCTCATGGTTCTATGAATAAATATTATAATATAAATAGGAATAGATAAAGCCTAATATAATGTGTCAATCCACATATAAGTGAGAGTAACCTATAGTTTTAGGTGGGTTCCGAACCACCGGGAAGTGATTTCACAGCAGAGACAGGGGCGCCATTTTGGGGATGGCAGAGGGAGTCCTTTCCTCTACGAGATACACAAAAAATGCGTGTATTGATATGAAAATGATGTTGAAATTTTTTTCCATTGCTGGAATAGCAGCATACTAACTAGAAAGCGTAGTAATAAGGAGCATAATTGAACCAAAATTCAAGAAATTTTGATATATTTTTAAAAAAATGACAGATTTTGTCGTTTGCAACCCCCCCCCCCCCCCCCCCCCCAACTAGGCTGGATTGGAATGGCGATCCTAAGCAGATGACAGGTTTTTTGCTGGCCAAACCAATCGGTAATAACAAAAAAAAGGACATGGCTTTTATTTGTGGGGAGACCCTTACGGGTAGTTCCACCTCGCCGTTTGAGCCTTGTTATGGGGAACATGGTGGACCTACTATTTTAAGTGGGTTCCGAAACACCGGCTAATTTATATCATGATTGTTTGGGTTATTTTTAGTAAGAATTGAATAATAAATGAAAATAACAACCTCAACCCGGCATACGAAAATGCTTGATACTAGCCATCATCAAAAGTGACAGGTCTAGTAATTGGAAAAATTAAAAACGCAGGCTTCGTGAAGTGACGCAGTCTTTTGTGGAACACAGAAATGAATTGGACTGCGTAAATGTGAAGTTTAATATTTATGTTTGTGTGTCACAAAACATTACCATTCGTCACCTCACCAAGGCTGTGTTTCTATTTTCACCAATACTAATAGTGAGGACGTAGGACGGGACACGTCCTAATGTTTATTTGAAGTTTTATAGTTTTATAAAAGTTGGCAGTACTTGTGGAGTTTGGAAAATTCTTCCTAAAACACTTTGTATTTTCTCTAACCGAGAAATAATTGTTACTGTTGATTAATAAAACCAAATTAAAGTAATTTATATTTTTTTCTTAATTTACAATTGATTTTTGGGATTTAGTATGATTTTTTTCATTTAGTGTAGACCCATAGATGTAAACAATCATTTCTATAGGGTCTACATAAAAACAAATATATGTAAAAAATATAATACAAATATATTAAAATCAATATATGATATAAAAATAATAATATATCATACAACTAGGCCTAAATGAAAAAAATTCCAATTTCCCCAATTTTGTAATATAAATAAACACTGAGATTTATTCGCCTCACAGAGAAGCAATTTGCTACACAGAATATTTCAGGAAGAATCAAACAGCACAAGCTACTTCTTTGATTGAATAAAAAAAAATTTAAAAAAAAAACGGAAAAAATAATACGAATATGAACAGTGAAACGCTTTGTAACAGAAATAAAGATGACGTTAGACTTCATTATGAAATTTTTTTATCATTTTTATGGGAAAAAGCTGGTTGAATTTGGCAGATTCTTCCTGGAAAACTTTGTATAAAATTGGAGTAAGCAAGCTACTTTAGTTAAAAGTGAGGTACATGCTACATAGTATATTAATATTGATTTTATTGGAATAGTAGTAAAGGAAATGAGTATGGCTTTTGGTGGGGAGACCCGTACGGGCAGTAGTAGTAGTGACCATTGAGGATTACCATGAAAAAATTGATTAACAAAAATCTCAAAATAAACAACTCATGCCAGTAATTTACACTTAAAAACTACCACTTACTGTACTTAAAACGTTTTACTGTATCAATTATTTTTTCAAAATCAATTAAACTTGTACCCTAGCACCTAGCAGTACAGAACACTCACTACCTCTCAAAGCAACAACTCGCATACAACTGTCAGGAAAATTCTGAGATCGGCGAGAAGCTTCAACGCAAATTTTTTTCCTAAACTGCAAATTCTGCTTACATTGGCAAGTTAAAGTTGCATACAACTCGCCAACTACAGCTCCTATTTCTCGCTGCTCAATTTTTCCAAGATAGACAACTTGCCCAGTCAGCACTTTTAGCTGCACTAGCTTTATTTGTCCTTGGATAGTGTTAGATAGTTCACAGACGACTTGCAGGTAGTTGAATTTCGGAGAAAAAAATTATATTTTTGTTTACACTATGAGAGGTTCTGGAAGTCTAGGCCACCATAGATCAGATCCCCACCAGATAACGTACTAACTTTGCTTACCCTCCCAGAGTTTTAATAGTTAATGTTATAGATACATTTTAATTAGAAGAACATTGAGTTCAAAAAATGTTTTCGAAGTTTATCGAATTGGATGTTATTAAGTATTTGAAATGTTAAGAAAAAATATTTTCATCAATTATTTTGTAAAATATGAGGGCTCAAGGTCGAAATTTTTCAATTTTTGGGGACATTGATCTCACCTACGAGTGATTTTGAACTTTTGATAAATTTTCTGTAATTAAAAGACAACTTGAGGAATAAAAGAACAAAAATTTTACTTCAATCAAGCAATTAGTTTTTCAAAATACATTCTTTTAAATCTGTAAAAAAAATCCAATTTTTCAAAAAATTATTTTGAACAAAAATATTTGTTGGATTGAAATAAAAAATACTGTGTTATTTTATTCCTCAAGATGTCTATCAAAAGTTTAAAATCACTCATTGGTGAGATCAATTGCCCCCAACAACCGAAAACTTTGAAATTTCATCTTCACAAAATTGAAGAAAAAAACACCTCACGGCAATAGATAACATTTCAAACCCCTAATAATATTCAATACAAGAAACTTCGAAAAGAAATTAGGACCAAAAACCCTGCGCACAGCTAACGTCACCCTGAGTGACCGGTACAGTTCTGAAGCTCAAGTACCTACTGGCTTTCCTGCTTTTCAGGTGTAAGCTGTAAGGTAATACGGAAATAATCAATTAGAGGCATAGTGTGTTATTTAATTGCTAGGTCTGCCAGCCCTTCGATAGCCCTTAAAGGGTTTCTTAGGCTTCTGCCCACCATCTGGATGTTCTTTATTCTAAACTGGAATCTAGCCTACAATATAGATAGGTCTCAATAGCCTTCCATGGGATATAGGCTACCATCATATAAGAGTGTGAAATCAAGTTTAATTTTAATACTTCTGATTTATTTATTAATTTTGACCTCCATAATTGTTTTATACTTGATACTTGTTTCTATCCCACTGAAAACGCAACTGTGTCGTGGTTGTCATTTTTGTGTGTGTGGAGCCTTCATGTCTACTGACATGTTTTGACACCATTTCTATAAAACACAAACCTAACCAAATAATGGGTAATAAGATTCACATCTTAAAATTTCGACCATTTCAAGATCTCAGTGCTTGAATAATGAGAATAATGGTAAAAAGTATAAAATTCGTGAAATAACATACTATCTTCTACCTATGTTCCTGAATGAATATCGTGAAGTATCTTGACATAATGAGGGAAGGTTCCAGCGAATAGGCTTCACAAAAAAGTTTTTAATGAGTGTTAAAAAAATACTTTGTGAACAGAAAATCATGCTTTAAAATGCGATATAAAAGGTAATGTTTAAAACATTTCTGAAGAATCGTATGCACTTCCTGTTTACCTGGGAGGTGCGGTGAGGTATTTATTTCTTGCTGATAATGACCACATGAGTTTGAGACTTGTGCGTGGGTAATGAAGTAAATGATTACGCAAGGGGAGTGATAGGCGGATTGATAGCCGTGAGCCGTAGCAGGTATCTGTTCAATCAGAGATAAGCTGCGGTCTCCTAGGCACTCTTTGTAAGGGTGACCGATTAGATTGACCAGCAAAAAAGAAACTGTTCTCTGCTGTAAAATCACTTCCCGGTGGTTCGGAACCCACCTAAAACTGTAGGTCCAATGCAAAATCATCATCATCCAACTAATTACCCACGCACAGGTCTCAGACCTATTTGGGCTTCATCCTCAACAAAAAAAACAATGGTGTTATGAATTACAATTTTAGGTGGGTTCTGGATAATAAAGCATACGCACTTACGACTGCAACAAAAGCATAATATATCTAATGCATCAAATATATATCTATATTTACTAATGCATTTTCCATTTTTTATACATAAAAGCAAGAATATACTGCATTTTTTTTAGCATCGAACATGTCTACAACTGATAACATGTTTCATGTCAATTGCTTTTCATTTAAACTGTTAACAGAAGCTCATCTGATGTAGGCAATCAGCTAATTATAGGTCAAACTTAATTTTCAAGGAAGTTCCGTTTCTGTTCTACCCTCTCTCTTCCACTCTTTCTCTCTCACTCTTTCCCCTTTCTCAATTATTCTCTCTTACTTTTCTCTCTCTCTCTTGACCGGTGGACAGCCATCAGCACTCTTGAACAAGAACTTGAGAAGAGAAAGAGGCGATTTGTACCTTCTGCTTTGCATTCAACAGCAGATGGAAACTTACAGCATTCTGACATCTTTCAATGGACATAATTAGCAGGTGAAGCTTACACCTGTTCTGTATAATTCTTATGTTGTGTACTTGTAAAGCATGGCTATGATCACCGTTAGGATATTGGGCTTAAGCTTACACAAATGAAATGCTGTTCTGGAACATTCTTAACCCTTCAATAATCGATAGATGCATCTACACTGTAATCTGACCATTTTAACAGAGAATTGTGACCCATTTGAGAATGCGGGCCCTGTGTAAAGTGGTAGACATGAAAAATTCTAGGTTTCTCTCCATCCTACCCTAATTCTGATTATCCCGCATATTTTTTGGGCCACAATGACATTGTAAAGTGACTAGTAGGTTCAAAAAGCCTTCATGGTGAGGGAATGGAAAGCTGGTGCCGCATCATGAGTTAAGATTTGTATTGTTGGGATAGGAGCCACTTCTTATTCTGGGTTTTTCATTTGTGCTGTCTTGGAACTTTGTCTTTCAAGTTTCATTGTGCTTTCAGGTTAATCTGTTTTGAATTTTTGTGTAGCCTTAGAATCATTGTGCACTTTTCAAATTGTTTTGCGGATGAACTCCTTTGCGCGGACAGAAAGTTATTTTCTTTGCGCATGGAACTTTTGCCATAAATAATAATAATAATAATAATAATAAGTAATAATAATAATAAGTAATAATAGTATTAAGCTAATGCTAGAAATGAATGTTGTACTTGATAATACAATTAAAAAAAACATTTAGTTTCTAAACAGAATTTATTAATTTCGAATTCCTTTAATTGCTATTACTTTATACTGAAGACTTCCGCAATGGCGGATATTGACAACAGCATTTAAAGCAATTTAATAGCAATTAAAGGAATTCGAAATTAATAAATTCTGTTGATGTATATTTGTCAGTTTATTCAATTGTCAGTCACTTCAAACTAACTTGTAATTTAGTTTGTATTGTATTCCAATATTTTCTAGTTTTTATGAATCACTTATAATTTATGTACAATGCTTTATTATATTGTTACATTTCTTGTGATTGGCAATAAACACATTCTATTCTAAAAAAAACAGGATTATGTGATAAGCTCATAAGAAGTAGAAGAACTATTATTGAGAGGCGATCACATACATATATTCATCATAACACATGGTTCATATTGTGAACACATTTTTTTTTTCAGGCGGTTAAGAAAAATAAACAACTTTCATCCATCACAGCAGGGATTGCAGTCATTTGTTTTATTTTTGTCCTAAATTCGTTAAACAATAGCTTAATATTAAGAAAACCGTAAATTTTTAGCGCATTTTTTGGAAATTTTAAAATCAATATCTAAAGCCTCGATAACACTCGGCGAGTTCGCTAACAAGCTTGTAACCAAGTTTGTATAACCAACACTACAAACTAACCCAGCTCCTCCCACTAAAGGCAAGACTCCAGACTCCTGGAATCTTGACACTACAGGACCTGACAATACAAGAGCTAGTTCGGCTAAAGTCTATATTATAGTCCATGTAGGTTCCACCATAGACCAACCATCAAGCTCCTTAGTCTATGGTTCCACTAATTGTTACCATCGATCTCTATACTACTACAACTACTGTTGTAGTAGTATAGATATCGATGATTGTTACTCGCAATCTTGCTGGCTAGTAAACTCGCCCAATGTAATCGCCACTTTAGCACGCTTCAACTGAACATTTTAATCAAATTCCAACTTTTTAACGCGTGGTTCTCGAGAAACGGTGATGAATAATTTAGTCAGTGGTATTTAGATTTGAAAGAATAGATCAAAAACTTTCGAACACTAAAACCAACTAAACCTTTTTTGTTAAAAATGGAATGTATTATTATTAGCGTATGGCTTTTGATTGTGGGGAAACCCTTAAGGGTGGTTGTTCCACTTCATCTTAGCCATGTTACGGATACATGGTGGTGAAAAATAAAAATTTCCATTTTCAGGTCAAGTTATGTGTTACGATGAGTTAATTGGCTATGGGTCACTTATCTAGAAGCTCTTCATTTTAATGGTTATTAGCACAGAAAAGGGTAGTTATATTCTTCTTTGCTACTAGGAGAAGCATTTTATTGGATATAATAAGCATTAATAGTTTATAGGTAAGGATATCATTACCCATATTTTAACACTTCATAATTAAGTGATAAAAAATGATTCAGTACTATTAGTTGTTTATAAAGTGTTTCCTATCCTAGTCATCCCTTATTATACCTTTATTACCTGGTATATCTATCTATACCAATAATAAATAGCCTACAGGCCTACCTATATATAACTGAAATATACCCTTTACAGACGGCTATTTTATATTGTCTTCTTTAAAAATTACTAGATGAACGGTTACAATATTCATAAAAAATACATGAAAAAATAGCCCAAAATTCGTTTATCTTGGGCTCTATATCGTATAATAAATGTCCTGACGAAGCTTCTTCACAGAAGTGAAACGCATTCCTCCAGTATCTCCAATAAAAGTGAGTGAAAACCGTATATTTAATTTAAATACAGTGTCAGTTTTGATATTAGATTAATAAACGTCCCTTGCAATCTACGGAATTTGGAATTTTCAGTTAGAAAATTTGTAAAAATTGCAGTTGTGAGCAGTAGTTGCATCTATGCTTGTTCGTGAATGAATAAATAAATAAATAATTAAATAAACAAATGACTGGTATATAATCATGCATCAACTTATAGTTGTAACCTATACTTGAACTAAAAAAAAAATCAAATCAAATTTATTTTCAAAATTTTACAAACATTGTAGGGTTCTGCTAAACCCGTAGGTTTTTCAGCAGGTGCCAATCTTCACAATTATTCGAACAAAGAAACAAATTCACTTATATTTTAATATTATAAAGAAAAAATAGAGATTACTTAATGAAGACATACATTACAAAAGAATGTAGTGATAAAAGTAAGGTAAAAAATAATTACTGTAAATACAGAAATGAGAAAGAAAGAAAAAAAATAACTACAATCCTATCTAAGAAAATAATTAGAAAAGAAAGAAATAGGATAAGAAATGAAGAGGAAAGAGGAAAGTAATGTTGTAACTTATAAATGCATATTTATTGTTCGTATAAATTGATTTTTTTAACATTAAACACACTCCTGAGCTCCATTGGTTCTTTTGAGGAAGAAAAATGTTGTCTAGAACTGTCCTTTTAAGGACAGAACTGGGCACCCAGGGGTTTTCCTAATGTTGCCTTGAAAACTTAGGTGCGGATTATGACCCGATAAGTCAGAAACTTCCTTGAGGTTTCCTTAATTCAAGGTCAACTTAAAAATAATTCACTTAAAAGACAACGATTATGAAATTTCTCATGTACTATAATTACACATGTTTAAATTTATGTGAAGAGGGTAGCCTACTAACTGATTACAGATTACTACTTTCTTGAAAATTATAAAATACATTATACATCACCTTGAGTTTCATCGTTTACGAGTTTCATCATTTTTCTCGAACTACATTTCTCATTTAGTTTTTATTGCCATAAGCGAAAGAAAAACTGCCACTTGCAACGGGAAAAACGTGTGAAAATATTTTTCATTAGTAAACAGCACGTAAAAAGGAAAATTAGAGATAAAAGTGATACTAAAATAGATTATTAACGTTTTTCATCTTCTCAGACGAATATTACGACAATATTTATTTTCCCCATTAGTGCTCTATGTCTATAGTTGTTATATACGTTGTTAGAAAGAGAAAGAAATTGATGGAGAGGAAATTTGAGTGGTCTTATCTAATTTCTGCTAGTTTTCATAGTGCAGTAATATCTTCTTTCTCACTCACACTCTCTCACTTTCACTTATTCCTTCTCACTCACTCTCGCTCTCTCTTATTCCACACTCTTTCACCCACGCCCTCACACTCTCTTTCTCTCTAAGGTGCTTTGTTCAGTTACTACAGTACTGAAGAATAAAATACTGCAGCATTGCAAAAGTAGGTCAACATTTATACCCCTCCCCACCTAGCCACTCATTCCCAAAACACTTCTCTTGCCAACGATGGCATAGGAAGAGGGGGGGCTGCATAGGAAGGGGTGGGGGCTCAGGGAGAGGGGAGGGAGGAATGAGGGGGGTGTAACAAGAAGAGGTGAGGGGTAAAGCACATTGTGGTGTTCTTGTGAAACTTGCCGAGGGGGGATTTTGAGTACCAGGGGACTCGGAGGGGTATCAAGACGAACTCCTCCCCTACCGCCCTGAAGTTACGCATTCCAGGCTACTGAAAACCGAACTGAAACTTAACAGAAACTGAACTTGAACAAACTTTTCTATTTTAGATTAATAAAAAAACTATCTGTTTATTCACAAAGTTTCAACATAATGTATTCATTATATTATTTTAATTGTTCATATTATTATATTATTTAATAATTTTTTAACATTAATTCATGGACACAACTTATACTTATTGTGGGAACTTTACATGGGTTCCGAACCAACAGGAAGTCATTTCACAGACAGAGGCGCCATTTGGGGATGGCAGGGAGGCGAGCATACACCAAAAATGCGTGTATTGATATTAATATTATACTGTATTGTAATTTATATTTTATTAAATTATTTATCTATTATATTGAACAAAATTTTTCCTTTGAAATAACAGCATACTAACTTGATAATGTATCAATAAGGAACTACATAATTGAGCCAAAATTCAAGCAATTTTGATAGACTTTTCAAGAAATTGACCGATTTTGATGCTTCCCCCCCCCCCTTCTACGTTGGATTGAAGTTCCTGATAAGATGACAGCCTTTTTGCTGGCCAAACCAATCGATAATACAGTAATAATAATAAACATATGGCTTTTATTTGTGGGGAGACCCTTACGGGTAGTTCCACCTCGCCGTTTGTACAAGTTATGGGGAACATGGTGGACCTACTATTTTAGGTGGTAAGTAATAATAAAGCTTATAACATCAAGTCAGTGTTTTAATTCATCCTCTGTTTGCCAAATGTTTTTAGGATGCAATTATATCTTATCTTACCCATCCAAGCGCAGTCACCCTTACAGATAAGGGGCCGGGACGCTCGTGACTTATCTGACTGACCAGATACCTAAAATTAAGCAGCTTAATTTTGTCAAAATGAGTTCGTATAATTTATCCTAAACGGAAATTTGCTTGAAATCAAGCACTTTTATTTAAAAAACTAGTAGTTCCATCATTAGTTAGAAAAACTAAGGAATTGAATTATTTTCGAAGCAAGAAACTGAGTCCCCCTGTTTTTGGGTGTGCGTCAAGTTTGAGTTCAGGGGCTGCCCTGCCGCCTGCTCCACGTGTACATGAAACTCTGCAGAGAAACGACGTAATAATAAATTTAGTTTAGCGCATGCGCAGTTGGTGTGACCTACATTTGCTTCCCCTTTGCTCATATTGGAGCTCTGTGCCATTCCCAGGCCCGGGCTAAGGCAAGGCCCCGCTATATTACTATATAGTGAGGCCTTGGTAAGGCCCACCACAATACGGGGGAGCCGCCCTATTTTAGACTAAATTAGGCTAACGAAACTTTTCAACGCTATTGTAGACTAAATTAGACCCTATTTTAGATTAAATTAGGCTACAGTAACTTTGTAACGGCTGCAACATAAATAATGCCATTTATCAGGTCAATTTAAACTGGCCGGAATTATCAGAGGAATTTGTTTGACAAGGTTACTGGGAAGTTGAAAGTTCTAAAAGTTTTTAAAAACTCTGTGCGGAAATATGTTCCGTGTTTTTATTATGACGGAGATTTCAATTATAAATATAAAATTTAGGAAAGGAAGCCTATACGAAAATGTGTCTCTTGTTTCAATCGTTTATACGATTTATTAAGATATTAAATCAAATGATTTATTGTATTAGTAATCAAAAACAACGCCATTTCAGTCCAACTTAAAGGGGGGGGGGGGGGAAGGCAATTGCCAAAAATCTATCAGATTTGTTAAAAAAAATCTCTCTTAATTACTTCAATTTTTGCTCCTTATTACTATTGTATGAAGTTAATATGTTATTAAAATGGAGAAATTTTGTTCAACATAATAATAACAATACACGCATTTTTGAAAAATCTGAGGGGCCAAGGACCCCCTGCCTTCCCCAAATGGCGACTCTGATTGTAATGCTATTGTTTGAGAGTATTTTAGTTTTCTTGTGCTGGGTAAAATGCCTAGATTAGAATTTTTTGAAGATGTAGCCCACATAGTTCTGAGACCTGTGCGTGGGTGATGGTGATTGATGAGTTGGACCTACAGTTTTAGGTGGGTTCCGAACCATCGGGAAGTGATTTTACAGCAGAGAACAGTCTTTTTTGCTGGCCAATCCAATCGGAAACCCTTACAAAGGTGGCCCAGGAGTTTTGTAGCTTATCTCTGATTGAACAGATACCTGCTACGGCACTCCCGAGTTTGATTTTGTTTTTGAATTGGGTCTACTGCTCATTTAATAAATAATTGCAAGATCAGTAGGAACTAGATTCTGTTTCTTAAATTCTTGATCAATCCCAACAATTCTTAAACAATCCCCTTGTGAATTTATTTGTGTCTCATTATTTCTATTATTTGTAGGATCTGCTTCTTAAATTCTTAAACAATCCAAAACCCCCTCATTTTAAGTTTATTTGTATTTAATTTGGATCTGCTTCTTAAATTCTTAAACAATCCACAACCCCTTCATTTCGAGTTTCTTTCAAAAATTTACCCAGCTAAAATTTATACCTGGACAATTCAGCTCACATTTGATGATTCCCTAACAAACAGCTAATTAATAAAATACTGATAATCTATAATTTATGTACACAAGCCTTTCAACAGCTTTGTATGATCAATAATTTTAATCAATAACCATCCAGTTTAAGAGTTCTAAAATATTTTTGATTTTCATGTCAAATTAATGAAAAATTAATTAATGAGAATGAGCATTTATTGTTGTGGATATCCATTTTTCGTGAACTGCAGTAGAACTATTCATATGTATTATCTTGCTGTGCAGAACTAACCTTTTTTTCAAGATAATACATATGAATAATGAGCATTTATTAAAAAAGTATATGTAAAAATGTCGGCGAAATGTTTTTAAAGGGTCATGATACCAATCATTGGGGTTATTTCTACATATTAAAACGTACTCTATATTTATAAAAAAATATTTGAAATGTGAGGAAAAAATCTAGGTTGATCAGAAAGAATTAAAAGTCTTGAATAAATAGTTTCTTGTCTGTTATATTCGTAGACCAATCTAGCAAGGTTATTGTTACAGTACAGTATATAACAATTTATATATACTAGTCTACGAAAGCGCTCTAGCAATTTCATTTGCTCTGTTTGGATGGGCCTTTCGGTACAAGCCGCAGGCCGGGGCGAATTTGAGCGCAGGGATTAAAGGGGAAAATAGTGTTTGAGTGGGGGAAATACGGGTCAATACAACAAGGGAGCGTCCTACATCTGATGAGGGGGTTGGTGGTTGAGAGAGGGGGGGGGGAATTCGCAAGCGAACTCAAATGCGCAAGCTACTACTGTAGTGTGGGTGGGTGGGTGGAGCAGATACTACTTCTGATGGAATGGTATAGGAACGCTTTCCTTACCGCCGGGAACGAAACGAAAACTGAACTGAAACCGACTTTTCAAATTTTTAATTTAAGCTGTACATTCATTTTTATTTTGAAGTATTTGTGAAAAAAATATGTCGCAATACCTGTTATAAATATCTGTTAATAATAAATGTAAACATGCAATATCTGTTATAAATATTATTTTTAATTAGTATTGTTACTGTATGAATTTCAATATATCCAAACTAATTATAAAATATCACAATATTTATACAAACTATTGCTAAGTCTACAGATCACACAAACAATAAGTACTGCATATTTATAATAATGTATTAATTGAATTTACCAAGTTTGAATAGTAGGTCCACCATGTTCCCCATAACATGGCTCAAGTGAAGCTACTCGTAAGAGTCTCCCCTCCAATAAAAACCATACGCTTATTATTAGACCTATTATTATTATTATTATTACCACAAAGTGAAAACAGATTAGAATAAAATCAACTTTTTATGGTAAATGTAACGACTTGCAATTTTAATTGAGAATAAATCATATATCTACTCACGTAGGCTAACACGTTTTCAAATCTACCATAAAAAGTTGATATTATATTCCCCTTTATATCTATTTATATTAGGCTATATTTATTGCTATTTATATTATATTCATTCCTATTTATATTATTTTTATTCCTATTTGTATTATATTTATTCCTATTTATATTATTTTTTTCGAAGGATGATGCCCACATAGGTTTGAGACCTGTGCGTGGGTATTGAATTGGATGATGTTGATTAATGAGTTGGACCTACAGTTTTAGGTGGGTTTCGAACCACCGGTAAGTGATTTTACAGCAGAGAACAGAGTATTTTTCATTCCTATTTATATTATATATTTCCTTATTAAAGCATTGATTTATAGCTATATTTTTATTTTAACCAATAATGTATTTTATTGATTGCAAGTAAGTATTTCTTGCTGATGAAGCCCAAATGAGTCTGATACTTGTTTGTGGGTATTCAGGTGAATGATGATGCTGTGTTATGTATTTATAAACAATTTAAACAATTTTAATCGGTACTTTATTGTATCCATAAATTTAAAAAAAAAATATTAGTCAATACCACCCTAAACTTTCAATTAACATTTTTTTAACACATTCCCGATTTTAATAATTATGAATAGTTAGTTGCATCATGGAGGTGAATTAAATCAAATGTTTTATATTTGAACTAAGGCTCTATAAACATGTTTATAAGATCACTGCCCATAACGATCATAACAAAAATCAATCCACAAAGGAAAAAAATTGTTTTATTTCCACCATTATTAATATAGGGACAAAGAAAAACTACCCCTATTTTATTGATCCGTTCTAATCACCGCCTTTCCTTAATTTGAACGATTCTAATTTGTATTTCATCGTGCTCATAATATGATTTTCCAACACAATACTGTAAACTTTATCAATTTTTAAACGAATTAATTCCGCCCTAAACGTTCAATCCACAATTTTATAAAACACTAGCTGGCCCGACGCGCGTTGCTGCGTTCTAATAAAACAATTCTTGATTTTATTATTTGCCACCTCCCACTGAGGTTACATTTCAAATTTCAACCTTCTAGGACTATTAGGAAAGAAGTTAGTCCTAGGGCTCTTCCAGCTGATCAGAGAGGCCTCCTTTGTTGTTTTCTTACACAGTAAGACCTTACCACCTCTCAATGAACATTTCAAATTTAAACCTTGCACGACTATTAGGGTAGACGCTAAGTTTTTTATTTTATTATTCGCCACCTCCTACTGAGAATACATTTCAAATTTCTAGCTGCATTGGTTAATAGATGTCATCAACCCGGCATCTTAATATATAATTCCGTAAGTCAAATTTTTGTAAAGAAATTGTGAGTGACTGGATGGCCGTAGAAGGATGGGAGGGGTCTTATTTTAAAGGTCTTGACGTGAATTTTGAGGGAAAACTATTCATTTTTCTTATTTTTTCACCATAAATTCGCAACAGAATAAAACTTTTCCCATTAAAACAACATGGGGTTTAATTTGTTTACATCTTTTGAAATTAAAACAGCTGTGCCACAGAGTTGTCATAGTTGTATATCTGTGTACTCATAGCCAGCTGAATTCAGTTTGTTTACTTTTAAACTACAGCAATGTATAATATTTAGTTATGGTGATCTATAGTTATCTTATCGTATTTCTTCTTTATTTATTTAGTAATGAACAACGGAGGAAGGCCGCGTCGCCGAGGTGTTGGCTTTCGAAATCAGCATGACAGACGACAGCGTAGGCGAGAAATTTATAATGAGGAAAGGAATGAACAACCACATCATGACGTCGAAGATACTCCTATTTTTAGATTACCACTTATAAACGAGATACCAACACACAATCTATGATCAATGTATGCATTGTGGTGCGTTGCACTTTGTTGAAGAGTCTACAAATGGTCACTACAACTCTTGCTGCCATAACGGTCTCATACATCTACCACAACCTGAAAATAACAATGAACTACAACAGTTGTTTAGGAATGGACATTTTATTAAAAACATAAGACAGTATAATAGTGCTATGGCATTTGCCTCACTCTCTGCCACGAAAAAAGAAGTTCAAGGCAATGGACCATATTGCTTTAAAGTCCAAGGTCAAATTCACCGTTTTATTTCGGACTTATTACCAGGTGATGAACAAGCCCCTTCATACGGTCAGTTATATTTCATTGATACTGCAGTCGCAAATAATCTTAGACTACAAAGAACAGAAAATAGTGCCCTCAAGTTGGAAATAGTAACTCAATTGTCTGACATATTATCAAATAACCCATATTCCCAGACTTATAGAAAAGCTAATGAAATGATGACTAATGAAAGCATTAAAAACATTGAACTTCGATTCGTAGACAACATTTCGATGGATATTAGAAGATTCAACAGACCTTCCGCAGATGAAATTGCTGGAGTGTTTAATTCAGAAGAAGGTGAACCTCCACACAATCGTCATGTAGTAATTTACAACCGCCAAAGTGGGCCTAAGCTTTTATCAATATTGAGCCCACACTGTGATCCAATGCTATATCCTTTGTTATTTCCGAGCGGCGAACCTGGGTGGGACGCAGAAATGACTCACAATGGACAACGACGTCAAAGACTGCGTGAGAAGCTTACCATGCTACAGTTCGCCAGCTATAGACTTGCTGTTCGGCCCGGCTTCTCAAATATCCATGCTGCTAAAAAACTATTTCAACAATATATTGTAAACATAGTTTATCAAGAGGTTCTGACTAATTATCAAACAATAAGTAAGTAGTGATTTCTATTCATGTAAATAAAACTTGAATTAAACCAAATTTTAATTGTTTTTTATACTTATTATTTTCAAAATAAAAAAGTTTACTGTTTTAGAGGCTATTGTCCCTAAAAACCACCATTTAAATGTAAATGTATCTACTGTATATAATATATTGTATACAGTTTGTGTTGTAAACTAGATAATGCTAGAAAATCATTGCTTATTTATAAATGACCAATGAAGGTTGATAAAAAATTTATGTATTTTGGTTTTTTAGGGGCTTTTGCCCCTACAAGCCCCTAGTAATTATTACATTTCATCATACCCAACCACATGTTTCCTACATACTGCAAGGCTCCGACTGCACGGTATCCTACATGCAAAGTTTTTGCGTTCCAGACAGCGTAAATAACGCCGCTAAGGGGCCTGCCATGTGATTAAAAACTGTTGATTTCTATCAGCTGTTCCTTCAAGCTGTTTGACCGGCAAGTTCACTAGGTTAGGTGAATGATGATTTGCAAAACACACAAACAGCTTGTCCATCGAAACAGCATGTACAGCAGATCGAAAAATTTCAAATTATTTTCCATATGATTAAAAGATCCCAGTAAGCTAGCTAGCCATGTACCCGTGCTTTGCATAGGCAAAACTTTAACCCCCTAAAAACACCCCTAAAATTGCGAATTTTGAAAAATCCTTTCTTATTGCACGGTGAAATCCTATAAGGATTGTTCATACGAAATTTCAAGTTCATAGGTCTAGTAGTTTTGGCTCTGCGTTGATGAGTGAGTCAGGGTATCATCCTTTTATAGATAGAGATTCCCAATTTTAAAAGAAGAACAAAAAAGTGGCCAATGAATAATCTTGAGCAGCTGGAGTTGATAAAATAGCTGGTTGGTTTAATTCGCGCCAATACAAGTTGATTGTAGGTCAACTTAGAAACTAGGTCACTGTGTTTGGACACGTGGTGTGCTGGCTGACTATCTCACTCTAAAAATCACTATCCACACTTTCCTCTCTCTTTCCCACTATTTCATCACCTCCACTTTCTCACTCTATTCCTACTACTCACACTACTATACTTCCATCTCTTTCCTATTTACTCCATAGCTATATCGTTGTCTTTGTCTTTAATATAGATTCCTGCACACCTGTGCTTTGCCGTTGTTGGCATTTCTGTAGGCTTTTGAAGCTATGTAGAAATGCTTTGGTGGCCTACTTGGGACTAACGAGGTGGCTAGTCTATGCCAAATAGAAAATTGACAATTATTATTATTTCAAATAAAAATTACTATTATATTCGAAAATTGCTGACATGTACTACTCCATTCCTCTGAAAGTTACACTGAAAGTTATTTTGGATTAAATTTTTACGGTAAATTCAACGACTTGCAGTCAATTTTAATATGAACTTTGAAGATGAGTCTCCATGACTCGAAAACGTTTGGCCAAAAAGTGAGTAAAAATATTTTTTTTCTCAATTTAAATTGACTGCAAGTTAATGAATTTACCATAATAAGTTAATAGTTACAACGCAGATCGTTATGGAACAAGAAATCCAGGAAGTTATTTTGTGTCAATCTTTAGTTTAATTTACAGTGGAATGGAAATTTGGGACTAAATAAATAAACAATCTGAAACCTAGTGGTTCAGATGAGTTTTCCCACGTGTTTTCCCCCCAGAAACCGAGTGGGATGGGAAAGAGGATAATCTTGAAAAAAAATAACCAAAAAGCAAAATCCTATTTTTGACCCTAAATATTGTCCACTCTTGGTAGGACTCGTTTATGCCAATCTAAGTTTCAGGATCACGTAAGGATAAATATGAACTGTATTGAATACTGATTATTATAATAAATAATAAAAACTTGAAAAATACTTTCAAGTGGAAATTATGGCGTGACGGCCGTTTCACTCTGATGTTAAGAGCATCATCAGAGTGTACTGTGGGTTGTCTGACGGTGCTCTTAACATCAGAGTGAAACGGCCGTCACGCCATAACGTGAGTAACAATTTCCACTTGAAAGTGTATTTTAAGAATTAATTAAACATTAGTGGATACAAGATGGATCTTCAACATCATATAATAGATAATAATATGTAACTACAAAAAGCGTAAAAATAATAAGTTGTTGATCATCTGACGAATGAAAAGTCATCTCAGTAAAATAATGGAATTCAGCCTTTTCTAGTAGAGTTTATAATTTCGGTGGAGTTACATCCCCTCCCTTTTAACCCCCCCCCCCCAACAGTTTGCAACTACCTATTGAAGCAGAATACCAGTGCCAAATGGCCGACTATCACTTTACTATAACTTTATTTTGAGTTAATTTTTAGTTCAATAATACACAGAGAAAAAGAACTGAACTACCGTAGCCTACATCATCCAAAAATTATTTCGAGTAGGTTAATTTGTACTGTGATGGTCTGATAAAGTTTCTCCTCAGAAGCGAAATATTATTTCGGATGATAAAGCCCACATATGTCTGAGACCTGTGCGAGGGTAATGATTTGGATGATGTTGGTTGATGATGAGTTGGAGCTACAGTTTTAGATGATTTCAAGTGTCTATACAGCAGAGAAGAGAGTATTTTTTGCAGGCTAACCCAATCGGTAAACCTTACAGAAAGGGCCCAGTAGTTTCTGATTCAACAGATACCTGCTACGCTTAACGGCTATCAATTCCCCAAGATGGAGGAATGCAATCCTACAGTTTTAAGTGAGTAAAATCATAAGTCAAATAGAAATACAGTGGCAGTTTTGATATTAGATTGAATAGATAGATATAGAATCATAAATTGAAAATATTTTAGGTTATATCAACACAAAATATTTTATTCAAACAAGGTAATTTTATTTATATTTACCACCAGCAGACTAGCCGTAAACATTTCTGTGGACGATTTTCGAGTTTTGAGAAAGTCAAAGTTGCTGTAGCAGAACCATTTGCTCTTGTAGATCTTCCTGGAGCCATTCGACGTGATACCGTATTTCTCTTTCTTCGACTCACGTGAATAATGACTCGTCAAATTCCTCAGTTTACGTTCCACTTCATCTTTGTCAACTCCTATTTCATCAGCAATTTCGGCTAAAAGTTCTACTCTTTTATCCCTGTCTTTATTATACTGTGGTATTCTGCAGTTCCACAACGCGGGACGATCCCTATACAAATCTATCAATTGCAAGACCATTTCCTTAGGCCAATCCATAATTGTACTTAGATACTGTACTGTATTAAATTTACCTATACCTATTAACTTTGATAAATAATCGAGAGAGTTCAAGTAAACAAAACAGTCCCTACAGCAAAGCCGCGAGCCGCGAGAGGCCTGAACAAAAGCCGTTTTCAACTTATCATGCGGGCCGAACGATGCTTGGGCGACTCTCCTATTGCCGGATGTCGCAGCCACACCACGTCTGGCTTTGCCAAAAGCCAACAGCGGCAACACTGCGAGACCCGGCTTTCTCTTTCCCAACTCACTTCACTATCTCAACGGCTAGTTGTGTTTTGCCAGTTGGCCTGCAGAGTGGGACACCAATCAAGCAGCTATTCTACATTCTACAGCGTAGTGACTGACGTAAGAGCCGTATTATGAACGTCCTTCAGTTTCTCTTGACTCGAGGTACTCTTGAAATGTAATGTATATAGGCTTTTCAAGAGTCCCTCGAGTCAAGAGAAACTGAAGGAATGGTTATAAATACGTGCCTAAATGTCTACAGACTACAGCAAAGTTCTGGATTATCAGTGGTATTCCAAAACGATCTACAATTATTGATAATTTTAAATAAGCATAGCAAGGAAGTTTTGCGCTCCACGGCAGATTCAAATTTTGCACCCCCTCCCCCTCCCATACAAAGTTACAGATCACCCTCCCTCGCCAGTAGAAGTGATAGCCGTGAGCCGTAGCAGGTATTTGTTCAATCCAGTGACGTAGCCAGGGGGGGTCCTGGGGGTCCGGACCCCCCCCCTTCCGGTCCTATATTTTATATAATTTTCATTAAATTAAACGTAAAATAAGACAAAGCACTGATGTTGGTGTTATTTTCAATGCCAGGAGAGCTAAAAAAGACTGTTCTAGGGCCTCTATTTTTCAAAAAATTTCCAGGAAAGTAATTTTCGGGGGTGCTGGCGGTGCCCCAACAACGGGCAGTGTTGCACCCAGGATACTATGGGGGGACGAAACTACCATACCCCCATCGAAAAGGGGGGTCCGGGGGTCTTCCACCGGGAAAATTTTTATTAATTGAAGTAAAAATCACAGATTTCTACTAATTTGTTTGTTTGAAATTGCGGGGAGGCTCAAGTCCCTGAGCCCCCCCTTCTATAGACTACGCCCATGATACCAGATGATGACGACAGAACATGAACAAAAATATAGACATCTAAATTTCAGTCAGGCCACAATGATATATTGACAGTGTTATCCTATCAATAAAAACAATTTTTATTGAATTACTTGTTATTGATCTGAAAATTCAGAACAGATGCCAAATTTATATGGAACGAGCAAGTGAATTACAAGCCATAATATAAATAATGTGAGTTTAGGTTTATTCATGATACAGTATCATAAATTTGATACAAGTTGTTTTTGAAGGAACTGACAATTCTGCAAACTGCCAAGAATACAGAACATAATTTATTAAATTGATAGTACTTTGAGGAGTTCGAAATTAATAAATTATATTCATAATAACCCGGAGAGAATACCCGACAAAACGTACCACCCAACATAATGTACCACTTTTGGTTCAGTATTTACCTGGGAAGGGTATGAAAATAGCTTCAAGATATTTTATATACGACAAAACGTACCACTTGATAAATTTGAAAGGTTTTCCCGGTACATATTTTAAATACTACATGTTAATTACTTTACGATTAGTCGCTTTAGTGTGATAATTTATTTTCAGTAAACTCAGTAAAAAGTTACCTTTATTGTGAAAGTGTCATTATGGATTCTGGTTAGTGCAATTTCTTTTTCACGCGCTCTCTTCGTGACGATTTGCGTGCGTCTTATCACTTTCAACTGAGCTTCTTTCGGTGGACCACACACATGATTAGCTGACGGCCTAGAGACAAAATCATCCCCTCTTGATTTAATAACTACACTACACTTTTTGCTTTGTTGCCTCCGACAAATCCAAGTTATAGTATCGTCTTTACCCTGCCGCTTCTTTCTATAACTGTACCCCTCAAAATGCAAACATAACCCGCCCTTATTCGTCGTACTCAATTCCATTACCGCACAGTGAAAATACCAAGTTGCGAATGAGGATAAATCTTCGACAATCCGCTAAGGGTGACAGGTGCAGAACGCCCCCTACCGGCTGGAATTAGGAATTTCCAAGGGTCAATTGCCCTACTCGTGACAAGCTTTGGGGTTAATATGCCGACACTTTTCAAGGGTCAATGCAACGGGAAAACCTTTCCGTTTTAACCATAGCTGATTTCAAACAACTTAAACACGCCAAAGTGATTATATTAGCATAGCATGGATAAAGTAATAAAAAATTGAGTACTTAAAATATGTACCGGGAAAACCTATCTCTTCCTATCAAGTGGTACGTTTTTATTAACTTTCTAAGCGAATTCAACGACTTGCAGCCAAATGAAAATGGATCTCAAAGATTCGAAAACGTTCGGCCTACAGAGTAAGTAAATTCTACTTATTCTTAATAGAAATTTGACTGCTAGTCGTTAGATTCGCTTAAAAAGTTAATATTAACAACGCATATTAACAAGTCTTGGAACAAGAAATCCAGGAACTTTGGTATGTTTTGTCGCATTGAAGATAGTGTCAGACCCTTCCCAGGTAAATACTGACCCAAGTTGTACGTTCTAATCAATTGGTACCTTTTTTGGCTGGTACATTTTGTCGGGACACCACCCAGAAAACCGGCCACGTCACTGCAAAGGCAGCTACATATCAGGGGAGGAGAAAAGTTTGTCAGAAAAATTAAAAAAATGCCAGTTCGCAGTTCGCAGTATGATGAAATATGGTAAATTCCTAATAAAAATTATGCGATACAGCATTGGGATTGTTGATACTATCAGTCTGCATACTTAAAGAATATTTAAAAATTTCTAGGAAAACTCACCAGTTGATCTTGTATGGAGTCTCACATCACATTCTTTCATGTCTCTCTGGACTCTCAATAATTTTTTTTTAGCGAAAATAGAAGTCCATTCTCCTTTCTAAAGTAGCGAAGGCTCTCACAACTTCATCGAAAAATGATTCACTTGCTTTCAACTCGGCCAACAGCTGACATTCAATTGAAATAAGTCCCAAATGAGATAGTCTCCTCTGACCAGTAGTGCTCCTAGAGTAAGTTTTTATACTCTCAAGAGTAGAGAAAGATCTCTCTTCAGATGCTGTTGTCACTGGAATCGCATAAATCAAAGAAACGAGTAAACTTATTTGTGGGAACGAATATTTCAACACGTGATTGCAGTTTGAAAAAAGCTGACAGAGATCCCTGAGTGTTTTTCCTCTAAACTCTTCACTTGAGTAAAACACTATAAGTTCATTCTTCAAGCGCTCCTTGTCAAAAAATGTTCCATATGTGTCCAACAAGCTTTTAAAAGCTGTTTCTGGAAAGTCTTTCTCATGTCTCGGGAACATATCAGTTGCAAGGAGATGCAGAAAGTCTAACCGGGAATAATCTTCAAAACGGTGTTTGAAGTGATTATCAATGTTGTCAAAAATTTCACAATATACTCTCTCGTGATTGAATTGTCTTTTTTTATTTGGTGGTCCTACTTCATTTAATACCTCTCCATAAGTTTTAACAAATTCCTCACGCATTTTGGCAATACTTTGACGAGTATTTTCAAGTTTGTTTCTACAGTGAACGATATCACTTGCCTGGTGTTGTAGAACATCAAAAAGCATGTTTGTGTGAGAAAATATTCTATTAAAAATATTTAGGAAAAAAACAAATTCGAATTCCTCCAAAGCTAATAAGAATCCCTTGACTGGATTTAAAATTTCAGATTCAATCTCATCAGCATGTTCAAGCATTGCTTGGAAGACGCCACAGAGCTCATTTCTGTATTTGAAAACTGTATTCACAAGCTGAGAAGAATAGTTCCATTGAGTTGGGCATACATTAGGCAATCTACGTTCCAAAAATTCATCAAGAAATGCCACACGCTGTGGAGATTCTGAAAAAAATTCTGCAATTCCATTCAAAGTGCTGAAAAAAATTTTGCACTGAGTAATTTCACTGACACTTTGAGACAGAACTTGATTCAAAGAATGAGCAAAGCAATGGACAAAAAGAGCTTCTGGGTAGATCTCTTTAATTCGTGCTTGAACACCACTTAACTGACCAGACATTGTACTGGCACCATCATATGTATGTGCTACAATTTTATCACTGCATTCAAAATTGTTCAAATACTGGAGAATGAGTGTTGAAAGTGCAGAAAAATGTTTGTTGGTGCTAATGTCACTGAAGCCTAAAAACCGTTCCTTAACTTGTCCATCATGAACAAATCTAAACACTATGGAGAACTGTGCATTATTTGAAACGTCTGTGATTTCATCCACCAATACAGCCATAAAAGATGCTTCCTTTAGTTCGTTCTTTATTGCCACCAAAAGAGAAGAACCCACTGCTTCGATAAGGTCGTTCTGTATGTGACTAGACAGGCCTTCAAAAACAGTTGCTGTTTCTAAGTGCTCTGCCAAAATAGAGTCATAATCAGCTGTGTACTTTAGTAGTTCAATAAAATTTCCTCGATTAGTAGGATTCTCTCTTCCATCATGCCCTCGAAACGCCAATTCTTGATTACCCAAAAAGCAAACTGCATTAATTAGTCTCTTAAGAATGTCCCGGTTACGTTTCACTATTTTATTATGCTGTGAAGTTCCTACTTTCAACTGGTCATCCAATGCAATCTCAGTGATTACATTTTGACAAAAAGATGCAACACACAATGAAGCACGTATATGATTCACTGTCATTTCATGAGCTCCAATAGATTTGGCTAAGTTGGCCAGATGTGTGAATCCTTTTTTTGTCCAAGAAGTATTTCTATCCTTACCAAACAACAAACAGTTCCAGCAAAATACTGCATTCAACTCTGCGCTACCAGCTAACCACTCACATTTTTTATATGTATTTGACCGGAAATGTCGCATGTATTTCCCACAATTTTGCACTAGGTTTGGGAGAAGTGGCATTGGTCTACCAATTTTTATCAAGGTATTTTGCTCTTCAAAAGAACGAGAAGAAAAGGGGCGTTCTAACAGACTTTTGATTATGCACTCCGACATAATTGTGACCTTTACTTTCAAAAACAAGAACACAAAAGCTTCACTCGCACTAACAACTTCCGCACACTGTACTGTTGCTCAACTAAACCACGCAGTGTCTATTTTTAGATGGGCTCCCTCCCAACTCCTCAACAACTGCTACCTAGAATGGCTGCGTGCGCATCACCCTGCTGAAGCTATTTCAGCTGCGCTTCCTTTCATGTGGAATCGTATGCCTCAGCTACTTACCGTTAGCCACAGACCTACTCTCCGCTCCTCAGCGCCATCTAGTGGCAGACAAAACAACTAAATGGAGCCGAGACCGGAATCTTGTGAATACAAAGTTTTCTGAATTTTTTCCAATCAAAAATTTTTTCTGATTATTGCTTTTAATATTGCAACATTACAGTACAATAGGGAAGTGATAGCCGCGAGCCGTAGCAGGTATCTGTTCAATCAGAGAGATAAGCTGCGTTCTCGTAGGTCCTGTTTGTAACGGTGACCGATTAGATTGGCCAGCAAAAAAGACACTGTTCTCTGCTGTAATATCACTACCCGGTGGTTCGGAACCCACCTAAAACTGTAGGTCCAACTCATCAATCACCATCATCCAACTCATTACCCACACACAGGTCTCAGACCTATGTGGGCTTCATCCTCAAAAAGAAAAAGAAAAAAAGTAATTAATAAAAAAGGATTGATCTGAAATTTGAAGCAAATTGGATATTGAATTATTTTTTGAAAAATAATCAAATTGAATATGATAATAATTAACCTCTCAAGTGGTGCTGAGCTACCCCTAAGCAAAGCGCATGCCCCATTATCAGTACCTACTAATGCCCAATAAAAATGGACTTAAATCTTATATAGAGCAGACAAGAGAATTATTGATTTTTTTTAAAAATATATCATTATTTGTAGTTTAGAGTGTTACAAGAACTGATTTATTTGAAATTAGTGCCAATATAAATGATTAAATAAATAGCTTATTTGCAGCACTTCATTAGGGCTTAAATACAATTTACTGATGGCAGTAAGTATCAAGCTCTCCCAAGCATTATTTTGTATACAAAGTATTTTAAGGCTCGCCACATCACATATTCATCTTGAAAATAGCTAATAAATGAATAGCATCTTCAAAATATTAGTCTACTGAAGCCGAATGAACAATTTATTCAAAGAATAAAATATGTTGTTTTTTGTTGAAAATGCTGATTTTTTTGGATAACATCCCAATAGATTCTCTAAAAGGAGAAGCCTAATCCATGCAGTGGCGGATTAATGAATTTTTATGGGAGGGGGCGACATACCCCAAAAATACCCGTTGGTCGGGGGGGGGGGGGGGGGTGTGTGGAATAAACTTTTGGAAATTTAGTAGCCTTTAACCGCATTTTACACCATTCTAGCACTTAAAATGTAGTAGAAATATAATTTTTTTGTGTTTAAGAACAATCAAATTTCCCCTAGCTAGAGTAGTTTATTTCTGTATATTCATGTGGAATTAGGAATACAAATTTTTTTATACAATACAATATGTTTGGAACAAAAATTGCTTTGCTAGCTTCATTTTTATCAAAATTTACAGAGAAATGAACAGAGTCTAAGCAATTTATTCGTGATCGTGATGATTTTTAGACCTATATATATATATATTTAAATTAATCTCAACATTCTTTCATGTTTCATAATACCAGTACTACAATAAATATGTATTAGGTCAAAAACAAACAGAGATTTATATGCCCCTACCTATTCTATAAAAGATTAATCTTATTCAAACTAATTTCACTTGATATAAGATTTCCTTCATTCTCTGTCATTTGTTAATTCGTCATTGAATTAAAATTATGTCAACAGTTAAAGATAAAGTAAAGGTAAAATAGAAAATAAGGCAAAATAAGTATTACATTTGTTAATTCCCGGCCGGCGGAGGCGGAGTAGTAAGACAAGTTGGAGGTATTTCGTCTGTGGCGGGACAATTAAAATTTAACCGTGTGCATGTCACAAGTGTTACCCTTTTAATTTTTTTAAATGTGCAAGCCCTCGGGGGGGGGGGGCGGTCGCCCCCTCCGCCCCCCCTTTAATCCGCCCTTGAATCCATGTTATATTAGGTATTAGGATACCTAATACAGTGCCCTAGGGTAATCTAGGTACTTGCTATAAAAGAGTTGAAGTGTAGACCCAAATTACTGCTAGTTTATCTATTTGAGTCTAAACTTGTAAAATGACTTGTCTAGATGGCTCTACGAGATCATACTGTATTTACTCTATATGATAGATAAATGGTTCAAGAATACAAACCCATTTTTCACTACCTTAAAAAAAGAAAAAATTACCTTGTTATTCTTGGAATAAATCTGTCATTCTAATGAATAACCAGTAGGATAGGAGAAAATCAATCAACTGAAATTAAATGAAATATTATAATTATTATTTCAATAAATACATTTGTACATTAATATATAATAATATCAATTCACTTTTATTGAACATGATATACTTTCCGATTACAATTTTTTTTCACCATGAATGAATTTAAGGAGAATTCATTGATATCACTGATTTGATGAAATCTTGGATAAATTGAAGTTCTGTACTGAATATTAATGGGTCTCTTTGATGAATTAGTTAAATATTATGAAGTGATTCAGTTCAGTGAAAGTACTTAATTAATTTTCTATTATTTCCCAAAAAATCACTAGTCAACTATTAATATTTTCAGTGATGCCAATGAATCGGATTTTCCACGACCATTTACATACAATCACGTTATTGTTTCCAATTAATTTAATACATTACTTATAAAATATTAATTAATTCACAATGTTTTGATCACCACTGTAATCCCCTTATCGTAGAGAGGACACAATTATTATTTATAATGATTTCTTGTTCAAAAAAATATAGATTCAATTCTCGCAAATACTTTAACAATTTACAAACAAACATACACACTTAGATTCAATGACACTTATTGAAAAATATATATTTTTGTACGATTACAATATGTATATACTGAAGTGCATTAACGCTATTGAGAAGAAAGTTATATATATTATATATTAATTGGAAATTTTATCTATTGAAGAAAGGAAAGCAAAGAATTCAGTGAGTTGACCTTCAGTATGACGATGCTATAATTATTAGAATAAAAATTATATTTTCAATTTCAAGCTGTGATTCAGAGTTTCAGATGAATAATGTTATCAAACTTCTACCAAAATTTCACTTCATCATTAAAAGCTACTTGAATTTAATCAACATTAATAAATTTGATACACTTGAATAATACTGTGCCACATACCAGAAATTCTATATACACTGTCATGCACCATTCATAGATTCATATCGCAATACTGGTACATGAAGTATAAGGTAGGCTAATATAATTTTCATAAATAATTCACAACTTACAGCCCAAATTATTACTGTAAACCCTCAAAAATTACGGCAAATCTTTAGTTCGTCTGAGCTAATACTGAAAGTAGAAAATTCTTAGTATGACAGTACAGAGTTGACAAACAAATTTAATTTTCAGTAACTATATTACTAATTGTTCACCTATTTGCCTGTGATGATGTAATATTATACTGTTAATACGATATGATTCATGATTATAATACAAGAAGCCGAGGAGATTATCACTTGGTGAGTCACAATAGTAGCTTATTCAAACAATTTAGATGAAGATAGGGCTATAAACGTGTTTGTAAACGATAATCAATTAGACCAGGAAGAAAAAATTGCATTTCTAGGAGTTATGTTGGATAGACGATTGACCTGGACTCCATACATTGAGAAAATATGTAGTAAAATTTCATCTGGGGTATTTGTCCTGCGACAGCTCGCTAGATTGAATGACAAAAGGTTACTTTTTACAGCTTACCATGGGCTCTTACTGTCACATATTAGGTATGCTATCTTAGTATGGGGTAATTCATCAAAACAAAACCTCGATACGGTGTTTAAGATCCAAAAGAAAGCGGTTAGGTGTTTAGAAAGAGTAGATTAGATTGATGTAGGCCGTTGTGCAAGATACTTGGTCTCCTAACTGTACCCTGCTTATATGTGTATGAAGCTACTTTATATGTACAAACGAATGATATTAACCAAAATCTTGATGTACATGATTATAATACAAGACGCCAAGGAGATTATCACTTGGTGAGTCACAATAGTAGCTTATTCAAACAAAAACCTAGTTATATTGGTAGGAAACTACAACAAGCTACCGCAGTTTTTAAAGAGTCTTGAAGATATAGAAATATTTCAAAAACAATTGAAAAAATATTTAGTTGATAAAGCTTTTTATAGTGTACAAGAGTTCCTTTCACATCAAAATTAAGCCTCACCTCAACTAATTGATATAGTAATTATGGTATCTAGTGTATAATATTGTTGATCTGACTTGTCTTATACTCCTTAACTGGAGTCTCCAAGACGTAATCTACAAAAAAAACCATGGAAAGCAATCAGAACTGAAAACATATTCAATCGAGATTGGATGAAATATTTTCAGAACTTGGTGAATGTTCACTTAAACAAAATTCAAATTAATTATTTCTAAAATGATTCGCATATTGCAAAATACGGTACCTTCCTGAATTTATATCCTTCCTTCTAGTTTAACCCAAGTGATTTAACTTTCTTTGTAGTGGTGAAGGTGATATTGTGGAAGATATCCATAATGAATAATAAGACGAAGTTGTCACAACCACATTTATTAAAAATATAGAGATACCAGTTTCGGATGTTACTGCATTAGAGATTGATAATGGAGTAACATCCGAAACTAGTTCACTATATTTTTAATAAATGTGGTTGTGACAACTTCGTCTTATTATTCATTATTCAAGTGATTTATCTTGTAATATAAACTTAATAAAACAACTTTTGAATGGAAATTAACTCACGCTATGGCGTGACGGCCGTTTCGCTCTGTTGTCTAGAGCATCGTCAGACGACCCACAGTACCCGGGTCGTCTGACGATGCTCTAGACAACAGAGCGAAACGGCCGTCACGCCATAACGTGAGTTAATTTCCATTCAAAAGTTGTTTTATTAAGTTTATATTACATATTAGTGGAAACAAGATGGATCTTCAACATCATGATTTATCTTGACTTTTCTTGAATCACAGTTGATGTACATTTTAGGTAGAATCCGATTATGAAATCAAATGCAATAGAATAATTAAAAAATGAATTCTTGAGAATTGAAAAAAGACTAAGAAATTGTTGAATTTTACCAGATAACAGTACCATGGTTTTGAGTTTTTTGCAACTAAACCATTGTCCTGTAACTCATCGAGTTTATCCTGTGAAATTCAACAATGTTTTATTTTTTTCTTCAATTATGGAAAGTCCAAAAAAATATTCATGGATTCTACAGAATTAATTGAAATACCATACCTGTATTGAGTTAGGAAAACAATAATCTATTCCAAGTTTTAACATGAGTCATCATGAAGGGCAACTCTCTCTAGACTTGAAATTTAGTTGAAATTCAGAAAAAAGACTTGAAGCAAAGATCTGGAATAGTTATTGATAGTTTTTGCCAGAATTGGAAAAGGAAAATAGATATTACTGTAGATACATTGATATTTGACTTCCTAGAAAAATTCATTGATTTGGCACAGATAAATCATATTATTTTTGAAAAATTGTAATTTTTTGTAGGTAATAAAATTTATTTATTAAACTTAATTGAGTCTACAAACTGCAAGTAGATTTAGGTAAAAACTGCAAGTAGATTTACAAACTTTATTTATTAAATTTAATTGAGTCTACAAACTGCAAGTAGATTTAGGTAGGCCTACCGTAGGTAAATATAGGTACCATATAAAAATATTTTATTTATACTAAATGAAATATGGTAATTACTGCTTACATACAGTTAAGTAAATTATTGTGGTCTAAATGATTTTAAAACCAAATCAAGCACAAATTCAAAATTTCACCTTTTACTAAGCATAAAATGAACCTTGAGTGATAATTTCGTGAATAGGGTACTCATCACTACAGAATTGTAATTTCTAAGACATGCTAAATTTCAACTGGAACCTTTAAAAACAAAAACAAATGAAAGTAAAAAAAATGAAAACAATCATAATCAAGTACAGCTTGAACTGAAACAGAGAAACAATCTAAAAAAATACATAAATTACAAACTTTTTAGTCCAATACACTGATTTTAAATGATACATTTATAAAAATAAGCAAAAAACTATTAAATAATTTAATAGGCTATATGCTGATTATATTACTGTAAAATAATTAGCGAATTGGAAAATATAATATCAAAACTGACACTGTGTTTCTATTTAAATTATGATTTTTACTCACTTATATTGGAGATACTGGATGGATGCATTTCACTTCTAAAGATAAACTTCACCAGTGAAATGCATCCCTCCAGTATCTCCGGTATAAATAAATAAAAATTATATTTTAAATAGAAATACAGTGTCAGTTTTGATAATTATATTTTCCAATTTGCCAATTATTTTACAGTAATATAATCAGCATATAGATTGTTCATCAAGTATTTCGTCATGTAAAACATCACAAATTGGAAAATATTTTTATCACTGCATAAAAATTGAATTGTAATATTTGCCTTATCCACTGGAATGCCCACGTGACTGTTAAGTTTTGAAAACAATCTAACCTAGAATTTAATGAGGGATCAATATTTCATTCTTTTTACACATAACTGGAGAAAAATATGATACAATTATAATAAGGTGATCAGGTTTTGAGAAAACCAAAACGCTCGTCTTAGAATTTTAATTTGATGTGTGGCAATTTTATGTCGTAAATTCAATCCCTTCACTAGTCTTTTCAATTTGCTTTCAATTTTATTCACGTATCATACATAGCAACATACACTTCAAAAAAACTTTTTTGTCTTCCCTGACAAAAAATTAATCAAAATATAATCTGCAACTTGGATATGTATATAACAGTCTAAAATTGGGTCAGCTCTTTCTTTAAAAAAATTCGCGCATTCCTTAGTCTTGGCTAAAGTTTTCTTGTAATTGGATGTTAATAAATGCTACCCAGGACTTCATTAACATTAAACGAACCTACTTGCAGTTTGTCGAGAAACCCCAAAAAAACTGGAGCACATAAATAGAAAATTAAAATGTTTTTAGTATCATTGTTCAAAAGTAGGCAATGAATAAATAAAAAATAACTCCTCAAAAACTAAAAAAGTTTGTTTCTTTTTTAAACTTTTCAGATAACAATGTCGTCATTATTTAATTGAATGAGTTTAATAAATCAACAATACAATACTTAACTTTTTATTATGATGTTATCACAGATAAAAGTCAATGAATTTCATTCATATTCTATCAATTTAGTACTGTTTTAGCTGTAAATAGAATTTTGAGAATAGTTTGGTCATATCAAATTGTAATAGTTTATAGAGTGGTATTCTCATTTTCTCTTAAATTGAACTTTAGTAAATAGTTAGTTAGATTGAAAGGATAGACTAGATAAGATTTTGAAATCTTGAAAATCTCAGAACTTTCAGTAGGCTCAGTTTCAGAAATTGTAGAACGTTGTTGAGTTTTATATGTTACAATAGTTTAGAAAACAGGTTGTGACAGTTTAGCACACGTGAATTTAGATGACAGTTTTATAGAAATTTCAGTTAACATCCATAGTTGAGAGATTAGGTAAGAATCCATTAGGTTCTATCTGTTGGACTATGCAATGTGATTGTACAAGTCCAGACAGCTCTACTTATCGATTGTCTTATGGCAACTTCCTTCAAAAGGACAAATTTTGAAATCAAATTGTAAAAAAATATAGAACTTCAAACAACATTCATTTTTATATTGAGCAAAATATTTCAACAGAAATTTTATACTCATCTACAGGACATACAAAAAATATGGCAATTTTCAAAACTGCAATAGAGTTTTCTCTTTAATTTAAATATTGGTTCTAATATATATATTTGTTGGTTCAATAACCAAAAATGTATCTCTGATTTAATTATTGATAGATTATGTGATTATCTGATTCAATTGAATCTCTCAAACATTTATTTTAATATTCTGAGCTCATAATATCATTTTATACTCATGTATCATTGTCAGGGTTTGAAACCAGCAACTTTTTATAAAGTCAAAGGTTTATTGAAACTCTGAAGTCCAACAATACCCTGGTTTTTACAATATTATTATTATTATTCCCCAACTGGCACTGACTGTAATCTACAGTATTTTAATTACGGGTTTCTGCATTGAAATATAACAAGTAAATGTTTTTGCTTTCATTTTATAGCATTATTCATCTTAAAAAATGATTACGACCAACAAACGCTGTCAGTAAATATCTGGGATCATTTCTAAACTGAAATTTTTTATTTTTTTAATAAAAGAATCGCTTAATTGTAGAATTTACTTTTACCTACTTATTGCAATTAATTATAGCCTCATTTATTGGGGAAAAATTCAGTAATTGAAAAAGTAAATTTGTCTTATGATGTTACTTTACTCATGCTTTTATAACTTATTTGAATTATATTCTTTATACATAATAAACTTTATCAAACTTACAACTTGTTCATTTCCATTTGGCAACTTTTATAAACCATCTTCTAACAGAGAATCTCTGTTAAGGGATTATTTAGGGATAAAATTACAACAATGATGACTATTTTACATTGGACTTTGATAAAAATTTGACCAACAAAAGAAATACAATTTGATTTTCAAACTATTCAGAGTATGTTTATAACCATGGTTTATTGCTTCAGTCAAGTCATACTTACTGAATGGTTCATATATATTTTTTTCAATTTGTTACACGTTCAACTTCACATTTATAAACAACAAAATCTGAATTTCAAAATGTCAGATTTACAAATACAATGTGACATTATGTACATATTTGTTTGCTCATGTGATACAAACTTGTATTTGTTCGAGGACTCATTATTAAAGGTAATTCGACTCTGAGAAATATTTTCTTCATCTATAAATTTAATTAGATTAATTGTATACACACACATACACACACACACACCTTCAATACATTCTTCCCTTATTAACAATAAAATATCTCAAGACATTCTTATAAAAATAACTGGAGAAATCTACATCTACAGAGTAAATATTTAGCGGAAAATGTGACAATAGTTCCAGCTTTCACTCATGTGAGAAGAAAATTCTAGTAGATTGAGTGGATATTGAATGTATTAGTTTATAGAATAATTTTTTCAGTAGTATGATACAATGCTGAGCTTGGAAATACAATATTAGAAAGAAGGTAGAAATTTAGGCACCTATTGATAAAGGTACACATCCTACATAATATCTTGAAAATAATCAAATAATTATGTCATAAAATAATATTTTTTTCAAGTAAGAATGGTACAATGTTGAATGTGGAAAAAGAATACTATAGTTTGAATATCAAAATTATTACTTACAATTTTATTGGAATGTAATTCACTCAAAAGAGGGATGGTTGGTGATAGAGATGCTTGGAGGGCTGTAGTGAAGGAGGCCAAAGCCCATATTGGGCTGTAGAGTAAAAAAAATTCCCATTATAAAGGATGCTTCTCAATTTAATTACAATAAAACCAATTCCATTAAAAAAATTTTTTTAAATATATATTCAGTTCCATTGATACTATTGTTTACTCATTATGAAATATACAATTTTTTATCACAGAAATTAAAAAGACATGATTGCAAAATTCCATATAGAAGTATGCAAGTTATAACGATGTAAATATACATAAACATGAAAAGACAAATTTAAAACTTGGATTTCTAAATAATGTTGGTAAAGTACCATTTTATGTAACATTCATAGCATCTTAATAATTCCCCATGATGGAAAATTTATGATAGTAAATTGAAATACCATAGAGAAATAGATATGTTAAGATTTTGTTTGTCTTCTATTAGGTACTGCAGCAGCTAAGATATGATTTAATAGCTGGATTTATTATGAAGATAGCATTACACTATTAAGATTGAATAAAAGTGAACAAACAATCAAGAGAGCAATGAATTGTACAAAAACTTACCCTAAACAGCATGAATCAATATTTTCTAAGAACTGTGTTGTCAAAGTATTTGATATGTTTGTAATTTCTATTTTTTAAATATTGTTTCACACTTTACTGCTCACTTATAGAGCAATGATTTTTACAAAATGGATATTTGAATTAATTATAGAACTTATATAGAAAATATACCGTACACAACCTATTCAAAATGTTATGACTGAAAATAATTATTTATGATTTAAAAAACAAAAAAATAAATACAAAGATAGCTTTGACGTCCATTTTGTTCGTACAAGATAAAAATTATTGGGACCATGATGATTCCTACTTCTAAATTTATTCAAGGTAAATCATGAATTTCCTTTTTGCGAATTTCTTCTCCTCCACCATATCCTCATGTAATTTATATTTGATGTTTGCCATAGGTCTTTCAAGACCTGGCAAAATGAGATTAAAATAATCAATCATTTTTCTTCTTATGTTTTTTTCCTCTGACTTTTGTTCTATTCTAGACAATTTCCTTTATACCTTTTGCCTCTCTATTGTTTAAATTGACTTATTCTCTGTTATTCTTCTATATTAAATGAATATTAATGAATAGCACGATTATGCTATAATCTGCATACAATTAATTTTACCTTTTAAAGTAGGCAATAAGTTAAAAACGAGTTCTAGTGATCTCTGTTCTAGATTGTTGAATAATTAGGCAATGTATAATAAATTTCAATTTGGTTACATCCTTTATCAATACAGCAATTTAGAAACATTACAATAAAACTGATTCATTCCTAAAAAAAAACTCAACAAGAAAATCACAATTATTAGATCTTACCATACTCTAAGTTATATGAGCCAAGTAGTATGTGTTCTTCAAAAGTACTTAGAAGTACATAAAATGGATAACAATATTTAACATACAAATTCTTCATCATAAAACAGACAACTACTTCTTCAATAAAATAAATCTGGAATTTCTACTTTTAAAATTAATTTTATTACAGAGAATCTTCACAGTTTCAAGTATTTATCCATACTTACAAGAAATTCAATGTAGCTTTTCTCAAGTTAGTTTTACTTGTGATAGTTTTTGTTATTTTTGGCAATTCTTCCCAAAATTCATTTCAAGACTCTGAAGGGAAGGTACATTCAACGTTTAGGTTTACCTAAAGATAAAGCAATAGGTTCCAATCAGGCTTATAATTAATAATTATTTTTAAAATATGATTTACATTAACCTAACCTGACATTTATGCTCCAGCTTACCAACGATCACTATCTGTCTTTCATTAAAAAATTGTAGAATAATAAAAAAACAAGACATTGACATACTTCAATGACATACTGAAAAGTTAATAGAGACTATGGTGACTATGGTTTAATGTCAGTATAGAAAAACAATACACAAAATTCAATGATTATTTTGAACATTTTTGGATGAGTGAAAAATCTCTTGAAGTTAAAAACTCATTAAAAATTCGAGTAGTTAGATAAAGATGAAATTTAAAGTTTAATTTCTTAATTTACACCAAGAAATAATCATTTGTGAAATGAGCTCATTAGCATATTCATAACAATCATAAATTAAAATATAACCTTAATAGAAGCTTGAGCTTGACATTTTATTTCAAACAAAATTATTCAATCTGACTTTTATTTAGCATTTTTTTAAATAGGGAACTCATTCAGATTGTCTTCATAGAAAAGGCATAGATGATTGGGGCTCAAAGAGGCCCTCTTATTAACAACATATGATTTATGATTCACAATTTATTCTATGATATTATAAATTTATTGTTAAGGATAGATTGTCACACAGTTATACACAATATTAACAACAATAACAATATTTAACTACAACTATACAGTGCTAGGCAACAAATAAAATAATGTACACCATAAACCATCAATTTTATGCAACTCATTCTTATTTAGGATGGAATTTTCGAAAATTTAACAGATTTCTAAGATGGTTCAATTGAATTAGTATTGATTAACAGATTCAAAATCTGAAATACTACTAAAAAATCGACTGTTGACAAAATTGCATGTAAAGTCGAATTAAAAGTAAAAGAGTACTGGCACGGGGCTGTGGCGAAATCAGCCGATGTGATTCGGGTCGGTTCGGGTGAATCTCCAACAGCACGTCCAATCACAGCCAAGCACTATACGGCCGTGTAGCTAAAGCGTTGCCAAGTTTCAGTGCTACTGATACCTGCATCGGCCTGGCCTTATCACTTCAGTTCTAAAACGTGTCGCACTTGTCACTCAGACTTTTCTGTCCCTTTAACTCAATTAATATAATAGTAATAAAAAAAAATAAAAATAATAATAATAATGATAATAATAATAGTTTTAAAAATATAATAATAACAGTAATTAAAATAGTACCGTAATAATAATAATAATAATAGTAGAAAATATTTATAATAATAGTAATAATAATTATAATCTAATAATAAAAAAATAATCATAATAATATTTTAATAATAATAATAATTGCTGTTGAGTTTTATCTAGAATACCTAATAAATATTGCCATATTATTATTGTTATTGAATCTCAAATTAATTATTACGATTTAATTAATGGATTGAATATTGAGTTTCGTATGATTTGCGGAATTTTTTGTATTATTCGAATTTATTTGTGTAGTTATTTTTTTATTTATTTAAGTTGATTGCCTGTGCAGCTAAAGTAACGTACGTTCTTATTAATTTTTATTGTTCATTAATTAATTATGGTTTTATGTGATGTTCTGTCGAATTGCGGAATTAATTGGGTAGCCTAATCTTGGCTTTAAGGTTAAAAAGACTTTGTCTATTTGAATGTTTTTGATACAGTTGTTTCTTCAGACATATTTTTTTTTACTAGACAATCTTTTCCTTGCATAATTGGGTTCATTAAATTTATTAAGTGGTACTGAACTCTAAATTATTGTGTTATTGTGAAGTCAGTCGCCTTCTCTGGCAGTAGATAAGGCTGGTCATGTGTTCACCCGGCAGAGGCAAGTCGTCGACTGACTGTGTCTGTACAACTTGGCAACAGTGTACAGGATTTAGCCGACCAGTCCCGAACGATACCGAACACTGCCGAAGCACCACCAGTCTCCAATACTCTTTTACTTTTAATTCGACTTTAATTTGTTCTTAGTAGGTCTACTCCAAGGCGTATACTCTTTCTATATTCCACTAGCCTTGGGTCAACTAGACTCCTACTAGTTTTAAAAATGATTTTTTCAGTATGTTCAGGTTTATTTTTAATCTTTCAGTTGCTGGTTGTACGACAGTAGAGAAGAAGCATAATTTATAAATTTCGAATTTCCTTTCAGTGCACCAAAAAAGAATAATAATATAAATATATTCATCATAGATAGATAGATAGAGTACTTTATTCAGTTTCAGGGGAGGCTGATCCAGACCCCAAATACAATTTAGAGAATAAAACAAGAGATAAAAAATACATAGAAAGTTGTACAAAAATATGACAGTTATAATATAACTTTTCAAGAACTTGCTCCTTGAAAAATAAATAGCCTCTATTTTATTCAATCTGTAATAGCTTTTTCTGTATAATTTCTTCCTCCTATTAAGATATGGTTCATAGTGTACTTAATTGAATTATTCCAAGAATAAGAATGGCATGAGTTGATAAAAGTTCAAGAAGCAGGATTTTTCTTGTGAATGAACAGATTTATCACATGAAATTGATAAAAAACGAAACTAAAAATTAATATTAACTTTTTATTGTAATTTCAACGACTTGCAGTCGATTTTAATTGTGAATAAATTTCTACTCACTTTTTGGCCAAACGAGATGAGTCTCCATGACTCGAAAACGTTAGGCCAAAAAGTGAGTAGAAATATTATTTATTCTCAATTAAATTGACTGCAAGACGTTGAATTTAAAATAAAAAGTTAATATTATCAACGCCGATCGTTATGGGACAAGAAATCCAAGAATGAAAATTAATATTATTTAGCTAGGATCAGTGTAAACGTTTTTGAATTGTAATTTTAATAAACTATTGAAATTAGAAGTACTAGCTTGCTGATAAAGAAAACTACTGATACTATTCTGTTTGAAACGTTTCAAGGAGGCATTATTTTGCTGATGATGCCTACATGAGGCAATTATATCTAATATTGATATAAAAAGTGTATTTATTAAGTTAGTACGCAATTGTTTACTAGACCCAAATAGATGTAACTTAATCAAATTTCGTAAAATGCTTATAGAATGATGTTATAGTCAATTACAGAGATGAATTATATGGATTAATTCATAAGATAATGAAAAAAATCAGCATAAACCTCACTATTGCATGGTTTACCAAATTCGGTATCGCCTTATCAGGTTCTGGTTCACCTTTTTTATTCTTGAATAAATAATTCAAGGTAAGCAATTCACAATATTATAACAAATTACAGAAAAGTGAAATCCTACACACAATTAATATAATTAAAGTTCAATAATTAATATGATGAGAGCAGAAATCATACATTGAAATATTCATTAATTTCGAATTCCTTTAAGTGCTACTGAAGACTTCCGCAATGGCGGATATTGACAACAGCATTAATAGCACTTAAAGGAATTCAAAATTAATAAATTCTGTTTCTGTATTTGTCAGTTTATTAAATTGTCAGTTACTTCAAACTAACTTGAAATATTTCTTGATATGCCTAATTTAAAAAATTAATTTTTAATTTCATCATAAACACTCTTATAGAAAAGAGAAAAAACGAATTACGTAATGTAAAGTCTTGGTTTCCAACTGAGCGGATTTGGACAAATTGTCAGTGGACAGGGCAGGAATACACTAAAAATGATACTTTTCAAACAGGAACCTATATAAAAAGCATTAATTTTAGTGTATTACTGCCTTGTCTACTGTCCATTAGTCCAAATCCAAGTAGTTGGAGGCTGAAGCTTGTCTACAGAAAATATTTATTATTGATTATCATTTTCCTTCATTTGTAGGCTATACATGGAAAATAACAATGAAATTGGATAAAAATAAAATAAATACCGATGTTCTAACAACTTTCTTTAACGTTTTAAAGTAGGCCAAAGATTAATGATAGTTTGGAATGGAATATCTCATCAAGAAAATGCATTCTCTCTAGGGCTGGACACTGTAAAACGAATTTGATAAATTTCTAGCGTTGAGTGTAGAGAAAATTGAAGATTTAGTTTATATCAAATTGAAGAACTTATAAAATTATAGCTGAAAGTCTATTAGATTAGATTAGTTGCATATGAATAAGTTTCTCAAACTAAATTTGACTAACCTAATATTAAAACTGACACTGTATTTCACTTTTTTATATTGCTTTACTTACTTATATTGAAGAAAAGTGAGTAAAAAAAAATAAAATAGTGATATATAGTGACAGTTTTAATATTAGATTGTTCATTAAGTATTTCGTCGTGAAAAACATCATAATTTGACTCTTGATAATTTTTCATAAGTTTCCTATCAAATGAATTGAATGCTTGAAAATACAATAAATCATGATCTAATCCTTGAGAAAATTACGGTCTACAAATATGTATACTCCCACACATACATTAGAAAACTTTGCATGCATTTATAAGAAGATAGTAGCTTAAGAAGGCTTATTAGAAAAATCTGTAAACTTGATATGGATTGAATTGATTTTCAACTTCATAAATACTTTAAAGAAATATGTTACACACTCTGATATTCAATCGAGGAGTGATAAGAGTTAAAGTAAAAAATTCGAAACAGATAAGAATTGTAAAAACTATCGCTCAATACGATACTGTATTAAAAATCTAAATAGAAGCCTATCATTTACATGCAAAACCAATATCATTTTTACAGTTCTCCATACCTTTACATTATACAAATATATACATTACGAATCACAATTAATATTAATTGATTTTATATATAATTAGGAATCACTTAACATTATGACATAAAAATAAATGATATAATTTATCAACATTTTAAACACATTGTATGTTTTATTAGATTTTTGGTTGCACAGGGATATAAAGTTGACAATAGTTTGATTGTATGTAGTTTCTTGACACAAAAACAATAATTTCAAATTAGAACGACCAATCATGAAAAATTGCGACTTGTAGATTCGGAACCCACCTAAAACTGTGGTTCCAAAACTCAGTGGCGTAGCCAGGATTAGATTTAGGGGGGGGGGGGGGCAGTGGCTAGCCAGGATCAAATTTCGGGGGGGGGGGGGGGGGGGGCTCACCAAGGGGGGTCTGGGGTATAGGAGGGTCAGGATTTTTTTTAAATTTAGTGGTGTGAAAAGCTAATCTAGACAACTTGTTAGGCTCTAATGTTCAAAAGAAAGTTTTGAAAAATTACTACCCAAGAGCCTAGGTGGCCAGGTTTGAAATGATAAAGTTTGATATACCGATATCTGTGACTATTTTGAGTCAAAACCCTTGAATTGGAACTAATCATACTTAACTTATGTACTGAATCTCAAAATTAATACTAATTATTATAAGTTTCATATAATTTATGTCATTAGTCTAAAACGCACCCAACCAAAAGTTCATGAAATCGGATTTTTTTTTATCATAGCACATTGATTTTACACGCTTGCATAGAACTTGCATTTATTTGTGTGTTTTCTTTTATAAAATCCCGATTTTATGAACTTTGGGTGCGTTCAGGCTAGTGAGTTATACTGAATTCCAACTTCAAAACTAAATTTTCTACAAGATAAGTTTATTCAAAAAGGTGATTTATCAATAATTAACAAAGTTAATCCACTTCAAACTTGAAAATTGAATTTTATTTAATGTAATAAATAAATAATTATGGTGGTCACAGTTTTCTAACATGTTTTATTCGATTTCGTAGCTCATTTTAAATCAAAATTATTTATTTGAGCACCTAACAAGTTTCTATATGAGTAACTATTGAGGAAAAATTTGAAAAATGCAAATCCGACTATAACTGTAGAGCTATATTCCATTACACAAACAGTGTTTCTGTAATCTGTTCGTTATAATACAACAAAACAGATAGAACCCTTCGGCTTTAATAAGTCCTTATCTATTAGTTATTTGAGAATTTTTTATTTCTGAAATTTCGGGGGGGGGGGGGCATGGGCCCCCCCTGGCTACGCCACTGGTCCAACTCAACAATCACCATCATCTAACTCATTACCCACGCACAGGTCTCAGACCTATGTGGGCTTCATCCTCCAAAAAAAAGATTGGATAAACAACGAGCAATCGTATTCTTGCTCGGTTTGTTCTTATAATAGAATGCTAATTATCATTTTGTGTGATCTACCATTGTCAAGAGTGTTAAATTTACAGTCTCTATTCAGTCGGGTGCCTATTCTATAATTTAATTATATAATTATACGATACCAATAATATTAATTAATTGTAATAATTGCAGGCCACGAATTAAACTTTATCTGAATAATATTTACAATACTGTTTGTTTATGCTCTATAAACTTAGTTTTGAACGGTGTAAATCTAAAGAAATGTACTGATCTCTAATGTAAAAACAATATGTCTCTATTTCAGGAAAATTAATAAGAACCTTTACAATATTTGGTGATTGTGTTAATTTCTTAAGCGCGCGTTCACTGTATTAACCTTACGATCTTCCAGAGAACAGCTGGTACTGAAAATTGTAAAACATATATTCAATTAATATTCAACAATGTAGAAATCAATTATTTCCGCAGTACACCACAATCTTTCTGAAAGAAAAACCATTATTAATACTTCATATTAAATTTGCAACAGCATGCAAAATGAATCATCAAAACTTGAAATTTTTGCTGCATGAATAAACGAAAAAAAATAAATAAAGGCTTTTATGACTTAAAGTGTAACTGTTTTAGGAAAAGCTCATCAATAGTTAGAAACTAGGACGTTTTAGAAGCAAAAATATTAACGATAAAATCCAAAATAAAAAAGTTCATGCTAGCTCTCTGTAGGTGGATCATATTAACAGGATTTCATATTAAACCTAATTTAGATTTATCTTGTTTTTGTTTAATGCAAATAAAAAACGTTTTTAAAAATTCAGGAGAATGTCACTAATACATTGTGGCTAATTTAATGACATTGATCAATCTGAAGATGTAAGTGATCGTAAGAAGGTGACTGATAAGACTGATATAATCTAATATTAAAACTGACACTGTATTTCACTTTTGAATAATGTTTTACTCACATAATATTGGAGATGCTTGAGGAAAGCATTTCACTTCTGAACAGAAGCTTCGTCAGCCTGCCACCAGGGGTCATGCTTTGTTGAGGTTAGGATGAGCAGCCATTATGTAGTTAGAAATTGCGTTTGATTTGAATTGTGTTTGGTCATTGAGTAAGCTGGTTCTATCTTGTTTATGGGTTTGAATATTCCATATTGCTCCAGTGTATTTAGTTTGTGGCTTTTTTGGAATGTGTGTAGAATTTCTAAGTCAGTTTGGATGTTATTGTGTGAGTGTCCAGTGTTGATTAAGTGATCTGCAAATGTTGAGTCAGTGTTGGAGTGTAGTGCTTTGATGTGTTCTTTGTATCTTGTGTTGAATGATCTGCCTGTTTGTCCTATGTAGTACTTGGGGCATGTGTTGCATTTGAGCTTATATATTCCTGGTTTGTATAAGCTCAAATGCAACACATGCCCCAAGTACTACATAGGACAAACAGGCAGATCATTCAACACAAGATACAAAGAACACATCAAAGCACTACATTCCAACACCGACTCAACATTTGCAGATCACTTAATCAACACTGGTCACTCACACAATAACATCCAAACAGACTTAGAAATTCTACACACATTCCAAAAAAGCCACAAACTAAATACACTGGAGCAATATGGAATATTCAAACCCATAAACAAGATAGAACCAGCTTACTCAATGACCAAACACAATTCAAATCAAACGCAATTTCTAACTACATAATGGCTGCTCATCCTAACCTCAACAAAGCATGACCCCTGGTGGCAGGCTGACGAAGCTTCTGTTCAGAAGTGAAATGCTTTCCTCAAGCATCTCCAATATTATGTGAGTAAAACATTATTCAAAAGTGAAATACAGTGTCAGTTTTAATATTAGATTGTTCATTAAGTATTTCGTCATGGAAAACATCACAGATGATACAATGTGTGATGTGTGATACTTATGTTCCATAGCCTACCGTACTCTTCGTTTTAGCCATACTATGGGGAAAAATAAATCTAATTATAAAACTAGCTAATCAACGAATTAAATCTTATCTGAGAGTTGCTAATATTATTTATTCATCTACTGAAATATTCAGCAGCGTCATGTAAAACTCTTTATGAGGTGGATGATAGAAATACTAATACTGAATTTAAATTCAACTGCCAACAGCACTACTGTGGTATAATGAATGATTCCTTTATAAATCAACTACCAAATAATTACGATTTATAGTATATATTAATTTATATAGTAATTTATTATATTCTAAAAAATTACATAGAGGACTTGGTCAAAACTACCAGCAAGTCATAACATTAATAGATAGAGTAGATCCATCTATTAACCTTGAAAATGTTCTACTTTTTCAAGTAATCTAAAAAATCAATTAAATCTATTCTTGTAATCACATGGATATATTTAAAATGTCTCATTTAAATGATGTATACAGAAAAATTAAGAAAAAATGCGCTAACACGACTCATGTTTGCACTCAATCATTATGCATTGACATTCATATCATTGATTTACTGCTCAAACCAAAATATTTACAAAGCTAGTCATGCTAAACTAAATTAAATTAATTAATACCAAAATTGGAGCTTTGATTACATTTCAGGGTGGAAAAATACTACCAAAGGCTTGTAAGCTATGAATGGAGGGTGAACTATGTATAAAATAAAATTTATTATTATTTTTCATTCTGATTGAGAACCCTTATATTTGAGTTCTTGGGCATTTTATCATTTACCGGTAAATGGAATTTTACCGGAAAATAAGGCGCTTGATTGGTCTCTTATAATTTTTTTAACAATAAGAAACAAAATTGACCCGTATTTCTATTTAATATACAATTTTCACTCACTTATACTGGAGATACTGAAGGAATGCATTTCACTTCTAAAGAGAACCTTCATCAGCCTTCATACAATATTTTGTTGAAATAGACGAGCACTGGCTGGGTTATTGAATAAAAATGTTTTCCTTTACCATTCATATTATGACATATTACATTTAAAAAAATTTAACGTCTATGAATTAGAATAGATCAAACAGACACCTTGATTTTCGGTAAAATTCCATTTACCGGTAAATGGTAAGGCTCTCATGAACTCAACCATCGATCATGCAGTCATCACTGACTAAGAACTGTAGTTTTGAACGTTAGCATTGAGAAATTACAGTAGTTATTCTGTTTCTATAAGAATACAGTATTTATATATAATATTTCTAAATGAATGCTGTGTCAGCAGTTGAAAAAAGACTTATCTTGTTATAGAAAACACAGAACAGTATAAGTTCAGTAATCATTTTCTTGAGAGGTCTGGGAGTTTGAGTTTGAGTTTGAGTTTGCGTGATTGTTTATCATTACAAAATAATTGTTTATCATACAGTATTTTGTTGAAATAGACAACCGCTGGCTGGTTTATTGAATAAAAATATTTTCCTTTACCATTCATACTTTCTTTTACTTTGAAATATTAGGCTACATTAAATAAATTATATCTTCACTAAAAATGAAACTTTGGCACACTTCATTTTAAAAATGACGTCTTCAACAATAGGTTATTGTTACTTCAAGGCGTCTCTCATGCTGAGTGATGAACAGAAAAGGTGAATTCTTCATGCAAGAAAAATCTTCATCGACCAACATGCATAATAATAATAATAATAATAATAATAATAATAATAATTGAAGAGCTCTGAAAAAATCAAAGCCAAATTATTAGAATCAATAAGTGATTAAAATGCAAAAATTTTAAATTGTGAGAATAAAATGAATGCGGTATTATTCAATAACTTACTATAAACTTCTCACAAATTATAAATTATAGTGATATTTTAAATAAATAAATAATTTTATTAATGGAGACAACAGGTGTAACCCCATTTTGCCTCCTTCACACAATACAATAATTTCAACACTATACAATTTGAAATAATTATAAATGAAAATGAAAACAAAAGAAAATTCAATCAATAATAAAGAAAACAAGCAAGTAAAGTCATTATGATGACAATAATAAATAACACAATGAATACAATAATAGATCAAGAGTATGAAAAATAATAAAATTAACAAAATTTTAATTATAAAAATTTAAACTACTAAAATAATATGATGGATGAGAAGAATGAAATGTCTGTGTGATACTTACAAAAGGAATAATTAAATGCAAGCACAAAATCACGAAATGATGACCACATGCTACACAACTCAAATGATGGATATTTTTTTTCATAAGAAAGAATTGGGAGAAATAAAAAGTAACAAAAATAACTCTGAGTTCACTAATATAACACAGTGACTTGGATTCAAACTAATAAGGCTTGCTGAAATTCAGAAGCAATCAAAGCTCCAATGCTGCCTATTCTAAAAAAATAATAAAAATAAAATATATGGAATCTAATAATTGAATCTAATTATACACAGAAATAATATTGACATAGACAAGCACTTGGAAAATCATTCCAAGTGTTGAAAGTTCACTTAAAGTTTGGTGAAATTTTGTACGACAACCAACAAAAGGGATAATATATAATCTATTCTGCACTGATAAATGTTGTATCTGATGACAACGAATTGTTCTAAGGTAATAATTAAATGAATGGCATAGGAATAAATTATTTGTCTACAGCCTGTACACTGGAAAAATATTATGCGTTTTGTATTATCAAATCAAATATTCTTTATTCCTCTTTAAAAAATGAAATAGGCTATTACAATCTGTCACTTCATTATTTACATTAAGAAATTTTTTTTACAAATAGATATATGTATATAATTATCTTCTGTTTCTGTATATGTGTTGTCAGCTACTTCAAACTGACTTTTTTTTAAAGTTAATAATGTCTCGCCAAGGGTCTCACTTATTTGGTGAGAGGGAATAGTCAGGTTAGGTTGTCAGAAGCCATTAGAGGAATAGATTGAAATGTCAAAGGAAAACTGGGAAGACACACACTTTTGGGGTTGAAGAGGGAAAAAATTGTAACAGAATCTTATATGCTCCCCTTAAGAGGTGTGTGGGAAGAAAAATTGTCCCTAAATCCCATTTCCAAATCAAAAATCCCATTCAGTTGTACAACTGCAGCAGGAATAAAAAATAAAAAGATAAATTTAAATAAATAAGAAGTATGAACACCATTCTTATTTTATACACAAAACACAGCCGGTTACTCTTTAAATTAGTGATTTGGCTGCTGATGGCTACGTGATAAATAAATTGAAACTGTACACTAAAAGGCTCTATAAGCACAAGGTACACGCACCCACCATTTTGGTTCTAATTCTTACTTTAAAAACACACATTTAACGTAAGAGAGTAGATAATGTCACTACAACATCCCATCTGATACAATATAACATCTTGGATTTCTTGTTCCATAACGATCTGCATTGTTAATGTTAACTTTTTATTGTGAATTCAACGACTTGCAGTCAATTTTAATTGTGAATAAATAATATTTCTTTGGCCAAACGTTTTCGAGTTATGTAGACTTCATGAAATATCATTTATCCACAACTAAAATTGAGTGCAAGTTGTTGAATTTTCAATAAACAGTTAACAATATACCTATTGTTGCGTGTACAGAATCCTACATAAATTTGAATTTAACCCACATTGGAACACATTGTAACCAAAATGTCAGGTGCGTGCACCTGATCTTTATTGTACACAGGAGTCACTTAAAGGCATAAAAAACATTAAAAAATTGGATTGATCAGATAGCATTTTACAGGATGATTAAAATTGTTAGTTTAGTTTATTAATGCAAACGTAAAAGCATTAAAAAACTGGATTGATTAGACAGCATTTTACAGCATGATTAAAATTGTTAGCTCAGCTTGTCAACTCATCCTTAGTAGTTGTATGAATATTTGCCTCACACATGTTGGCTCTCTACAACCAGCGGGACAAACAAAATTGGGTTTCTGTACACTGTCAAGAATGAGTTGACAAACTCTATTGACTACCTACTAAAATCAGCTTCTATGTCAAAAAAAATTATACATGTACAAAATCCTACATAAATTTGAGTTTACCACCAACAAATTGGAACCAAAATGTCAGGTGTGTGTACCTGGTCTTTATAAAGTCTACAGTACACAGTAGAAACTTTTAAAAACATTAAAAAAATGCGTTGATTAGATAGCATTTTACAGCATGATTAAAATTGCAAGTTCAGCTTGTCAACTCATCCTTTTCAGTTGCATGATTATTTGCCTCGAACATGTCGGCTCTCTACAACCAGCGGGACAAACAAAATTGGGGTTCTGTGCACTGCCAAGAATGAGTTGACAAACTATACTACTAAAAATCATCTTCTATGCCATTCACTTGCATCTATAGTATCCGCAATATATCAATTTGTAATAAAGCATCTGTAATATATCTATCAATGGAAAACTACACACTTATTCAATAAGGATACTTTACCGGAATATATGTATCAATTAATTCATTCTTGTTGAATCTGTTGATGCTCAATGCACATTACTCAACTCTCTCAAACAATTTGTTTTTTTTATCAAGCGGACGGACAATGGATATGAAAAGGCGGACAGAGAAGAAGGTAGACAACAATATTCATAATAAAAAAGTGAAGAAATGTTGAAGATGGCCTGCAAAGTATGGTATTTGTTCAGTGATAATGAAAACATGTATCAATGAATGGATACACGTTGGAAGCGGCAAAAGCAACACCAAAGCTCTGGCTGAGTTTTATTATATTTTTTTACAAATATGATAGTAACTAATAATTAAAAATTGAAAATCACAAGCTTTAAGCAAAAGCACAATGGATAGATTGCATTGATAAAATTTGCAGTAGCCTCCTACCAGAAATATTGAAGTATAATACAAGATGTATGCGCTTAATGGAATTTAACTGTGATTGAATGTTTGGAGAGATATGACAAAAATGTAAACATAACAATGAGCTTATATGTTTGATATGTTTGAACTCATTCATGTTTTTTAACAATACCTAACCTGAGGCAAGGTTATGCTATTTATTGAAAAATATGATACTATTTAAAGTATTCAAGTTTTTTCCCAGCTGTTGATTTAACATCATTTAATGCGCAGTCCTAAATAATCTGCTAGACCTATATTTTTTTAAAGAATTTATGTATTTTTAGTTTTTCTATACAGTTCTCTTTTATACAGATTTATTTATGTGAGAAAAATCCTCAATTTATTTATTTATTCAAACTAGGTTTTTGAGTAAAAATTCTCCATAATTGAAGCTTCAAAGTAAGTATTTTAATGTTGTAGTTCCATATGCCTTTTTACTGGATATCTCAACATAAATGATTACTGTGAACACTTTTATAGTGAATTTGAACAATTACTTACTTGTGAGATGGCTATTTCGCATTGTTGTAAGGTTCCTCTTTTTGGAGAATTACAAAGCAAAGCCAAATGGCCATCGCAGATGTAAGTGTTCAATTTTACTAGAAGAGTGTCTGCAGAAATTATTTATGTTTATTCAAGAATTCTAAGTAAGTTTTTCAGTAAGTACTGTAGAAAAATCTTGCATTAAAAACAAGCCAAAATACGTTTGTGAAAAAATATATTTCTTTTTATTACTTATTACTTCAATTAGGACGAAATCTGTTTGTTTTAGAACTTTTAAATAGTTTTAAAACGATGGTTTATATTTTAAACGATGCTAGTTGGCAAGAGTTGGTAAGAGTAGGGATAGTTGTAGGTGTATTCTTACAAGATAATAACTCCAGGCTTTATAAGAGTTATTCCTTGCTTTATTTAGGTTGATGGTTTAGGCCTACTGATAAATAATGTTATGAAGAAGTTATTGAAAAAGCTTTCTCCAAAAAAAGGAGTACAAAAAAGAATTATTTGTGTGGGAGAATGTCCAGCACTGGAATTCATCATTATCGCTTTTATAACTCATTAGATATAGAATTAATTATATTTATCAGTAATATTTCTGGATAACAGATTCCTTTTAAAAACTAGAGAATACTGTACTCATGCAATATTTAATTGTTTGTGCTTATTTAATTTTATGCAATTCTCATTCTCATCCACTAAGTTAGTAATAATGTATGCATCAAAATTCAAGAAGGTGATCAAATCATTCAAGGTTTAAGAAACTCTGTGTACCTTATTGAGGGTTTCATTATTCTATCAAAATAAATATTCTTCTTTATTATTTTACACTCGTAGATGATAGGTAGATTCAAAGTTGATATTATTTCTACTACCGATATATTTTATAGTGGAAAAACGTAATCTTTCACAATTTAATTTTATTAAAAGAGTTCAGAACTTTAATACATTAGCAAACAAACACTAGGTACCTTACATCGATATAGTTTTCAACTAGCAATTAGACTGTTAAATCTCTGTTAAACCTTCAATTGATTGTCACTTTATTATTTATACGTATAATTTATTTTTCAATAACCTTAAATTATAGTGAACGTTGTAATGGCGAATTTATAGTAATCTGAATGAATAACGATCTTGCAACTTGAATATTATTTGGCATCCAGGCAATGTTGTCTGTGCCATTCGTAGTACTACAGAAATCATTATTATCATCTTGAAATTATTATCGTCTTGAGCACCGATGATGGACCCACGTGGTCCGAAATAGCCATCTGCTCAGTGAGTAAAATATTTTAATTTTCTACTCAAATATTTCACTGCATAGTCTTGCAATTAATCATAAATTATTATTATCGTGCTTTATTGAATACTGGATGCTTTCCTCACAACCTTTACAGAAAATTATGGAATAGATTAAAACTGAGATATATTTTACTGTACCATCTACATATTTAATTTACACGTTTCATAGATAGGCCTACAGTTGATATTATGTGCCTACAGTTGATATGAGTTACCAATTCCAAGATGCTTTGGAACATGATGGTAAAATTAGATTTTTACCAATTTGATTTGTGTTGTAAAAAATTGGTATCATGAGGCATAAAATATTCTATTCATATGATACACCGTATTTATAAATTCAAAACGCTCCATTTCTGTACCAGAGAAAAAAAATAGGAGAATCTAAAAACTGTTATTCAAGAAAGACAGGGCTACTGTTACTACTACAAACAATTTTAAAAATCAGTGAGTAAATATTAAAATCAGGGTGTGTCAGTGCTGACAGTATACCTTCAAACCTTGCCGTGTGCCACGCTTTATCAATTGTGTAGTAAAATTCAACAACCTTTTACAAAACAAAATGCATTATTGAGTATTGTTGCACAAAATGCTCAATCAAATAACTTAGCAAGGGTGGGCCACTGCGTATTGTAGTGTTTAGCCCAGAAGTCTTGTTTTGTTTAATAGAAAAATCGTAGAATGCGAAATTCCCACCTGATGGTTATGGTATGAGGTAATGTTTAACATTCTGCTTTACCATTGTCCAGACTTCCATATTCTGACAAACTACAACATAAAATCATAACCATTATAATACATGAACATCACAATTAGTTTGAGTTGATAAAATTATTCTGTGAATACTCTGTAGGTTATCAGATTACTGAATGTCAAGGAAGTTTACTTTTTTTTATACTGTGAAAGATTATTACATGAGAAGAGTAATAAGTTGAAAACAACATACAAATTACTTCTATTATCTTATAAGTTATTTTATGTAATTTGAAAAATATCTTCAATTTAATTTAATTTATTATTCTATGATTTAGAAATTTTTCTATTGTTTTAATGTTTAAAGGAAAAGAAGATGGGAGGTTATTTAGAAAAATGTTACAATACTTCAATTATTAGGATTAATGCCTGTATTTATGAACGTCCTCCAGTGTATCTTGGCTTGGGGGACTCTGGAAATGCCTATTTATATATTTATAATACATTTCAAGAGTCCCTCGAGTCAAGAGAAACTAAAGAAACAATAATAAATACGGCCCTAAGAGAACCACGTTCATGGAAACAAATTACATTTAGTTCTCAAGAATTTAAAAAGGGAAGATTTCGAGGTTCTATTACTTCAAAATACTAAAGGAACTATCATTCCTAAATGAAATAGATTATCTTCCAGAAAATGTATCGTATCTTAAGGAACTAATAGAGATTCATATTATTTAGCTTTTGTTTAGCAGTAAATTCATTTACTTAATAATTTTTTGGTACAGTACTGAAAAAGTATTGATACGTCTATAATAATGATTTTATTTATTAAATGTAGCCCTATCCAGATGATGATAAGTTCTCAGTTGTCAGCTAATAACATAGATATATTTATAGTATGATTTTCAACTTGTTTGAAACTATTTTTATTCCCTAGCTTGTAATTAATTGGAGATTATTGTACTGGATGGATTTTTCATTGATATTTAATTCATTTATTTAATTTTTTCAAGCTGTTCAACAAAGTAGTACCTAGTATAATATTGACAATTATAACCTATAATGATTGCATGCATTATCTAGTAAAACAGTCAAATAAACCATAAATTGAAATCTGAAAATCATGGTAAAAAACAAAAAAATAACTTACGAAAACTATGCGATGAGATGAACATGAAATGCAATGACAGATAATGAATATTAAAAAATGATTAGTAACTCTTGTTGTAGATTATAAAATGTATTAAATTAATATTTTACTTTAGCCTAATTTACTGTAGATACTCGTATTCCACTGGACTTCACTATTACTGTAATAATATATTTATTATTCATTCATTTCAAATAATTCCAGTTATAATAATTTGTCAGTTACTTCAAAACTAATTTATTATTGGCTGACAAGCCAATGATCAAGTCTGTCATGAGACATTCAATGGAATACAAAATAAGCATTTTTAATCCCAGATTTAGTGTTATTTTTGTAATTATCATTTCAACTGGAAGGGAAGATCTCTTTTTTATTCAATTTATCAGCTTGATTATAATAATAATACGTACTTCTAGCAGGGGGTTACTCCTAGATAATATATTAATCATAAATATTCAAAAACGTTGCTCTTCCCAGAAATAGATGAAAATGCTATTTATTATGTTGCGATCCACAACTACTAAAATTCAATGAGAAATGACCCCTAATCACAGAGACAAATATGATTTATTAAAATATGATGTAGGCCTACTGTTAATTTACTGTTTTTAGTGTTTCGTTTTGAGTGAACTTCCAAATTTATTGCCTTCAAGTGAAAAGTAATCATTTTTTTTTAGAGTGAAGTATTTTAAATCTAAGATTTAGTTAAATCTAAATTTTCAGCGTTAAAATTAACCTAAATGTTTTGAACAATATAACATATTGCAAATTTGTGGAGAGAGAAGTTTTAGACTTGAGTCTGTTGTGACTTTACATTCATTGTAATTTTGTCACAATAAATAAATATTTTAAATAAGCCTTTACCGAACCAGACACACATTAATTTAAAACCTAAATTAGGTTTGCGCTAGTTGTGCTACAAGTATCTTATTCCAGGATAATAATATATCTTATATCCAGGTTTATTCCAGGATAATAAATTAAAGGGGGTATTAAATAAAACCCGGATGGAAAAGCAATTTATAATACTTTTATATCAATTGGAAAACCGATAACAGGCTATCTAATTTCTATAATTCTATCTTTCAATGCTTCATCTCATAATGACTACTCCTTTTAGAGGAGCCTAACTATTTTCCCCCCAGAATTTATAATATATTTTATTTGATATATATAAATTCAATGTATATATTATACAAAAGGCATCTAAACTTAAACAAATTGGATATTTTCATAATTCTTGAAAGTTTCCTCGACCGGAAATTACTGAAATCCTACATGGATAATAAATTATAAAAATGGATAACTTACCTATTTTTCGACTTGTTTTAAACTATTTTCATTCTCTAGCTAGAAGACGATTAGAGATTACTGATGGGTTTGTCACTGATATTAAATTAATTTATTTCATTTTTGTGAACTCAACCTTGTGAAATATGAATAGATAACCAAATAAATATGATTTTTTCATAATATCGTGATTGAGATTAAATTTATATAATTATATATTTATATTAGTATATATATTTGTATTTCTATATTATATATATGTTATATTTCTGTACAATTTATATTCTTTATATTTATATAACCGGAAGCCTATAACCGGTAGTGATCTAATTTCTATCTTTCGATGTTTTATCTTATAATGACGGATCCTTCTAGAGGAGCCTATATATTTGGTATGTACCATAAATTATAAATACATCAGGCATGTACCAGAAACCAGATACATGGTATTCACAACTTTTTCAACTACTGAAAATCACAATTAATGACGTGTGTATATGACACCTAGCCACTTCAAAATCTGAATGAAAGCGAGAAAGAAATGAAATTTCCTCACAATGATTATGATGAAATTATAAAATGATCTATTTATGAAAATAGGAAAGACAGAGACAGAAGACGATGTGTGTGTATGTGAGTGTAACATGAGTATGCGTGTTGAAAAAATAAAACAATTTTTTTTAGAAAGAGTGTGCGCGGTGTTTTTTAAGTGAAACGAAATACCAAGATTGGAAACTGAGAAGAGAGAGATTGATATTTCGAGAGAGAGAGACAGATTGAGAGAGTAGAGAGAGAGAGAGAGAGAGAGAGAGAGAGAGTAGGTAGAGGAAGGACATTGCCTTACATTGGTACTAGGGAATGCCCTTCCGTTGGCCTGAGTGGTGGAGTGGTGCTGTGTTGAAGAGGAGAGCTGTCTTACCATGCCGCTTCCAAGCTGTTGCAGAAGACCAGCGCTGCCCTGCGAGCTGCTGAGACAGGCTGACGGCCGACGGCTGCGTATACTGCTCATGCTCGAACTCAGCAAAAATGGCACCGAGCTACTCGTGTTGGGCATGCTGCCGCCCTGTGCAAGAAAACGACAAAACGTTAGAAAAATTGGCAAAAACGTTCAGGAAATTAACATAAAAGTTTTCATATAATCTCCAAACAACTTAAATCGGAAATTGAGATGAATAATATAAACCATTTTATTTGAACTTATTTGTAGAATTTTATTTTCAACAGTACTGTTGAAAATGTGACTGTTGAAGCCACGAAACCGCGGTCCAGTGCTGTAATAATAAAGAAGTGGAATTTACAACATTCAACAGTGTTTTATTCTTTCATTATATTTGAATTTCTGAAGAAGGATCCAAGTTCAAGAACAATATTAAGAGTTTAGATCTAATTGTAGGGCAGTTCTTAAGAACAAAAATTAGTTCAATATCAAAACTTACACTGTATTTCTATGTATTTAAATTATGATTTTTACTCACTTGTACTGGAGTGATGCATTTCGATTTTAAAGAGAAGCTTCGTCATCCTGCAACCTAACCTAACCTGACGAAGCGGAATGCATCCCTCCAGTATAAGTTGGTAAAAAACATAATTTAAATAGAAATACAGTGTAAGTTTTGATATAAGACTAATTTTTGTTCTTCTTAAGATCTGCCCTACAATTAGATCTGAACTCTTGATATTGACTCTCTCAAGTGAAAATCATAATTCAAATAGAAGAACAGTGTCAATTTTGATATTAAATTGTTTATCAAGCATTTTGTCATGGAAAAATCACAGAAACAAAAATTATCTTGAAAATATCCAAATAATATCCAATCAACTCACATCAGAGATTAAAATGAAATATAAAATATTTTATTTGAATTTCTGAAGATGGGTTGAGTTCAAAACTATATCAAGAGTTCAGATCTAATTGCAGGGCAGCTACTAAGAACAAAAATTAGCTTGAAAATATTCAGATAATCTCCAATCGACTTACATCAGAGATTGAAAGGAAATATCACCTATTTATTTAAATTTCTGTAAAAATGATTTGAATTTCTAAAGGTGATAGAGAGTAGAATTGTTGCACAGTTTCCAAGTACAAAAATAAGCTTGAAAATATTCGGATAATCTCCAATCAACTTACATTAGATACTGTGATTAAATATAAGTTGAACTATTCTATTTAGATCTCTGAAGTGGGATGCAGGTACAAAAACTATTTCTAGAGTTTAGATCTAAGTTACTTGTAGGGCAGTTCCTTAATACAAAAATTAACTTTAAAATATTCTGATGATTCCAATCAACTTACATCAGAGATTGAAATGAAATATTAACTACTGTACTTTATTTAAATTTTTGAAGTGGGATACAACAACAAATTTAAGAGACAAGAAACATTTTTAAGTTCGTTATCAGATAAGTGTAGCTTCTTTTCAGAAGTGAAAAGATCTGAAATGAAATTAGATCACTCTATCATCTCCAATATAAGTGAATAAAGACAATATATTAAATTGAAATACAGTGTCAGTTCTGATAATAGATTGTTCATTGAGTACCGTATTTCGTCATGGAAAACATCACAGATTAAATAATGTTTCTTGTTACATGAATATTGAAGCAAATGATCAAGTAAAATTCTTAATTGGTTGGAAATTGAATAATAGTAAGACAGATAATTCAAATCTGTGAACTTATCGAGTTCATGAGATTGAATAAAAAATATTTTTTGTTTGGTTCAAGAGAATCAAAGTAATTCATCAAGTAAAATAGTCAAGTGGTTGAAAACTGAATACTAGTAAGACAGATTTAGTTTAAATCTGTGAACACAATTAGTTCATTCAGATGTTTGTTATATTTTCTTGTGTTGAAATCTTTTTTTAAAATTGTAAATTGCCCAACTGAGAAACATATTGCTGAATACTATAAGAGATCTGTAGAAAGAATAAAAAATTGCAATAACTGCCATACAAGATCTACAATATTGAAAATGTTAAATCTACTACAAAACCATCAATAAAATATTTTTACTAATGTTTTCTATCATAAACTTTCTAATAGTCTCACAAAACTTAAAAATAAAAACAATTCAGAGTCAATAATCCCTTCAATTATTATCAAAATAGCTTGATATTTGCTTAAGCTATAATGCATCAATTACAATTAACAATTTTATACTATAGTTGTTGAAAAAAATATTTCATAAAACTAAAGCTTTTCATCAATATATTATCTAGATTATATTCGAATGGTAGCCAAAGCACTAAGCTATAAAGCAAACTATTATATTCTTGTACTGACTAGACTACATTCACTATGCGACACCATCTAAAGCAGATTTCTACTTGAAGCTGCAAAATAAAGCGAGAGCTGATTATTACTCTATGAATTTTAGAAGCTGTGGAAAAATAATAGATATATTTTGGTTAATTGAGTGAAAAGCAGCTATAGAATGTTGATAGAGAATAGAGAGAAGCTTTGAAGGGTACTCACTATCATGCTCCGTGCAAGCTGAGAAAAAAACAACATGATCAGCATTTTTAATTAATGCTCAAGTACTGTACTTAAATTACCGTCTAGATTACAAACAATGTGTAAGGAATCCTTAGGGACGCATCAGACATGTGGGATCTCTCCATTACAGGGTAACTTATACAGAAGTAATACTATGTACTATACTCTGTTCACAGAAACAAGAGACAAACCAAATCAAATGTTTGCGTGAGTGAAAAAGTGATGACTCACATCAGCTGTAGGCCGTCGATTAATTTCTACCAGTTCACACTGAGTTCAGTGTCACAGTCGCTGTCACAGTTACCGGTTCACTTATTCTATACTATCCATTAATTGTAATTCTGTAGTTAATTGTGAATCAGTCTTGTTGTTCAAAGATACACTCTTGCATGCGCATCATTGTTTACATCGTCTCTCCTTTCCATGAACAGAGTATAGTTATGTAAGAGGTACCACACCATATACTTTTAGATACAACCACCAGGAAAATAAACTGCAAAGCTTAACACTAAAATTCAATTAAAAAACAAAAAAGGATTCAATATTTTCTCAAATTAAATGGAATATGAACTTTATTGGAATTAAACTGCTGGAACGTTTCCTAATACATTATACTTCTTATTTGTTTTGACTTATTTGATTTAGTGACATACAGACACATCTTTTTTAGTGGGTGTCACTTAGGTTTTTTTGCAACATATGCATTATTTTCTACTTTCTTAAGCATCCGTTTTGTTCATTTCATTACTTTTATGTACTACTTGAAAATATTTGAATTATTTGTCTAGTATTGGGAATACATTATAGCCTACTTCTTATATTATTTGTTTTGACTAATTCAGTGACATACAGACACCTATTTTGGTGCGGGTGTCACTTATTGGGTGTCACTTGGGTTTTTTGCAACATATGCATTATTTTTTACTTTCTTAGCATTCTTCTGGCTGATTGTAGCCTATTACTTTTATATACTACTTGAGAATACTTGAATTATTTTTATATTATTAGGAATTAATTTATGATTTATATAAAAAAAATAAGTATAATTTTTCATAATTTATTAATTGCCAGATACTTCAAAACCAACTTATATTTTTTTACTTTCTAGAAGAAAATCCTTTAAAACAAGATTGGGTTAAAAAATATTTTTTCAATAACGAATTCTTCTCTTATTTTGATGAGAAACATAGATTTTCAAATTTTTATATAGACAACAAGAATGATGGTGAAAGCTTTATATTTACATGAAAATTATTATGCAGTATAAAACTTGATATTATTTTTAATATTTGAACAAATTATTGAATGGCTTATTGGAGAATGCGAGCTATTTTACCATCAACTAAAATAATTTCTTTCAGGCTAGGTGCATAATATTATATGTTATATAGGACAAATAAAGCTAAGTTACCGGTACTTCGCTATAGGATAATAAATTAGACTAATAAATTGACTGATTAAATTGAGAATAACTCTACTGTTTAATAATTTATTGGTTGAAATATCGTTCACCAGCTATTTGGCCAACACGTTTGCCAAATAATAAATATAATTTGAGTAATTATGATTGTATTGGATTAATTAGAAGTTCATTGCCGCACCAATGAAAAAGCTCACACATGTGGATATGGTCTCTACTATCCATATAAATCAATAAAGCAATTCACAATTTAGCTCCATAACATTTTTTTAACAAATAATTTTATTATCTACTTGGAATAATACACAGATCTGAAATTAATAGGTTGGCAGTAGGTTGAATGTTGAAACATCACCAACCAATCTAGGGAGGAAAAATAAAATAAGGACAATAAATTTGAATAAAGAAGTTGATGCACTCCATCATGGGTCTGATTTTTATGTACAGAATTTTACATAACTAGTCTTGACTATTCAAACTGTAATAAATGATCCAGATTTCATGGGTCTGATTTTTATGTACACAATTCTACATAACTCATATCTTATTAGCAGTATATTAGCTGTACATTAACAGTGCTGTCCACGAATAATGCCATTTTTTTTCATTTAAAAACAATGAAAGCAAACAAACAATAAAGCAAAATAAAAAATAAGCCAACTTTATATCATTTCATTTTTATTTGGATTTTGCAGCTTATATAAAAATTAATAAAAAATAGTTAGCCTAGTGAGGCAGAGCTACTATAATAGCTCTTTTTCCACCAAAAATATTTGACCCAGTGAGGCAGAGCTTCCTAAATAGCTCTTTTTACCAGAAAAATTCTCAATGTGAATAGGTAAGCTACTATCTGAATTAGAATTAGATTCATCAAAAATAAATTTAAAAAATCCAGTTTCTCACTAGGCTATTCTTTTAATCAATTACGAGATAAGAACAATGAAAAATACTAATAATTTGATTCTCTGACTGAGTCGAATGATAAAAAATCAGTCATGTTAAAAAAATCCGTCTAAATTTCATTCTTATTGTTGTTCTTACTATTAAGATGAAATCTGTATTGAACGAATTGGGACTTGTATTGGATTTGGATTATGTATCAGTAGTCTACGGTATTTTATTTTTAATTTATTCAAACAGGTAATTCTACTGTTAAGCAGTCTTGCATACTCAATGTTCATTAGATATGGCACAAGTTTTTTTCTTATTTTTTGGCTGAATATGAAAATTAATAAGATTAGACTTTAAATGTCATTTGTTTACAAAAAAAGTTAGCACGTTTAAAAAGTTCTTACTTGGACCAAATCTATGATACAATTATTATACAAGCAATAAATAACAACTTCAATACCTGCTCATAGAGCGACACATAAGTTAGACAGGAAAAATACAGGTTTGACAAATTTACAAAGCTTGCAGATTATTTCTATTAAAAGTGGATATAGCAGTGTCCTATTAACATCAGCTAGATACATATATATAGTACGACTACGTGCTCTACTCATCATGTATATCTATATATTAGGCTATATTACAAGATTACATGAAGGTGTTTGCTCTAATAGGCGTGCTAGTAGCCGTGTACTACAGGTTGATGATACTGAGTCCAGTTAGCATACCATATCCTTTGCCATGAGCATTCGAGAGTTTCATAGACCCTCTTCTTATGTCGTTCAGAGAGGGCAATTTTTTTGACGTTGTCTGTATGCAAAAAATTGACACAGTCAGTAATGACTCATTAGCTGACATTTTTAGGAATAATTTACTAAATTCTCCACTAATTATTTATAATTCTAGTTATTCATTTATCTAGTTATTCATTTATTTATCCACTAGTTATTCATTTATCAATACTAAATACAATTTAGTGTGAAGATAAAACAGGCTTTTAGCCCAGGATTGCTTTCTTCACAAAATTTTAACTAGAGAATCCGATTCTTAGGTAAGTCTAACTGGAAAATTTCACTAGAAAAAAATTTAGGAAATTGTGGAACATGGTTTGGAATAGCTTTGGAAGCTTAACTAGTATTCTGTGATGTTTTCTATGATGAAATACTTGAAGAATAATCTAATATCAAAGCTGATACTGTATTTCTATTTAATATATGATTTTCACTCACTTATACTGGAGATACTTGAGGGATACAATTCACTGATGAAGCTTCTCTTCAGAAGTGAAATGTATCCCTACAGTATCTCCAGTTTAAGTGAGTGAAAATAATATTTTAAATAGAAATACAATGTCAGTTTTGATATTAGATAAACTAGTAAAGCGATCAACAATATCTGTTACACTAGGAATGGCTTATTGATCGATTTATTTCATGAATTAACTTAGTATTTATTTTAGTTTATTGTTGTTATAAATTATTTAAAAGTATTTTCCAATCTTCGTCATTAATTTAGTATTTATTTTAGATAATTATTATTTAAAAAAATTTTCCAATCTTCGAATAAAATCAACTTTAAATGTTATTGATTCAAATATAAAAATTTATATGCAAGACTAATTCAAAAGTTGAATTTTTTACATTGTAAAGTTTGGATTAATGTTAACATTAATTGAATGACTATAATTGTGTGACATGAATGTGTGTTTTTGATCTTTGGAGCGGCAATGATACTCCTACTGCTATGTGTTAAAAGTATGCCTAACTCTATATGATTATTGAAATTAATTAGCATGGTGATCGATTGATTCAAATTATAGCAGATCTAGTATATTTCGTGTGTGTTTTGGAGAAAGTATATTAAATTGCAATGTTGTAGGCCAATTGAATTTTCCTACTCCTTAAACAAGAATGTATTCATTTTCAAGATATTAACCAAAATCTTGACGTACACGATTATAATACAAGAAACCGAGAAGATTATCACTTGGTGAGTCACAATAGTAACTTATTCAAACAAAAACCTAGTTATATTGGTAGGAAACTCTACACTAAGCTACCACAGTTTGTGAAGAGTCTTCAAAATATAAAAATAGTTGAAAAACAATGTAAAAAAAATTTAGTACCTAGTTAAAGCGATTTATAGTGTACAAGAGTTCCTTTCACATCAAAATTAAGCCTCACCTCAACTAATTGATATAGTAATTAAGGTAACTAGAGTATAAGATTGTATAATTGTTGATCTGACTTGTCTTATACTCCTTAACAGGAGTCTCCAAGACGTAATCTAAAGAAAAAATGATGAAGAAAGATTTTCTAACAGCATTTCATATTTTACAGCATGAAGTAATGATTTATTATTCAATTGAGGAAAGTTGATTTTTCAATTACTTCATTAGACTGACAAATTGAGAAGGTTTTTGTTGATGTATTGTTGAATTGAAATATATACTTCAATGAGTCTATACTGAATTGAATTGAATTGTATTGCTAAGAAGATTTTAAATTTAAAAACACATTTTATTTCAGAATTCTTATTTTTGCGTATTTTATTATTATTTGTTTTTAATAATTGGAGGTAAACACCCAATCAGAAATGCAAGTGGATAAAGTGAAATATTACCCCAGGTACATAATAAATTATCGGTTCATAAATTATATTATAATTTATATATATATATATATTATAATATATATATTTTATATATAATATATATTATATATATATTATAATTTATATATATATATATATATTAAAAAATATTATAATTATATTTATAAAAGAGGATGATGTTAGTGAGGAATAATTAACAAATTAAATTATGTTATTATCACGAATCTCATGAATTTTTCAAGTATACAAGACTCTCTGCGCAAAGCTTTGGCGTTTTCAATTTTTTTGCAAGAAAAAAACTACTAGAATAATAGAAGTAAAGAGTACTAAAATAACAAATACTAGAGTAAGTAGCCTACAAAAGTACAACAGAAGTTGAAAAGAATTGTGTAAAAAACAAACACTTTTATACCAATACTCTAAGCAAACGATTAATATTTTAGGAACTCAGAATAAATGTACTAATAAAAAAAACGTGTTTTTTGTTTCTACATTCAAATATTATCGTTATCTACAAGGTAGTAGCTTTGCGGGCTGCAGTTTGATATCCCATCCAGTGAAATAGTCGCAGGAGTTTCGATAGCGGATGGAAGTATCGATACTGTATCGACACTTTGATACACAAGTCATTTGATACAATTGCAATCGATGGTATCTAGTATCGATATTGCCAAGTATCGATGCTCCTGCCACTATTTCACTCGATGGGATATCGAACTGCAACCGCTTTGCGCAAACTCTCTGTTTTTAATGATAAAGATCGACGAATAAATTAGAAAAAACAAAATCTATTTTATATATCTGATAAGAAACTCTTATCCCAGTTACGCTGACTGATGAAACTTCTTCCTTCAAAATCTTGTAGACATCATGATTGAATAAATCACCATCTAGTACTTCTGATGCTAAAGAAATAAATCTTAACCACTATTTTCACTCTATAATAGCTAAACTTAACACTCAATAGACAATTAATTACACAAGCAGAACACATTTAACAAACAAATTAGGTAGATAACAAATTTCTCTACAGAGAATGTCTTATCGACTAATCAACAACAAGAAGATAAAAAGACAACAACAACAACAAGTCCATTTATAGCATGAATGAATATTGCGATGAATAATGTGTTGATGCAGTTATGGTAATGATGGTTATGTTCATGGTAATCATTACAATGATGTAGCGGATGATATATGTTTGATTGATTTTCAATATTGTAAAAAATTGTCGATGATTTTATGCTAACATTTTATTGTTTCATTCAACACACCTCTGTTTATAAGAAGTTGAGTAGAAAGTCGGAAAAAACAGACAACAGCTAGATTGGTAGCTAGAGAGAGTTATTTTATTACTTTGAATTAATTTCAAATTCATCTGTTCAATGGAGATAAGTATTTAGTGATTTATTACTTTCATTTACTAAATACTCATAGGGTAAAGACTCACACATATAGAACTTATCCTTGTAAATAACTAGTCTGAATGATTAATTACAAACATATTATTTTTAAATAAGCCATAATTACTGTTGGAGACTGACAACTTGACCCCTGAAAGGAATTCGCAGTGAATATTGATGAATACAGCACATTTGAGAGCGTATTTGATGTACAGAACCCAAATACCACTGGCTCAGATTCGTGCTCTATTTAGCGCAAGGCATAGTGGAGCTATTACGCCATTACACCTTTCTTCACCTCTCCCCTTCAGGCGTCAAGGGTCATGTTGTCAGTCCCCAGCAGTAATATTTCATTCGATTTTTTTTCTTATGAACAAGCAGTCTGAATGAAGTAGCCAGTTATAAAAAATCAATAACAAGATAACAATAGACTTATTATTGCAGTAGAACTGGAGAGGTTCGCTATATATTTTTTAGTATTGGTGATGAATATATTTTGGTAGATATCCATAATGAATATAAAGGGTTGAGTAGTGGTTGAGCAAATATCAGCATTATTTATTACAAGTCATCTTATTATACATGCCTCAATCTTAAAGATAAAAGCCTCATAATCTCACAGATAAATGCCTCAATTTAATCTTAACATTTCATTAGAATATGAGTAGAAATTTGTTGTATTCAAAGAGATGTTGTGGGACCTTTCCATTATGAATAAAAAGACTGGAATTGTCAAACCACTTAATTATTTGTCACAGTACCATGGTTTTACAGTTTACTTGCTGCATCCTCAGCTGTACTAGAGGATGTATTACAGCTGAGGATGCAGGGGGTAAGCTGTGAAACCATGGCACTAAATTAAATGGTTCAACAATTCCAGTTTAGTTCGAAGTTACTGACAATTGAACAAACTGACAAATTTACTTAAACAGTATATATTTATTTCGAATTCCTTTAAGTGCTATTAGTTTATACTGAAGACTTCCGCAATGGCGGATATTGACAACAGTATTGAATAACTGATGGAAATCGATGAATGCTTCTGTACAAAAATATCTGTCACCACCGGGAATCGAACCACGGACCTCCCAATTGCCGGTCGGGCGCCTTAACCACTAGACCATGGAGACCTTTCTGCACAGCAGCATTCATTTTTAACTTGGCCATAAAAATGAATGCTGCTGTGCAGAAAGGTCTCCATGGTCTAGTGGTTAAGGCGCCCGACCGGCAATTGGGAGGTCCGTGGTTCGATTCCCGGTGGTGACAGATATTTTTGTACAGAAGCATTCATCGATTTCCATCAGTTATTCAATACTGTTGTCAATATCCGCCATTGCGGAAGTCTTCAGTATAAACTAATAGCACTTAAAGGAATTCGAAATAAATAAATTCTGTTTAAATTCCAGTTTTTTATTCAAGGTTATGAATACTTGTTCAAAGTTGCCTTTGTAAATTAATAAATAGTTTTTTTTATTGGGAGAGGCATAAATTAGTAAACAATATATCTCAAATTTACAAAAAAGGAAAATTTTTGATCAATTTTTGAGTCTATGATTAATTTTGATAAAGTTGAAAAACTTATTATTTGCTTCAAAATTATCATTGAAATTATGCCCAAATCGTAATATAAAGTAAAAGTGCCAATTCTCAAATAAATTTCATTGGAGTGGTTTGAGTTGAATATGGAAAATGCACTGAGTGATCAGGATGAACATTTTGAACTACGAAATAGTAACCGAAATAGTTTATGTACATATGAATTTGAAAATGTTCGAAGTGACCAGATAACTCTCTTATAGTACCATAACATCAAATTCCGAATTTATTTTCAACATTATCGTCCAATGCAAAAACAATAAAACATCAAGTTGGTGACAGTTTTCATTTAGAAGTCTTTGAAGTAGAAAAAGAGGGGACAGTAAAAATTCCTTAGAAGCTGCAGAAAAAAATTGTATGATTTCACAAAGTCGAAGGCTGGTTAATGTTAGTGGAAAAATCACACTATTCTTTACAAAAATGTATAAGAACTATTTTAAAAATATTAAGGAAGATGAACGTTTATTTTTGTCACATAGAAAACGAACATTGTCACATGCAACAGTGATAGTTATTAGTACTGTTGAAACAGCATTCATGTTTATTTTGTATTTTATTTTTTTGTAATTAATTGGAAAGTTTTTGGTAGTTAGTGTAGTCAAGTTATTTATAGTTATTATTTTAACTTATTATAATCATAATAATGAAAAAGCAACATTGACACTGAGTAAGCAATGAGCCAATTATTTTTCCAAAACACAAAAAATTTGAACGTTTATAAATCGCAAGCTTAATGAGTACATGAAATATGTTGGAAAGCCGAAAAAGCTGGCAAAACTTTTCTATTTTTATTTAAAGAAATTATTAATTAATTTTTTAAAACACTCAAACATCTAACTAGGCTGTCATTGAATTATACCCACCAATTAATAAAATTACAGCATCATAGTTAGATATGATAGGATCATATTTTTGGATAATAAGCCATTTTAACAAGAAAAATTACCATGAGGTAAAATAATTTTGCTCTACAATCTTTGAACATTGGTTTTTAAAAAGATGATTTCCTGTTGCTTAACAATATTTACAAACAATAGTAGTCTTAAAATAAATACGCTAATTCTTAAATTTTTATTATAATTTTCAAGTTGTTATGCAACAGGTTTCAGTTTGTGTATCATTTCGTTTGTCAAGTATTTCTTTTAACCCAATACTTGCATTTGAATGATTGGATGAATGAATTTAATCCTTCAAACGTACTAAAATTTGTTATTGTCATATTTTTTTCATAATAGTTACACCAAAACTTAACAAAAATTGGTTCTATAACCAATATAACAGCTAAGACAATATAAGTACTGTATTTAGTAAGAGTTAAATTGAAGCATTGCTTGAAACATTGCAAGAAAAGTGCCTATAGTTACTAAACTAAGATTAGGGTACCGGTAGGTCTGTGATTAGTTTAGATGACGAAATTCTTGATGAACAATCCAATATCAAAATTGACACTGTATTTCTAATAAAATATTATTTTTCAGTCACTTTTACTGGAGATACTGGAGGGATGCATTTCACTTCTAAAGAGGCTGATGAAGCTTCTCTTTAGTCTTTGATGTTTTCCATGACGAAATACTTAATGAACAATCTAATATTAAAACTGACACTGTATTTCACTTTTAAATAATGTTTTACTTACATATATTGGAGATGCTTGAGGAATGCATTTCACTTCTGAAAAGAAAGGCTGACGAAGCTTCTTTTCAGAAGTGAAATGCATTCCTTAAGCATCTCCAATGTATGTGAGTGAAACAGTATTTAAAAGTGAAATACAGTGTCAGTTTTAATATTAGATTGTTCATTAAGTATTTCGTCATGGAAAACATCACAGACTAAAGAGAAGGTTCATCAGCCTCTTTAGAAGTGAAATGCATCCCTCCAGTATCTCCAGTAAAAGTGAGTGAAAATGATATATAAAGAAATACAGTGTCAGTTTTGATATTAGATTAGGGAAGACTTAATCGAGAATTGTTCTAAGGACTCATTGAAGATTTAAAAAAGTTTTACCATCAATTATTCTGAACTTTCTAACAATGGTTCATGACTCAGCATGCTTTTCAAACATTTTTGCCAAAGAAATTTCATAAAATCGGCTCAAAGATTGCTCAGTATAACTAAAATAAACAATATTCAGAAAAAATTTTGCCAGTCAAAAAGCATAGAAAAACATCAAACAAAATAAAGCGTTTTCGTCGAATGTTCACCACATTCGAACTGAAAAAAAAAACTGAAAACAAATAACACATTTTGAAACACTTATCCACAACATAAATATTGTCCAATTCATGATGTTTTATGGCGAGGAGCTTGTGTGAGATGGAGAGAGTGGAGTGGAGTGGAGTGACATGTACAGAAGAACATCGACTTGATTGATGATGATAGAACATCGACTTATGACAGAAGTTAGCAACTGAGAATTGGAGTTTCAGCGTGAAGTAGAAGGATTTTTGGCGGGAGAGGATTAGAAAGGAAGTGTCTGCTGTGGAAATCTTGATATAGTAAGCATTAAAAACGTTTTTAAAAGTGAGTTCAATTATTATCCAAATAAACATTGAAATTTTTTGTTATCAAGGCTATATTAATACCATGGAAATTGAATTTTCAATAATAAGGACAAAAAACATCTTTGTAAATAGTGTAATTTATTCATTTTGAAGCTTAGTGCGATATTCTGGAAATTATTAATCTTTACTGTTTTGACACCTCAAACTCTACTGGAAGAGAAATAACTTTTAAAATGTCTCACTTTTCCTCCTGAATTATTTATCCATTTATCAATTGAGACAAAATTAAAATGAAATGTGAAGATGCAAGGACTTAAAGCCCAATTATTTCTTCATAAGGCTTGACCATCAAATGAGAAATATTAATATATCTATGGTTTTGACTAGAATACATTATTAAAAACGTTTTAAGTTAGTTCAAAAATGCAGTTTAGGTGCACTGAAAAGTTCCACTGAAAAAATAATATTAATTGCTTCTCTTTTCTTGAAGGTTTGAAATATATTATTTGAAGCATTGATTTTTAAAAGCTCACTGAAAACGAAACACTAAGAACGTTAAACAGTTATGCCTGGATTTCTAATCATTTCAGTTCTTGACAAGCATCTACAGTGCTATAACTGGCTAAAAAACTGGAGAAACCCCATATTTAAATTACTTTAACACTGACAACTTTTTAAAATGATGGAGTTAAGATGTTGCCATCAACAATTAATAAATTAGTAATTATATGAGTAGTAAATTACAAGACTGGATAAGAATTCAAAAATAGTAACATTCATCCTATTCAGTAGCTTACTTCACAGTTTATAAAAACATATTGGTAGATTAAAATTTGTTTTTATTTTCAAGCTGAAGTAAAAGTACTTTAGGGTACTTTATTTTTGATCTGATTAAGAAAATCATGTAACCTATAATTAAATCACTGATTGCAAACAACCTAAATCCGATTCCTGGCCCCTTTCATAGCATTTCAAAGTGTAGCATGGACGAACTCATACATTGAGCTTAAAAGCAACCTGCTAGAACACACTTGAAGAAAGTGCTTTAAAGTTGTTTTGTTTGTGTACTAAATGATTGAGTCAATCCATATTATATAATAAAATGTGATAGGATAAAAGTTGTCAGGAATTGAACTTGTTTTTGCAATCAGCAATTCAATTGTTTAAATTCTCAGCCGTTTTGTGAATACAGTTTGCTACATTATACAGAATTTCACCAGACGAAAAATGTTATAGATCTATCAAAATAATAATTGTGATTTTATTAACCTCAAGTTTGTGATAAAGTATTTTATTCTACATTATTTTAGACCAACTTGACCATTCATATCATAATGAATAAATAGAGCCAATTATCAGCATTATTTGTTAGCTCAACACGACACATAGGTTCCAGGTTATGTTAGGTTGGTTTCACTGAGGTAGGGTAAGGTTAGGCTAGGTTAGGTTAGGTCAGAAAATGGATAGATCACGGTGCACAACGAAACATCATATACATGTGGGACTGTTCGTTGACTTACATATGCTGATGGTACGGACAAGGTACTGCCCTCACGAGATACTGATCTGTAGTGGTAACCGCCCCCCTGTTTGGACACATTAACCCTGTAGTGCTTCGCATCGCATAGCATTGCATTGCATGTCAAATAATATAGATGTAGTAGTCTCATGCTAGAGTACAACAAAATTATTCCAACCCACAACACATAGGTTACTATTATAGGTGGTGTACTGTAATAAATGCATGAATAAAGTAGTCTTTTTTGATTATATGCATTGATTTTTGCTCGTTTGTTTGTTATTCTTTCCAAGTTTGTGCTGACAATAATTTATAATTGTTCAATAGGGTTCAACAATTTAATATTTTTGCAAATGTACGGTTTGAACTTTTTATTGGTAATGAAACATGAGTATTTTTGTATCTAGTTTATTTCGTAATTGACAGCCACAGTTACTAGAATACCCATGAAAATATCACTATTGAATAGGAGATTGATCAATATTAATTGAAATTAAGTCTTGAGAGTTAGTGGCTTAAGGTTTTGTGGTTCAATTTTTTTGGGATTGGAAGGCCCAATTTTCAGATTTTATACTTTACTTTATTGTTAAGATTAACAATTCCTATTGTAACGAATTTTGTGCTACTGCACATCTAGGTTCACTGTCACCCAACTGGCCAGTGCGTTCTATATCCAATAATATATGTACCTATGGTATTTTTCTGATTTAATATATAAAATATTTAATTTATCGAACCATAGGATAATTTTGTTGGCCTACTACTACTACTACTAAATTATCTAATTTATCAATGTATTTTTTACTCTAACTATGGAAAAGGCAATTGATTATATTGTTAGACAGCACATGTAGAAACTGTAATTATTTTTCCAAAATGAGCAACACAATGCAATAATACTGTTGAAATGTATTGAAACAACAAATTTTGAGTTGATTATGTTCAAGATAAATGTTGATGGTGAATGGTAGATGAATGGCAGGACAGAAATAAACATAATAAAATTAATAAACATATAAAATTAAAAAAGCTCAACAGAAAGTATTAAAAAATAAATTATATGGCGACAAAAGATATATTTTATCACCAATTACTGGAAATAACTGGAATGCTATAAACTTCATTATCTATTTAGATTCAACAATCAATATTATTATATGTCAAATGTCTATCAGAAGAATTTTTTGTGAATAGGGGAATGTTTATAAACATTCAGATTATGCAGCACACTATAATCAGTAGTTTTTATATACTCACTTTAATTAGTTGTAAGCTGTGAAATTCATACTTCATGTTTTGAAAATCTAGAGAATGGTGTTTTTGAAATGTAAAAAGTAATCTTTAAAAAAAACAAGATTGTGCATGGTTTGACTCGTTCTTCTTGCGAATATTTATTTCAGTTAAATACTAATTATTTAGTGATCACTTCCTTTCCTCAATTGAATTTCCAGTAGGCCTATGCAGTTCACAATAAAAACGGCTTTTACAGCACAGAAATCTATATATTTTACTTATAAGCTTGTGATAATTAATGATTTTTATACTATTAATAAATTGAATTTTCCAGATTCAGGATATGCTAAATTGACAGTCTGAATTTAAATAGCATAAAGCTAATGTGTTTCCAAATCAAATAATAGTTCAAGAAAAACAATAAACAGTAATAACAAAACTCACAGACTCTTGTTATGGGTACTATACTGGATAAATGCTTTGTTCCAGTTGAATTATAACTTTCAATCTTAATAAAAAATTTAGTAAACGAGACTCTTTTGTTGTAGATAGGCTACAAAGTATTTAAAACGCCTTATTGCTCAAAATTCAGAATTTTAAAAAATACCCACTAAAAATGCTGAAAAGGAAGGATCACATCAATTTTACCTCCTATCGTATACATTCACAGCTTCACTTCATTCTGAAAAAATTAATCATTGATACCAGGGTCTAATGATATTTTGAAATATCATTACACAAAAAGATAAAACTATTTTGTGTTGGCTTTTGTGAACCCGTCTCTTTGATATACATTTTTAAGAATTATATCCAAAAATAAAAATATAAAAAATTGTCGCCATTCAGATGGCCAGAGTAGCAGCAGTATAAAAAATGTAGAGTTATGTGATATTGTGACGTTATTTAGTAGAATGGAAATGCATGTTGAAATGAATGAAGATGTTTGAAAGATTGAAGAGTGACTGACGTGAAAGAGAGATGAAAGAAGGGAAAGAAGAAGAATGAGGAGAAGAAAAAGGAGGAGAAGAACAAGAACAAGAAGAAGAAGAGAGTGGATCTGGGAGACTATTCTTAATTCCATTCAAACTGCCTTTTTTTTAAAATAAAAGCAGCAACAGTAATCACCCTTCAAAACAAATTTTCAGCCAAATCGTTTATATTTGAATGATTGATTAATTATTTTCTCCTGCAAAAAAACTGTTAACATGGCTACCAACAAATAAATTGTATAGATGCTAATCTCTTTCATTCCAAGCAAATCCTGATTCCTGGAAGATTTGTAATACTTACTTCAAATTTCACTTTGATACACTTTTTTATACATGTACCCTGTTCAAGAACTACCCAGAAAACTTTACCATGTGTTAATAAATAGCATGCTGAACGAAATTCTTAAATACACGTATCATAAACATCTTTACCTACATAACCTACTATTATTGTTCCAAATTAATTCCCATTAGCTTAATTTCCTCATGAGACCAAGAGTAATTTCTTAAAAGATTGTTTTTTTTTTAAATAAAGGAAAATTGATTGATAGATTTATAATGACTAATAATTTTGAAAACACTAAGAAAACTACTTCTGTCTGCAACCCAGTAGACAAAACACAGTATTTTCAGTTGTTTATGTCCTTTTCATAAGTATTTGTCAAGAATTTCAATAAAAATAAGACAAGTTATTCACAAATGATTTCGAACCAGTTTATAAATAATACTTTAATACAGAATCATCGAAAAAGAATACCTGTATTAAAAAAAATTACTGCTCCGACTAGAATGACCATATAGAATTGCTTATGATCTTAAAACAAAGGTGAATGCCTTCAAAAACAAAGGTATTCTCGAAAAATATGCATTCCTATTTTTAATTAATATTGTTGAACCCCTTAATAAATTGAATTCTAATAAACTTTGATAATTGAAATACAGTATATATTTTTGTATTGAAACAGCATTTGACCGTTTTTAGCCTACTAAATAAGGAGATTATTTAGTAACTTGAAAAACTAATTGGTAGCAGATTGAATTTGAAACCTACTAGCAGACTAGTACCAACCATAAGGTAATTGAATTAATAGTTTCTTCAGTTTGAGAAGAAGAAGACATTACTGAAAAGACAGTAGAAAAGTAAGTAAAGAATCATGAATAATGATAGTTTTGAGGTGAAGTTATGACAAATGGCTTCCTTTATGAGCAACAAATTAATTTTCACCATTTACTGTTTCTTCAAAGCCAAGCACAGATTTTTCTGGAGGAATTTTTGTTTGAACATCTTGTAGTAACAAGTTACTTGACCATGAATATTCCAAATTATACCAAGAAGACCTTAGGACTAGTCAATTACCATTTAAGTTTACATAACATTTTGGCTAATTGTTTGTTATTAGCCTACTGCTTGGGAAATTATAGAAAAATGTAAACTTATACAAAACAGCCCATTGGCATTGATTAACCTAACCTACACTTATAGAATTTCGGAATATTAATTTTGAAACAGTTGTTGATGATGTCCTGTGCGATTAAAAAAAAAATACTCCTTGCTCCTGGTAAGTTAAATAAATTGTATCGTTTTTTATGTTTCTTTTTTATATTTTGTAGTAATGTACTCTTTTACAACTGACGATAATTGTATCAACTGTGCAAATAAATGAATTTGATTTTCATACTGTGCAACAGAAGTTTTTAATAATAATCTACTGAAGTTAGTTAGGAAGATGTTGCAATTTATAAAATTGTTCAATGTTCAACCTAACCTATCCTAACCTAACAAATTGTAACACGAATTTCCTTTAAATGTTCTAAATTATTCAGAAGACCTCCGCAGTTGTCAATATCCACAGTAGAGGAGTTCTCAGAATCATGTTTATAACATTAAAAATGGAAATCAAAATTAAATATGTTGTTAATAGTACTGTAATTCTCAATGCTAACTCAATTACTCAATGTTAACTCAATTACTCATTTGATGTTAGTAACTCAGTAGTGTGTTTGAAATAATAGTTACTCAGTGTTAATTAGGTAGGGTACTCAATGGGAGCAACTCGATGTTTTTTTTTTAAAAACAGTGTGTTTGTTACTGTAAATTATTATAAACTAATGCATTTTTTACGTTTTTTGGGAAAACATAAAACTTTTTGAAAATCAATCAGTACAGTGTACCTCAATCAGTATATTTAGCAAACTATACAATGTAGATCAGATTTATATACAAGTGAAGCATGAGTAGATTCAGAGACTCTACAAGTTGTGTAAAATTTCTAAATATTCAAGGAGTTGTATTGATAGAAAGATAGTAAGGTGGTAAGTTGTAAGATAGAGGTGTAATCTATAGTGCAATACAGTGTCTGTTGTTTATAGCAGGAATATATATATTTTTTCTAAGTGATGAGAGGTGGTAGAGTGAATAAATATTTTTTATGACGATTAAGGTTTAGATCTTAGATATTTAACAAAATCGACAGGTACTTACTTATTCAAGGGAGATTATAAAAATAAAGGGCTGATTCCTAGGAAAAGTTCACACAGTTTAGAACAGAAAAATTATGTCAATCTCTGTAAGTTACAATTACAAACGAACGATCTGCGCATGTGCGCAATTTAAATTACAGGCTTACTTCATACTTGACAATGGCCTATCCAATTCTATTTTAAATGCATTGAAATTCTATTTTAAATACATTAAAATTCTATTTTAAACACATTAAAATTCTCTTTAAATACATGGAGTTAATTCACTACTATACATTTTGGATACTCTAGCAAACATAAATTACAATTTAAAAAAATTATGATATTATTCATAAATTATGATAGTATTTTTCTTCCTGGATTTCTTGTTCCATGACGAACTGCGTTGTTAATATTAACTTTTCATGTGAAATTTAACGACTTGCAGTCAAATATTTGTTAAGTTAGTATTTTTCTGTTCGCCACTGTATAAAACGTTACAGGGAATACCGTTAGGTTAGAAAAAAGGAAAATTTGGTTAAAAATTTAGGTTCCACTATTTTCTGTGTTTTTCTAAAACAGGACTGTATAGATCTTCATAATGAAATATTATTATACTAAAATGTACACTAGAGGAATAAATGTACAAGTGTAAAGTGTGCAAATAGATGGAATCTCCTACATTAGTGTAAATGTTTTTATTGTATTTTTTTTTTTTTTTTTTTTTTGAGGATGAAGCCCACATAGGTCTTAGACCTGTGCGTGGGTAATGAGTTGGATGATGGTGATTTATGAGTTGGACCTACAGTTTTAGGTGGGTTCCGAACAACATTAATAAACAACAAATATTACCTACCCATTTCAATACAACGCACACTAGAGGGATTAATGTACATGTGTATATGTGTATAATGTGTGCAAATACAACAATATTTCTACATTTTGTGTAAGGTTTTCAATGATTTGTGTATGAGTGTAAAATTCCTCAATTCTGCTTAAAATTCAGATAGGCCTATCAATTTATCATGTGCACAACTATCCAAAAGATTATGTGCAAATCAATTCGCTACGTAATTCACTCAACAAACCTTCTAAGTCCAAATTAGAACCAATAATTATTATTGTGCTTGACTATTGTTGAAACAGTGCTGATAAAACGACTAAAAATTCAGTCATCAAAAGCTGAAATTCATTAGTAGGCAAATCGTGGAAAGAAAAACTTGTTTATAACTGAAAAATCTGAATTTTTGACTGCAGCAATCGGAATTCTATTTTATACATCCTTCTATGTGACAATATTACATTTTATATTAATTTTTTCTATCAACTGTTGGGAAATTTGTACTTTTTTGCTTTGAAAGCAGGCTACGGGGATCAAAAGCATTAGAAAGTGGTTGAATTTCAAGAGTGAAAATTAGAATTGCTATTTTGCAATTCTGAAAATATTGCTAACAACAGTAGAAGCACAATATCTTCAAGCATAGTATGAAATATTTTGAGTAAACAAGTTTTTCTTTCAAACTACATAACACTGGAAATTTCTCTACGAAATGTTCTTAAAAACACATAAAAATTACATGAATAGAGATCATGAGAAATCAAATAAAAGCTCTACACTTACTTATAAAAAATAAATTGATGAATTGCTTAAGAAAATTAGTATTTATAAACCAATTGGATGGCTCTCTGATTCCAATAAATTCCATACCATCAATGCTGATAGTGTAGGATGTAGGGCTTTTCCCTAAATTAATTGAAATTACTCGAGTAATTGTCAATTCCATTAAATATTCTGACTTTATTCTTACCATGAAAAAGACATAACAAAGTGTGCCATATTGATTTAGATACTGATTTTACGACTTCCTGTTAATTTATTGACAGTAAAAATGATGCATTTCTTCTAGATTGGAATTTAATGTATGAAAATAAATATTGGAGCCTTCACAATGAATATTTTGTGAAAAAATGTTTTGAGTCCACTCCTCTAAAGTTGACTGCATCAAAACCTATAAATGATCTCTATTCTTCTGTCAAATAATAATAATAATAATAATAATAATAATAATAATAATAATAATAATAATAATAATAATAATAATAATAATAATAATAATAATAATAATAATAATAATAATAATAATAATAATAATAATAATAATAATAATAATAATAATAATAATAATAATAATAATAATAATAATAATAATAATAATAATAATAATAATAATAATAATAATAATGATAATAATTATTATTCTAATAACAGAATCATATTGATTTCTTGACTGTGAATATGAATATTTATGACTGTTATAAATATAACTGTAATATTAATATTTAATTTAAAAGTTAATTTTTTATATAATTGTATATTTATGACTTTGAAATATTTATAACATTTACACAAATAGTTGGAGACAGTCAATGAACCTAATAACTAAATTAAAAACCAGTTAATACTTTCAGTTTTCGACTGACATTCAGAAATATTTTAAATTAATAAGAAGTTTAGTTTTTCTTACATGTGGGCAGAACATGTTTTCGGGCTAGAGCCTGGAAAACATGCTCTGCCCTATGTAAGAAAAATTCAACTTCTTATTATTTTGTAATAGTTCTGCATGTCAGTCAAAAAGTAAAAATATTAAATATTATACTCGCAGATCGTCAGGGATCAACAAACACTGAATAAAAGAAAAAATGAACATATTTTTCTATTTTCTTTCACTAGCAGTTTTGAAGAAAATCCTATAAGATTTAGCAAAGGATTGCGTTAAGAACTGCAAGTAAAACGTTTTACTTCCTTTTAAATACTTATTACTGATAAATTCTTCATTCATTCTTATTAATATTATTTTCTCTGTTTAGTAACCCAAGAACAGAGGCATTTATCAAACACAAAATTAATTACTATAAATGAAAAATATATTCAATACTACATTTTGGTAATCAATTGTAGCATCCCACTATAGAAACTATGTGTCGGGACGCAAATATAAGTCTAGCAACCAACATATGAATAACTCCGGTCTAAATGTGATCATAAACATATAACATTACATATAATTTTCATATAACAAAAACATAAATATAGAAAAAAAGTAAAAATATTTTAAAAATTATCAAATACATAATTCTGTATTTTCTTGCTTTCTGTAATACCAATGTTAGTTAAGAAACATTCAATTTTTTTAAATTCAAGATATTGATTTTCCTTATCTTAGCAAGCAGTAGACTAAAAATTTTGCAGCCTATATACAATATAGATTTCTGACCATTCAATTTTTTTAAAATTCAAGATATTGATTTTCCTTATCTTAGCAAGCAGTAGACTAAACATTTTGCAGCCTTTATACAATATAGATTTCTGACCATTCAATTTTTTTAAAATTCAAGATATTGATTTTCCTTATCTTAGCAAGCAGTAGACTAAACATTTTGCAGCCTTTATACAATATAGATTTCTGACCATTCAATTTTTTTAAAATTCAAGATATTGATTTTCCTTATCTTAGCAAGTAGTAGACTAAAAATTTTGCAGCCTATATACAATATAGATTTCTGACCATTCAATTTTTTTCAAATTCAAGATATTGATTTCCCTTATCTTAGCAAGTAGTAGATTGAAAATTTTGCAGCCTATATACAATATCGATTTCTGACCAAAGGTTGTATTTCTAGCTCTTTTGTTGTGAGAATAATCTATATTTCTGTTTAATGTAGGAAATCTTTTAAATTATACGTTTTTTTTCTTTGAAATGGGCTTTCATAAGGCTCATAGTATACAGGATGAATTTTTTAATTTGAAAATTATCCGCTTCATTAAATTTATAGTAATATTATTCGGGTGCGGTTGAACTGCGCACGGCCGTCCTCATAATTCATATGGTGTTACTTCAGAGGCTAGGTTAGGTTTGGTTAGGTTAGGTTAAATCCGCTTAGTAATTTCTTGACCACATGCGCAATTGGACCCTATCCATATTATCCATATTCACAGCGAAGAAACCACATGGGCAACTTTAGAATATTTGGAAAGAGCAAGATTAATACGAACTATAATGTGTGTGTTTATGTGAGAGAGAGAGAGAGGGATCGACACCAATACTTACGGTGGGGGGCGATAGATTGATGGTGGATCCTCGCCGCTCCTGGGGTCCGATGCTGGAGTGACGTCGGATGGGGAGTCCGCCGCCTCCGGGCGTGCCTCCAGGTGAGGAGGCGCACGAGGGGGCGATCCGGATCTTGGGCGTCATCAGGGTGTTGTCCGACAGACGCCGGTTGGGGAAGGCGTTCACGCGCAGGAAGTTGGAGTCGGGCGAACTGGGTGACGCTCCGAACCACCAGCCGCCTAGCATGCCCGAATCTGCGAAAAGTACAACTTAAATTAATGCGAAAAATCCACATAAATCTATTTATACATAACAGCCAAATACTCATTCACTCATTCATCTAAACCTTTTTTTAAATGTTTTTTATTGCGGATGATGCTACATGAGTCTGGATAATGAGGTAATGAGGTGAATGGGTGAATGACGAGAAACATCCAGGGCTGAATGAGATTCGAACCCATAGCTGCAGGAAACGAAGCCAGCCAGAGCCTTATCTTATCACAGACAACCAACTGCGCTACCAGAGCCGCCAACTCGAAAACCACTCAGCAAAAAAAGTTTAAATTTGGTATTAAGTCAACGACCTAGCCACGTGATAAGAACGATTTTGAAAAATTCCCAAATGTCGCCCAAAATTGATTTTTTTAGCGTTTTCAAAAACTACTCAACCAAAAAGTTGAAATTTTCCATAAATGGGTTTAGAAGTGAACTGAGAAAGGTTTTCCCATGCATACGCCCAGGTTTAAAGTTTAAAATTAGTCCAAAATTGACATTTTTTAGCGTTTTTAAGAACTACCCAACCAAAAAGTTGAAATTTTCCATAAATGGGTTTAGAAGTGAACTAATAAAGGTTTTCCCATGCATACGCCCAGGTTTAAAGTTTAAAATTAGTCCAAAATTGACATTTTTTAGCGTTTTCAAGAACTACCCAACCAAAAAGTTGAAATTTTGTATAAATGTTAAGTTTTAGGTTTAGAAGTGAACTAAAGAAGGTTTTTGAGATTTTCCCATGAATACTCTCAAGTTTGAAGTTTTCCCAGTGGTTTTTTGCGTTCTCATGCATTACGTTGCCAAAAAGTTGAAATTTTAGTGAAAATTTGGCCCTTATGAGCTGAAAGTGTATAACATTTTCCTCTTGGGGGTTCAGGGAGCGGAGTCCCCGGACTAGAAGGTTTAACCGCGAGCAAAGCGAGCCTGTCGGTCATTTATTATACTTGAAAAATATTGAGAAGTGAACGAGAACAGCCTTTGAATGATGGCCACAAAATGAATTTCGATGACAACCGGTGCATCAATTGCCTATTTGGAAACCCTAGATTTTGTAGTTCAAATCAACTAATTAAATTAAATATAATTTCCTGTATATTATTCTATATTTCCTACCGATTTGTGTGTTATTTTTGCCTATTTGTTAATTTGATTTAACATTATTTTACGTTTTGACGGATGAGTAAATAATTCCTGAATGCCTTGTTTGTCCTACGTTAAAAAATAAAACAACATAATTATAATTTTATAATTTACCATAGATATTTTATTATAATGTATGCAATACTTTATAATTTACTAGCAGATTGCCCGGTTCAACTGAACCGTAATATAATATCTAGAATGTATCGTAACATAAAACACAAAGATCCTTTGGGTTCTGTTTCTTTTTTCTTTCTTCTTCGCTTCTCCTCCTCTCTATTCTCTCTACCTTCTCTTTTTCTACTCCTTCTCCATCTCCTTCTTTTCCTCCTCATCCTTGTTTTCCAAGTTCTTCTCTTCCTTATTTTTCTCCCCCTCCTCCTCCTTCTCATCCACTTTATTCTGTTTCTTTCTCTCTACCTTTTCTTTTTCTACTCCTCTTCCCACTACTTCACCATCTCCTTCTTTTCCTACTCATACTTTTTCTGCTAGCTCTTCTCCTTATTTTTCTTCTTCTTGTCCTCTTTTTTACCCTTCTTATCATCATCCTCCTCCTCCTCCTTTTTCACCATCTCCTTATTTTCCTTCTCATACTTGTTTATCTAGTTCTTCTCCTTCTTTGTCTCTTCCTTATTTTTCTTTTTTTTTCCTCCTTTTTTACCCTTCTTATCATCCTCCTCCTCCTCTTACTACTCATTTTTCACCATCTCCTTCTTTTCCTTCTCATCCTTTTTTATCCAGTTCTTCTCCTCCTTTATCTCTTCCTTATTTTTCTCCTATTTCTTATTCTTCTTTTCCTCTTTTTCACCTTTCTTATCGTCCTCCTCCTCTTCCTACTCCTTCTTCACTATCTCCTTCTTTTCGTCCTCATCCATGTTAATCTAGTTCTTCTCCTCCTTTATCTCTTCCTTATTTTTCTCCAATTTCTTATTCTTCTTTTCCTCTTTTTTACCCTTCTTATCGTCCTCCTCTTTTCTACTCCTTCTTCACTATCTCCTTCTTTTCGTCCTCATCCATGTTAATCTAGTTCTTCTCCTCCTTTATCTCTTCCTTATTTTTCTCCAATTTCTTATTCTTCTTTTCCTCTTTTTTACCCTTCTTATCGTCCTCCTCTTTTCTACTCCTTCTTCACTATCTCCTTCTTTTCGTCCTCATTCATGTTAATCTAGTTCTTCTTTTCATTTATTTCTTTCTTATTTTTCTCCTATTTTTCCTTCTTCTTCTCCTCACTTTCACCCTTCTTATCATCCTCCTCCTTCACCACCATCACCGTCTCCTAGTCGTCCTCCTCCTCCACCACCTCCTCCTTCTCTTGTTTCTTCTCCTCCTCATTATTCTCTCCTCCTTTTCTTCTTCCTCCTCCTCCTCCTCCTCCTCCTCCTTTTCTTCTTCCTCCTCCTCCTTTTCTTCTTCCTCCTCCTCCTTTTCTTCTTCCTCCTCCTCCTTCTCCTCTTCCTCCTCCTCCACCTCTTCCTCCTCATCCTCCTCCTATTCCTGCTTCTCCTCCTCCTCCTCTTCCTCCTCCACCTCCTCCTTATAAGCTTCTGAGAGACATTTCTTGACATATCACAGCAATTCTAACACAGCGCGAACGTACAGCACCGCAATTTTTCAGAGCCGTCCAATTTCTTGGCTTGAACTACATACTGTATTAATATAATTTTTTAACATTCTTTGGATAAGTATGATCAAATTAGGTCCAAGAGATAAAGAAGTAACTAGTGAGACAGAGAAGGACAAATAGTGAGAAAGAGCGGAATATCATGTAATATTGGCATGAAACCGCATTACACGCTTGCAAACAAGACATGGGTAGCTCGCATAACATCCATGTTGTCTGAAGCTACCTTGCATCGCATCGCATCGCATCATACCCTCTGGCTTTATATGCAAACAAACAGTGTCGCTAATAAGTCAACAGCAGCTGTAGGCTGCACGTTCCATGCAGCATTGGGCAAGATGTCCTGGGTCATGGTAGTACCGTGTACATACCAATTGTGTAAATGTGTAGAGAGTGTTGTTGGTGTACCCAGTACAAAGCAATGAAATTAAATGCCCAAGAGATGAGGTGATGTATTCAACAGTTTCATTCACAGCTAGGCCTAGAAGACATTTGAATTATTTATGCTCAATAATTCGAACAAATCATTGAAATCCGAGCTACTTAAGGCCCCAATTAGTCCGAATTATGAACGCTTAACTGCAGTTCTATTTATACAGAGTGTTTCGGAACTCTCTACCAATACTTCTAGGCAGTGTTTCTGGACCACTAACAAAAGTAAATATTGTAATAAAAATTTTCTATAATCCCCAGTTACTCACGCAGCCGCCATTTTGTTTTTTTCACTCATTATTTTTTTATTCGAACATCTCTGAATGTATAATTTTGAAATTTTGCAAACAGCTTTATAACAATTTAAAAAATCAATCAAAATTTTCCGACATCAAAAAACAAAATGACGGCCATTTAAAATCCTTGAACAGGATTAAATTAATAATGGCTGATGATATCAAAATTTGACTAGAATAACGTTTTTTAGATATGTTTATTGCAAATCCAACGATACCTCATTTTCCAAGATTGGCCAACAATTAACAGAGATAAGCTACTTTTTAGGGTGTGCAGTGGTTGGAAGTGAAAAACTGCAACCCGTTCTCAACCACCGCACACCCTAAGAAGTAGCATATCTCTGTTAATTGTTGGCCAATCTTGGAAAATGAGGTATCGTTGGATTTGCAATAAAAATATCTAAAAAACGTTATTCTAGTCAAATTTTGATATCATCAGCCATTATTAATTTAATCCTGTTCAAAGATTTTAAATGGCCGCCATTTTGTTTTTTGATGTCGGAAAATGTTGATTGATTTTTTAAAGATTGTTTAAATTGTTATAAAGCTGTTTGCAAAATTTCAAAATTATACATTCAGAGATGTTCGAATAAAAAAATAATGAATGAAAAAACAAAATGGTGGCTGTGTGAGTAACTGGGGATTTAAGAAAATTTTTATTACGATATTTACTTTTGTTAGTGGTCCAGAAACACTGCCTAGAAGTATTGGTAGAGAGTTCCGAAACACCCTGTATAGTTATATCGTATAAAGCTATAAACGAATAAACCTTTTATTACTTCAAAACGTTTGTTATAACATAATAGAATACCTAAGCCTCTGGGTCGACAGTAAATTAAATTGGAAGGAGCATGTGTTATATTTGAAAAGTAAACTGAATAGATATATTAGAATATTCTACAATCTACATGCTACGTACTGTAGTATTCATATAACTTGGCAGCGTGTAGCAGATGGGACATGCTACATGTGAACCAAGTATACTGCTGCCAAGTTATATGATAACTACAGTACAGTTTGTTATCCATAGCTATTAAGAACCTTTTTTTTTGAGGATGAAGCCCACAGGTCTGAGACCTGTAATGAGTTGGATAATGGTGATTGACGAGTTGGACCTACAGTTTTAGGTGGGTTCCGAACCACCGGGAAGTGATTTTACAGCAGAGAACAGTGTCTTTTTGCTGGCCAATCTAATCGGTCACTGTTACAAACAGGACCTACGAGAACGCAGCTTATCTCTATCTGATTGAACAGATACCTGCTACGGCTCCTCGCGGCTATCACTTCCCCTACCTTATATTTTGTTTATTTGTGAATTCAAAGATTGAATATGGCTTAGAAGTCTGGGGAGGCACATATTTCACAACCTTACGTCCAATAATTAAACTTCAAAGATCATTCATAAGAATAATTTCATAAAGAACCAGACTTAAGCACACTTTCCAACTTTTTAGAAACCTAAAGATTCCTGGATTTCTTGTTCCATGACGAACTGCGTTGTTAATATTAACTTTTCAAGTGAATTCAACGACTTGCAGTCAAATTTTTATTAAAAATCTAAACCTAAAGATTTTATCAATCAGGAATTTATATAGTATTTATAAAACATTGAACTTTTTTTTTGATAGACGTGAAGAAAGAAGGGTTTGTGATTTCCACGAGTTTCATAGATTGAATGCTATTGTACCAAAACCTAAGCTTACAGTATTAAAAAAATTCTATCTTTTTTGGCTCCAACATGTTTCAACCATTTACCAACTAATATCAAGGAACGTCAGATAAAAAATATTTTTTTTTTTTAGGAAATTGTGTATTCATCTATTGATGGAGGATGACATAGATAGGTATTTTAGTATTATACTGTAGTATTCATATAACTTGGCAGCGTGTAGCAGATGGGACATGATACATATAAACCCAGCATACTGCTGCCAAGTTATATGAAAACTACAGTAGTTTAGATTTATTATATGGAAGGTAACGTGTAATTACTCTACTTAGAATTAAAAAATGTTATAATTTATATGTTTTTCTGTTATTATAAATCTTCTGACGGTTTGGACAGGAATAAGGCACCTTTTAGTATAAGTACAGTTTTGAAATACGGTTAAAAATTTGTTATTAAATTTATTCTGTTATTATTTTTATGACAGGTTGATAATGCATTCTTGAGAGTTGTTTTTGTTTAAAAGCTATTTTTGTTTCCCACACAGGTTTTACCTTTATGCTTTATTGTTATGAAGAACTGTAATTTTGTTTGTATTTGATTGCATTGTATGCTGATAAATAACAATAAAAATGTTTCGAAATAAAAAATTGACAAATTCCATTCAATTCAACAGATGCTGAGGAATGAATATCGCCTAAAACCTCCATCGCAATTCATCAGAATTTATTTATGTTTTTCTATCACTGTTCAATGTTCATTCATTTTTTACAAAGCCAACCATCTTTAAAAATATCCTTATCTCTCCCATTCTTTTCTCTCTCTTGCCAGTCTATCATATAAAAACTTGAGCTGAATTCGTCTAGCAATAGCCTAGATTACTCTACTACATAGCTCTATCAAAATTAGAGCCTCTGTTTGCACGGACTTTTATGGTGAACTCAAATGAACCTACATGTTAAATTTTGTAACAAAACTCAAGATCACTTTACGAGATCGCTCTATCGCGATTGGTGTCTCCGTTAGGACCTGGTAAATTTTAATATAAATTTATCCTAAATGTGTGTGGCAGAAGTCCAGATTAATCTAGGAAATCGCTCTATGCGACGCTCCGTTTGGTCGGACATTTTGGGTTAATACGATTCTGACACATCATGTGTATCATCACCATGTTTATCAGTATGTCACTCGCTGATCCCGGCTTCGTATATCGGCTTGATAACGATCTTGGGTCAGCTCTCGTTACCCCCCCCCCCCCCAACAACCCATCCTCAATACCCCTCCCAACGTCCCTCCCCGCTGTTATGACCCCCTGCTGAGCGTTCCCTTAAGCCCCCTGTTGGCAGCAGGTCCTGCAAACACACACCCGATTATGCTTCCCTAATTATGCGCTGTGCTGACAAGTTGTCACTTCTGATGTCACACTGTTACGTGTTATGGCCTCTTGTTATGACGTAGAGTTAACAGGTGTTACACGTGTACCCACACATCACTGTAGGTGGTGACCATCTCTCAACTAACAGGGTGTAGTGCTCATTGAAATAATATTCAACATTTTATTGGTGAGATATAATGGTCGGTTAAGTGAGTTCCATAGTCTAAATGTTTACTTTTCATTATTATTATTATTATTATTATTATTATTATTGTTATTCATGGCGCTTAGTTGTACATATATATGAGTAAAACGTAAATATGTGCTACAATAAGATTGGGTGCTCTTTAAATGGTGACCAATTGGATTGGCCAGCAAAAAAGACTCTGTTCTCTGCTGAAAAATCACTTCCCGGTGGTTCGGAACCCACGTAAAACTGTAGGTCCAACTCATCAATCACCATCATACAATTAATTACCCACGCACAGGTCTCTGACCTATGTGGGCTTCATCCTCGGGAAAAAAGAGAGAAAAAGGGTTATTATTAGATACATTTTTCAATATAGAGTAGAAATTTCCTTAATAGCCTATATGTCTAAAACAATCTCCTACATACTGCCACCAGTCAAGGATCTCATTCCCTCTTCAACACTATAGGGGAAACTCTTTAATAAGATATCACTTATTTTATTACAAGCTTCAATGATATGAATATTCTCCTTTCTAACTTCCTTTCTAACTTCCATATCATTTCATTCTTTCATGACAGTTGAATTAAAAATTCTATATAATTTAATTTTAGTTTTAGTTTAATTTCTTTCAGTTTTATATAACTTCTTTGGAGTGTGAATTGTATTTTGTAAAGGAGGCAAAAAGGGTTTCTACCTGTTGTCTCCAGCAATAAACTATTTATTAATTTTGGAATACTTTCAAATTAGTCTCAGTTTTCAAATTTCTTTTGAGAGAATTATATATATTTATGTCTGAATATATGCTTTTCTAGCTGGTTCATGGCTAATGAGGTGTATAATATTATTATAGAAAGCCACCTAGATTTTCATGTCGTTCTCTCTCCCAATCAGCAAGAATTATGACTGTCCCTGCACTTTATATTTATTATTTTGCTATATTTGCATATAAATCTCGAGTAAAATGGGCAACAGGCTGCAATATCCACAGTCATTACACTAGGTCCGGGAATGCTGTAAGAATGGAACATCATCGTACTACTTTTACAAATTGAGCACTGAGCATATGGGTAAAAAAGTATCAACTCGTTGCCAACCCAGTTGAAGGAAGCGCAATCATTTAGCATTTTCAGAAGTAGGCTTAAGGACTGGTTGATAAATGAATGCCCCTATAGTTGGCAGGCTCTAACCAATTAAAGACTTTATGCACTGATTATTGAATAAAAAGTTTTGACTATAACTTACTATGTACCAATCATAGGCTATTTATTATTTTTTTTTCAACTAATGTTAACATTACATGATTGTGTTTCTTTGTTGACCATTATTTTAAAATTGACTGTGATTTTACTACTCTAGTTAATAAATTCTTTGTTTAATGAGCTTATGTGTTTATAATGTTAGATTTTATGTATTGTTGATTAGGTTAACTTGTATGACTATTGTCAATGCTGATTAATGTATAGCCTATGCCATGTACATGAATAAATAAATATGATGTTATGAGCGGTGAACCTAAACTGTTTTAGGTGGGTTCCGAATCACCAGGTAAGTGATAATAAAAGTGATGTCTTGTCATAGCAGCCGGTCACTCTTCCAAGTGTAGCCACGAGCGCTCGTGACTGAACATCACTGACACCACGCTCAGCGATTTCAGTTATTTATTATGAAGATCTTCTTCAAGTGAGCCGAACAAGCATCACCGATACAAATACTTGAGCGTTAGGCCTACTGAATTATAGATGTGAATGATAACCTTGATCGGTTAGAGTTTTTCAAACTTGAAAAATCGTGTTTTAGAACATTTTTGCATATATTTCGTTGAATATTAAAAAGATTACGGTGGTTACTGACTTAATTCGTTTTTCCAGCTGATTTCACATAAAAGCTGACAAATTTACACGTAAAATTAAGACACTACAAATTTCTGAAGGAGCGAGTTGGTGGGGATAGCTGCTAACTTTCTACATCTTCAATTCTGTAACGAAGCATTTCTGGTGCTTATATGAACTTTTTTCATTTTGGTTTATACAACAAGCGCACAAAATATTATTGGTAAATCCACTGAATAATGTCATGAAAGTTGAATTCAACAGTGATAATAGTCTGTGATATTTTAAAGTCTATAGATTGTAGTCTGTGAACAATCTAATGTGGTACTCTATTTCTATTTATACAGTAAGAAAATATAAAATAGGAATACAAATTTTCAGTTTTGATATTAGATGATTGACAATTAAGTACTGAACATTTCTATCATTATTGCAAATAATAAACTGACCAGAGGAGTTTTTGCCAGCCATATACTAAATTCAACAAACATTTTCACTATGACTGCAAATGATGTTTTTATTCTTTAATTCTAAGACAGTTTTGTTCATTGTGACTTCCAGCCAATGTCACTAATGATTTATAGGGAAGTAATAATAATAATAATAATAATAATATTATATTATAATAATTATATTATCATCAGGTGCGACCTGATAACTCTGACACCAGACCTGAGCCAGCCAGGTCACACGATATTAATATTATTATAGGGAAGTGATAGATAGATTGCATTTTTTGCCATCGGACACTAACGGTCATTGACAACGTCAAAAATAATAAATAAAAATGACACTAAAAACAATATAAATTACTTAAAATTAGAGAAAACCCTTGCTAAGAGTAGAAGGGCCTGCCTAACAAAATTTCAAAAAGAGCTCATCTGAATTAAGTAGGAGAAAGAGTCGTTACTGATTCACTTAACCTATTAAAAACCTTAATTTCCCAGCACCAAATGGGAATTCTGGACTTTGGACAGCCTTACCATAGCCTCTTCTAACAGGTGGAGGCGATGACCTTACCCTAGGAACATCAAGTTCTCTCCTACCACAAGTTTCATATCCATGAAAATCACTTCTTGTGCAGAACTTATGCCTTTTCCTGTATATGTACTGGACAACAACATAAAGATAGCCATGAGCCGTAGCAGGTATCTGTTCAATTAGATAGAGATAAGCTACGAAACTCCTGGGCCCTTTTTGTAAAGGTTGGATTGGATTGGCCGGCAAAAAGAGTCTGTTCTCTGCTGTAAAATCCCTTCCCGGTGGTTCGGAACCCACCTAAAACTGTAGGTCCATCTCATCAATCACCATCGTTCAATTCATTACCCACGCACAAGTCTCAGAGCTATATGGGCTTCATCCTCAAAAAAAAAAATAATAATAATAATAATAAAATGAATAAACTGACCAGCTGAGTTTTTGCGCGCCATATCTTCGGCGCTGGACGTTTTGCGCTGTTCGATGCGCAGATTGGGAATGTTGAACGGAGGCACGTGCATGTTGTCCGAGCTGTAGAGGTGGCGCAGCGGTCGATGGCGCTCGGGACTCGGCAGTGACATGTTGTCCAGCTTCAATTTGTTCCTTTGGTTCCTGAACAAATAACAAAATTATTGTTACTTTTCCTTAAAAAAAAAAAAAAAATAGGAAAGCAGAGTGTAAATATTCATTCAAGTTTATTGTGAAATCAGTTTTTTTGTGAAATTTAACAAACAAATTCCTGGATTTCTTGTTCCATGACGAACTGCGTTGTTAATATTTGTTAATATTAAATGATGATGAGATTCAATACCTCTAAAACGTTCGGCCTACAGAGTAAGTAAATTCTACGTATTCTTAATGAAAGTTTGACTGCAAGGCGTTGAATTCACTTAAAAAGTTGAAATTAAACAACTTTGAACCTCTATTTTCAAGCTCATTTTGCTCAATACCTTCAAAATGATTAAAATTCCAGACTTTTAGCACTTTATAATTGATTTTTCAACTGAGTTTAAATTTGTTTATTTATTTATAAACACACAAATACATATTATTTTATAGATATTTAAAGAGAATCTCTACTCAAGAAACTCTATAGAAGGGCGAATAAAGATTCTTGATTATTTATTGACAATTGTCAAGGTAAAATATATCGCCAGGCTAAAATATATTGCAACAAGTGAACAAGAATGTGATACCCTATTCTCTTTATTATTCATAAATTGATGCAGATGAAGGCTGTTTAAATAATATTTTCTCAGTAACATAAATAAAGAATATTAATAAAACGAATCAATAAAAGTGAACAATGGATATAAAATTATTTAACAGAGAAAAGAAGATTTTTTTGGACTATGTCGATTAACTGAAAAATCAATAAATAATATATCAAATTGTAAAAAGAACTACACTCTATTCACGGAAAGGGGAGACGATGTAAACAACGATGCGCGTGCGAGAGTGTATCTTCGAACAACAAGACCGATTCACATTTAACTACAGAAATACAATTAACGCGCAGTACATAAGTGAACTGGTAACTGTGACAGCGAATGTGATACTGAACTCAGTGTGAACTGTGAACTGGTAGAAATCAATCGATCGGTGTACAGCTGACATGAGTCATCACTTTTTCACTCACTCAAACGCAAACGTTTGTTTTGGTTTGTCTCTCGTTTGTGTGAATAGAGTATAGATCATTAATAATTGAATAAAACCAATAAATAATACATAATAATAATAATAATAATAATAATAATAATAATAATAATAATAATAATAATAATAATAATAATAATAATAATAATAATAATAATAATAATAATAATAATAATAATAAAAAAGTGTGCCTTCCTGATTGATGTGGCAATTCCACTCAATCACAACATGAGAACAACTCAAGCTGAAAAGATCAATAAATATGCAGCTTTGGCTGAGGAATTGAAGGCATTATTCCATCTTGACTCTGTCAGAATTGTTCCGGTGGTCATGTCAGCGACTGGAGTTGTCCCAAGGGCCTTGACAGGTGGTCTGAAAGAGCTTGGTATGAAGTGTTTGATAGCAGCAATCCAGAAGTCAGTCATACTTAATACTTGCCACATTGTAAGAAAATTCCTTTCGCAATAGCTTGTAGAATACCTGGTACATAGGCCTGTATTCTATGAGATGAAGCCATTCAAATAGAATGTGAATATAGGAATAACAATAATAATAATAATAATAATAATAATAATAATAATAATAATAATAATAATAAAATAATAATAACAATAATAAATCAATCCATCCATAAAAAAATAATAATAATAAACTTAAAGGAATTTGAGATTAATAAATTCTGTTTTTTAAATAATAATGTATTAAGCTTTTAAATTATACAAATTATTTTTATTATTGCACTAGATTATGAATAATTAAATAAGTTGTATATAAGTTTAAGTTTATATAATTATATGTTACCTATCTATGTGATCTAGCATTTCTTGTAATACTTCTAGTAGGCAGGTGAACTGGTCGAGGTTGAGTGAGGGATTGACGGTCTGAGGCAGTAGCGATGGCATCACTCGCGTCGCCATCAGGTTAACCGAAAGGCCGTATTTCTTATCACTCAGCATCAGCCGGTAAATATCTGCAATCAATCATCATTCATTTCAGTACTTCAGAAATAAAAAATGGAATAATAAAATTATAGGTTGGGAAAATGTCTGCGATTAATTGTAATTTATTTCCATACAGGAATTAAAAGTGGATTAATAAATAATAATAGGTTAGAATATGATTTCAATATACAGTAATCGTATTGAGCGAGGAAAGAGGTTGTAGTTTGTGATCTTAGAAATAGCCTTGCGATGATGTCAAATCTAGTAAATTTTAATATTTTAATTTTCAAAAATTTTGAGGATGGAAAGTGAATCAAATAAAAGTGCTTCGCTTAAATAAATTGTGGATAGATGTATTTTTAAATAAAAAATATTTGAGTTATATATTTTTCAAACGAATTTATCATTGTTGGGAATACCCATTTTCGTGAACTGCAGTATAACTATTCATATGAGTCTTGCTGTGCAGAACTCAGAACTCAGTTTTGCACAGCAAGTTTCTATATATGAATGGAAAATGTTAATAGCGATTTCACTTGGGCTATGAGGAAGCTATAAACCAAGTTTCAAGAGTGTAGAATCTTCTTTTCAAGCGCTAGGGCACAGACGGACGGACGGACGGACGGACGGACGGACGGACGGACAACGGCACGATTTCAATAAGGCACTGTGGGGTCGCTGTTGGTTACCTTGTGCTTAAAAGCTTAAAACCCTTGCGCAGGGTTTTTAGTCATAATTTTTGTGCAAAATTTTTTATATTTGATATTTTTAAGGTACCGTATTGAAATGCTTTCTATTGTCATGAGTTTAATTTTCATCGATTATTTTGTGAAATATGGGGGTTCAAAGTTGATATTTTTCGGTTTACAATAAAACAATTTATTTCAATTTAACAAATGGTTTGTCCAAAATAACATTTTTTTAAACTGTAATTTTTCCAGATTGAAAAAAAATTAATTGTTTTATTGAAATGAAAAATATGTCGTTTTATTCCTCGAGGTGTCTTTCAGTTACAGAAAATTTATCAAAAGTTTAAAAACACTCGTAGGTGAGATCGATTATTGCCCCCAAAAACCAAAACTTTCAACTTTGAACTTTGAAACAGCAACAGATAAAATTTCAATACCTTAATAATATCCAATACAAAAAACTTAGAAAAAATTATGACCGAAAACTCTGCGCACGGACCCTCTGGCCCTAATAATGAGGGTCCTGGGCTCTCTTTGGAAGGGTGACCGATTAGATTGGCCAGCAAAAAAGACACTGTTCTCTGCTGTAAACTCACTTCCCGGTGGTTCGGAACCCACCTAAAACTGTAGGTCCAACTCATCAATCACCATCATCCAACTCATTACCCACGCACAGGTCTCAGACCTATGTGGCCTTCATCCTAAAAAAATAAAAACAGTTATTCCTTAACGAATGAAGATTGAAGAGTGATATGCAAAATGGGAATGGGTGAGAGAAAGGAAAATAATTCTGAAAACGCCATTTCAGTATAACCTGTGGGGGGGGGGTGGAGTGGGGTCAAGCGGCAAAGTCAGACAGATTTGTTGAAAAATCTGTCTAAATTGCTTAGATTTTAGCTCAATTATGTTCCTTATTACTATTTTTTTTTTTTTGGAGGATGAAGCCCACATAGGTCTGAGACCTGTGCGTGGGTAATGAGTTGGATGATGGTGATTTATGAGTTGGACCTACAGTTTTAGGTGGGTTCCGAACCACCGGGAAGTGATTTTACAGCAGAGAACAGTGTCTTTTTTGCTGGCCAATCTAATCGGTCACCGTTACAGCAGGACCTACGAGAACGCAGCTTATCTCTCTGATTGAACAGATACCTGCTACGGCTCGCGGCTATCACTTCCCTTATCATGTTCCTAAATACTATTCTATGGTATTCCAATGAATGTGAAAGAAATGAAGGTCAGCAAATAAAGAGCACTTACTGACTACCCTCAAACAGATGTCGGGATCCTGGAGCCTGACATCCCATAGCAGTGGCAACACTTCGTCGATGATCTGCGCCCTGTCGAGGCGGTCGAGCGTCTTCTCAATGCAGCTGAGCACATTGAGCACCAGCTTCAGGTCGGTCGAGTTCTTCTCGTAGACGGCCTTCATTTTGGGCAGCACCATGCGGCGGATCGACGTCTCGTCCAGGTACTCAGACACATTTGTCACAGCGACCAGCGCTGCGCTCTGAAAATCGTCAAAAAGTTCAATATTTATCAATAATTTTAATAATTCATTCAATATTATAGAACAGAATAGAATTTTATTCTAAATATTTACAATAACTACATGGACTTTGTCATTTCTTAACACTAAAGTGAGTCAAACAATATTTCGAAACAATTACAACAGATAAAAAAACAATTTTTGATCAAACAAATTTCCTCCAATCTATTCTAAAATAATCGTCAACATTATACAAACACTCTTTAATTACTACTACTTTTATTTTATTTTTAAATTGAGTGCAAGTGAGAATTTTCAAGTGGTCTGGTGTGAAGTTGTATAATTTTATCGACATGTAGTGCCAGTTTCTTTGAGATTTAGTATGGCTATATTACGGAATTCTAAGTTTAACATTATTCAGTTATTTATTAATCAATTATTATATTAATTTGATATCAATTCATTCAAAATTAACATTATTCAGTTATTTATTAATATATAGTTATATCAATGTAATATCAATTCATTCAAAATTAACATTTTCAGTTATTTATTGATTAATAATTATATCAATTTAATATCAATTCATTCAAAATTAACATTACTCAGTTATTTATTGATTATTAATTATATAAATTTAACAACAATTAATTCAAAATTAATATTATTCAATTATTTATTAATCAATAATTATATCAATTTAATATCAATTCATACAATATTACCATCACTCAGTGGCATCTCCTCCATGTAGCCTAAGCAAAGAAAGCACTGCTTGCCTCGATTAAATAAAGTAATAATGTCTTCAAAGATCAGTCTAGTAATCATTATCGAATTATCATTATAAATTATTTATCATTGTAATCATCATCATCATTATCATCATCATCATCATCATCACCATCATCATCGTCATCATCATCATCATCAAGAAAGTTGAGTGATTTTCAACTTTAATTAAAAATTGAAAAAATATTCTTCAACACACTGACAACTCCAATAGTAATCATTTCCTGCACCCCCCTTGGGTCATTTCTAGGTGCGCCACTGAGTATTAACCAAAATCTTGACATCTATATATATAAAAACTAGCTGACCCGACGCGCGTTGCTGCGTTCTCATAAAAAATTCTTGATTTTATTATTTGTCACCTCCCACTGAGGTTACATTTCAAATTTCAACCTTAGGAATATTAGGGAAGAAGTTAGTTCTAGGGCTCTTCCAGCTGATCAGAGAGGCCTCCTTCGTTGTTTTCTTACACAGTAAGACCTTACTCACCACCTCTCAATGAACATTTCAAATTTAAACCTTCCACGACTATTAGGGTAGAAGCTAGGTTTTTTATTTTATTATTCGCCTCCTCCTACTGAGAATAAATTTCAAATTTCTAGCTGCATTGGTTAACAGATGTCATCAACCCGGTATAATTACATTTCATCATACCCAGTCATATGTTTCCTACATACTGCAAGGCTCCGACTGCATGGTATTCTACATGCAAAGTTTTTGCGTTCCAGACAGCGTGAATAACGCCGCTAAGGGGCCTGCCATATGATTAAAAACTGTTGACTTCTATCAGCTGTTCCTTAAAGCTGTTTGGCCGGCAAGTTCAGTAGGTTAGGTGAATGATGATTTGCAAAACACACAAACAGCTTGTCATCGAAACAGCGTGTACAGCAGATCGAAAAATTTCAAATTATTTTCCATATGATTAAAAGATCCCAGTAAGCTAGCTAGCCATGTACCCGTGCTTTGCATAGGCAAAACTTTAACCCCCTAAAAACACCCCTAGAATTGCAAATTTTGAAAAATCCTTTCTTATTGCACGGTGAAATCCTATAAGGATTGTTCATATGAAATTTCAAGTTCATGGGCCTAGTAGTTTTGGCTCTGCGTTGATGAGTGAGTCCGGTTATCATCCTTTTATAGATAGAGATGAATGTCTGTCTGTATGTATGTATGTATGTTCCCTATAGACTTCAAAACTACTTGACAGATTGGCATAGAACTTTGGGAATATGTTGTGTGAATATTGGGGATGGTTTCTGACCATAAATTTTAATAGGGGAGCTAATAATTATTATTAATTAATCCATTTTATAGACCTAACCTACTGAACTTGCCGGCCAAACAGCTGATAGAAGTCAACAGTTTTCAATCATATGGCAGGCCCCTTAGCGGCGTTATTTACGCTGTCTTTAAACAGCAAAAGGCTTTGCACTTTGCATGTAGGCTACCATACAGTCGGAGCCTTGCAATATGTAGTAAACATACGACTGGGTATGATGAAATGTAATTATGCCAGGTTGATGACATCTGTTAACCAATGCAGCTAGAAATTTGAAATGCATCCTCAGCAGGGGGTGGCGAATAATAAAATAAAAAACTTAGCTTCTACCTTATAGAGGTTTTACCCGTTTTACGGTCTTACCCGTAGGAGGTTTAAATTTGAAATGTTTCTTTATTCAGAGGTGGTGATTAAGAAAACAACGAAGCCTCTATGTTCTGCTGGAAGAGCCCTAGGACTAACTTATTTCCTAATTTGAAATGTAACCTCAGCGGGAGGTGGCGAATAATAAAATCAAGGAGAATTTTTATGAGAACGCAGCAACGCGCGTCGAGCCAGCTAGTACACGATAAAAGTACAAGAAGCCGAGGAGATTATCACTTAGTGCGCCACAATTGTAGCTTATTCAAACAAAAACCTAGTTATATTTGTAGGAAACTCTACAACAAGCTACCGCAGTTTTTTAATAGTCTTGAAAATATAGAAATATTTAAAAAACAATTGAAAAAATATTTAGCTTTTTATAGTGTACAAAAGTTCCTTTCACATTAAAATTAAGCCTCACCTCAACTAATTGATACAGTAATTATGGTAACTAGTGTATAAGATTGTATAATAATCTGACTTGTCTTATACTAATTAACTGGAGTCTCCAAGACGTAATCTACAAAAAATAAAAAGTATGACTAGTATGAAGCTAGAATGTAGAATCTAGTATGTAATATTGGACTGTGATATCATTATAACTAAGTGTTCTATTGACTTGTACTTGTGACGATTGTAATGCTCTTGAAAGCCTCAGGAGCCTCTACAATAAAAAAATTTCTTATCTTATCTAGTAGAGGCTTTTGTGCCTCAATTTCGCCCACAGCAATTTGTATTATCAAGTGATAAAAATTGAGATATTTCTCAACATTTATCAATCAATCATATGCCTCCTCTAAAATCAAGATCTTTGACATGGAGCAGGCAAATGCTTAGAGTGTTGAGGTTAGTAATATCGTTATCTTCAACGAAGATTTGCGCAAACTCTCTAATAATAATTTCCACTCTAATCTTTTGTTTTTTTCAACAATCCATTGTCTGCTTTTAAAGTAGTGAAAGCTGCGGGGCCAACAAGAGTGTACTCGGGAATTTCTAAAAGGAAATAGAGCTGGGTATAAAATTCATTAAGTCCGCACTCAATGGCCGGAGTGAAGAGGCCCGGGTCTAGAATGACAATTATTCTATCTATCTCGCTTTGGCTTCATAAATTTTCTGAAGCGCTGAAAGAAAGATGTGATAGGATGATGGGAGAGAGGGGAAGGGATAGAAGAAGAGAGGTTCCTAAATGATAGTAGGCTCTGTGTGATGGTGTTGAGAGAAAGAGATGGTGGGGTGAGGAAGGGATAAAGAGAAAGGGAAGGGATGAAGTGAAAGGGAAAGGGAAGAGAAATAAGAGAAAGAGAAAGAAATAAGAATGAATTGTTGGAAAGTGCGCGTGCGGAACATGAAAGGGATTTATGGTACGCCGAGCAATTTATATGGAATCTGGCTGATTGAAATGTCTGGTCTAACGAACTCCTCAATAGGTGTTATTGTAGGAGGAAACACAGAAAGAGAAAGAGAATGAGTGAAAGGGAGAAAGAGGAAAGAGGAAGGGAAAGAGAATGAAAGAAGGAGAAAAAGAGAAAGGGAAAAGACAAAGACAAAAAGAAAAAATTAAACAGAAAAAGACATAGCGAAAGAGAAAAAGTTTAAGGAAAAAGAAAAAGAGAAATGGGCGAGAAAAAGAGAAATAGGCGGGGAATAAAGAAATAGGCGGGAAAAAGAGAAATAGGCGGAGAAAAGAGAATGCGAGAAGGAGAAAAAAGAAAGGAAAAAGAGAAGAGAATGAGGGAAAGAGAAAAAGAGGAAAGGAAAAGACAGACAAAAATAAAAAGTTAAACAAAAAAAGAGTAAGAGAAAAAGAGAAATAGGCGGGAAAAAGAGAAAGAGAAAAGACAATGCGAGAAGGAGAAAAAAGAAAGGGAAAAGAGAAAGAGAATGAGAGAAAGAGGAAAAGTGAAAGGGAAAAGAGAAAGAGAATGAAAAAAAGAGAATGAGAGAAAGAGGAAAAGTGAAATGGAAAAGAGAAAGAGAATGAGAGGAAGAGAATGAGAGAAAGAGAATGAGAGGAAGAGAATGAGAGAAAGAGGAAAAGTGTAAGGGAAAAGAGAAAAAGAAGGAAAAAAGAGAAAGGGAAAAGACAAAGACAAAAAAATAAATAAACAGAAAGATAAAAATAAAAAGAGAAATGGGCGGGAAAAAAAGAGGAATAGGCGGGGAAAAGAGAAAGAGAAAAGAGAATGCGAGAAGGAGAAAAAAGAGAAGAGAATGAGAGAAAGAGAAAAATAGGAAGGGAAAAGACAGACAAAAATAAAAAATTAAACAAAAAAAGAGAAAGAGAAAAAGAGAAATAGGCGGGTAAAAGAGAAAGAGAATGAGAGAAAGAGGAAAAGTGAAAGGGAAAAGAGAAAGATAATGAGAGAAAGAGAATGAGATGAAGAGAATGAAAGAAAGAGGAAAAGTGAAATGGAAAAGAGAAAGAGAATGAGAGAAAGAGAATGAGAGAAAGAGAATGAGAGAAAGAGAATGAGAGAAAGAGAATGAGAGAAAGATAATGAGAAAAAGAGAATGAGAGGAAGAGGAAAGTGTAAGGGAAAAGAGAAAGAGAAGGGGAAAAGAGAAAAAGAAGGGGAAAAGAGAAAAAAACTGAAGAATACTATGGTTTCACAAAGAATTTAGTCCAAAAACGAGGAGTATTGGGGAAATAGAGAAAAACAAGATGGAAGAGGAAAAGCTAGAAGTGTTCTAATTGAAACGAAAACTTGAAACGTACTAATTGCACCAGAACTAAAAGATGGAAATGTGATGAAGAGTGTGAATAGTGGAGAGGTGATGAAACTAAGAGACAAATACATAGATCATTGAAAGACTGAGAAGCAGAAATGGAAGAAAAAATTAAGAAACTAAGATGAAGAGAAATGAGGCCAAACAAGAGGCAATGACAAAAAATTGAGATAGAGGGAGACTGAATGAGTGATAAAACATAATAAAGAACCTCTGAGAGACTGCAGGGGGGAGAGAACTTAGGGGAAAAATATGGGAGAACAGAATAACAATTATTTTATCGCAGATGATGGTCACAAACGTCTAGAGACTTGTGCGTGGGTAATGAGGAGAATGGGTGAATGACGAGAAACATCCATGGCTGAATGAGATTCGAACCCAAGGCAGCAGGAAACAAAGCCAGCCAGAGCCTTATCTTATCACTGACGAGCGCTACGACCAACTGCGCTACCAGAAAAAAAATGGATTATGGAGTAGGAGTTTGATGACTGATCAATTAGAGGTGTTAGATGATGAAGGAGAAGAAGGAGAAGGAAGAGGAGGAGGAGGAGGTGGAGGAAGAATAGGACGAGAAGAATGAGGAGAAGGATAAGGTGAAGAAGGAAGAGGAGGAGGAGGAGAAGGAAGAGGAGGAAAAGGAGAAGAAGGAGAAGAATGAGGAGAAGGATTAGGTGAAGAAAGAAGAGGAGGAGGAGGAGGAGGAGGAGGAGGAGAAGGAAGAGGAGGAGGAGAAGAAGGAGGAGGAGGAGGAGGAGGAGGAGGAGAAGGAAGAGGAGGAGGAGAAGGAGATGGTGGAGGAGGAAGAGGAGGAGAAGGAGGAAGAGAAGGAGGAGGAGGAGGATAAGGAGACGAAGAAGAAGATGGAGGAGAAGAAATAAAGCAGAAGAAAACGGAAAAGGAAAATTATAATGAGCGTAATATTGTGGAAAAAATAGAAATAAAAAAATTCCGACTATAGCCGGCAGAAAATCATAAATCTACTACATTGTCTGAAGGTTATCACAAAAAATGATAGGTTAATTTTTTTAATAAAATAGGTTTATAATTATTATAATAGAACTGAGAGGTACAATATAAGTTCGATCATTCTCAATCTATTACAGTAGCAATCCCAGCAAGCTTTTAATTACCCAAGCCACGAGCTTCAGTAGTGTAAACAAAGTGTGGAAAACCAACAGAATCGGCTCATTCACACCTAAAGTCATCCTCACCCTCTCTCACAATATTGTGAAGAAAGCTGCACAAAGTTGTTCATTACCGCGTATTTCTTTCAGGTCGGACACGTTCAGAATTACTCGTATTATGTCAACATGCTCGTGGCAGTTGGATAGACTTGTTCTCAACTGCTGTTCATTCAATTTATAATGAAGTTGAGGCGTCTAACCCCTTCCTACCATACCTACCCCTTTAATCTGCAACCCCTCACACCTCCAGTAATGATTATCCCTACACCTCCAATCTACAACCTCACTCCTCCAGTAATCAACCCCTTAAGCCGCGTCTCCACCAACCGAACATGTCTGCCGAACATTGTTGGCGAATACAAAAAACGGGCAAACATTAAACATATGGGTCACCGAAAATGTTCGTGAGTTCAATTGAAATGTTCGGTCTGTGAGCGAACAGTGACGACCAACAGCAGGTTCCCACCACTATTCCAACCACACCAATCATAATGCTCGAGAAGGCGTCCACACCAAACCAACTCCAAAAAATGTTCGGCGACATCAGCTGATTCCAGCGAACACTGTTCGCCGAGCATGTTCGGTTGGTGGAGACGCGGCTTTACCAGTAATCATCCTCTTACCCACCAATCTACAACCCCCCACCCATTCAATCATCAACTGTCCACCTCTCCAGTCTTGGTTATTCCATCCCTACCCCTTCAATCTACAACTCCTACCCCTCCCATCACAAACCCTTCTAATCTACAACCCTTTACCCCTCCAGCCCTTGTTATTCAATTCCTACCCCTAAAATTTACAACATCCTACCACTACAATTGACAACCCCTTACCTTCAAATCTATAACACCCTACCCCTTCCATCAACCCCTTACCCTCAAATATACAACCCCTACCCTCAAATCTATTATTCTTTACCCCTCCAATCACTAACCTAACCCTCCAATTAACAACCCCTACCCTTCCAATATTTAACCCCTTACCATCAAATCTACAACCCTTCACCCCTCCAATCTGCTACCCTCTACCCCTCCAATCCACAACCCCTACCCCTCCAATCCACAACCCCTACCCCTCCAATATTCAACCCTCTACCCCTTAAATAGTCAACCCCTACTCCACCAATTATCAAACCCCTACCCCTCGAATTATCAATTCCCTATACTCAAATCTACAACCCTTTACCCCTCCAATCTTCAACTCTCTACCCCTTCAATCTACAACCCCTACCCCTCCAATCTTCACCCCCTTACTATCAAATCTATAACCCTTTACCCCTCCAATCTTCAACTCTCTACTCCTTCAATCTACAACCCCTACTCATTCAATCTTCAACCCCTTAACCCCCAATCTTCAACCCTCTACCCCTTCAATATACAACCCCCTACCTCTCCAATTATCAACCCCTTACCCTCAAATCTTCAACCCTTCACCCCTCCTATCATCAACCCTCTTCCCTTTCAATATTCAACCCCTACCCCTTCAATTATCAATCCCTTACTCTCCAATCTACAACCCCTACCCACCAATCATCAATATTTTATCTTCAAATCTACAACCCTTCCCCCCAAACTACAACCCCTACTCTCATTTATCACCCATCCACCCCTCCAGCCCTTTTTATTCGATTGCATCGGCTAGAAAAGAGTCTATACAATTGAGAAAATTGTAGACAAGCAAAGCAAAGCGTCTGGCTGCTTTGATTGAGGTGTACGGTCGGATTTGTTTCCGTTTCAGTGCTTTTTCTTTCAATCATGGACGGCCTCTCTGCCATCCATGAAAAGAGTTGAATAGATTCTCTGAAGTACTTGGAACGGTGAAAGAGGCGAAGAACAACGATTGACTCTCGTTTACAGGTTAGGTTAGGTTAGAAATGTAATTGCGAACCGGAAAATGAATTAGAGTTCGAGATTTTACTGGCTCAGTGACTTTGAAAAACAGGAGAAACACTGAATGCATTGGGTGATGATTTTCAAATGATGTATTTCATAACATTATAATGGGGTTTCCTTCTCTCTCTCTCTCTATACTGGTCTGTACTTATTCATTTATTTATCTTCATCATGATGCATGTATGTAGGGGTGTATGTGTGTGAAGGTAATGCTTTTTTCTTATTCAGATTTGTTAGTTAAGTTTTACTAATTGTAATTTTTCCTTTTTTCATTGTAAATAAAGATATTTTCTTTAATACTGTGGGATAAGTGGAAGTGGGGGCTCTCAATTTCACCCACATCCCATTGTATTGTAAAGTGATAAAAAATAAAGACAATTTACTTAAACAGAATTTATTAATTTCGAATTCCTTCAATTGCTATCAGTTTATACTGAAGACTTCCGCAATGGCGGATATTGACAACAGTATTTAATAGCTGATGGAAATCGATGAATGCTACTGTACAAAAATATCAGTCACCACCGGGAATAGCATTCATCGATTTCCATCAGCTATTAAATACTGTTGTCAATATCCACCATTGCGGAAGTCTTCAGTATAAACTGATAGCAATTAAAGGAATTCGAAATTAATAAATTCTGTTTAAGTAAATTTGTCAGTTTGTTCAATTGTTAGTAACTTCGAACTAACTTGAAAGACAATTTATTATCTATTTAGAAATTATCCCTACTCCATCAATTACTCCATCAAGTACCTCTACTTTAGGGTTCAATGGGAGAGAGGACATAGAGTTCTAACACCGCCCTTAATAAATGTAATAAAGGCAGTTATTTGAATAATCAATCAATCTATCATTCACCGTTCCACTACCAACTTTAAAAAAAGGTCCTCATCCCAAGTTTTTTTAGGGCGGTTGATAATTTTTGGGAAAACGTTTCATTCTTTATACCCCCTGTATCTCTTGAATTGCACTTTTCAGAAGGGCCCAGATGCTGTCAACAAACTTCTCATCCATTGACATCTCTGGGCCAATGTGTTTGGTGTATGCAGGGGACGTTATGTCGTGGTTCATGCCTGCTCTCTTTTCAAATTCGTGTACCGTACTTTGGCGGTTTCCATATTTTCAATTTTTTAAATCCTGTTTTCTATTTCCTTCATTCAATGGATAAATACATAACTATTATTACTTTTTTGTTCCACTCTGTGATATCGTATTGGAATTTTTCCATGTATTGAAAACTATTCAGCAACCTGCTGTGAAACCTTGCAAGGTCTAGCCGGACTATTTCATGTGTGTAATTTATTTTATTTTGGATTTATGTTTCATATTTATAATTAATATTTTTTTGGTTCATGAATAAATGGAATAAAAACTAGTAAATAAATAAACATGCATATGCACATTTTAACTATAGTTTAAGCTGATTTCTATTATCAAATTTGAAAGGGAAAAAAGAAAAAAGAAAATTCTTCAACTCGGATACAACCTTACCTCTAACCATTTGCTTTTCATTTTCTTTTGCATTGTTATTGATTCTTGCTTCTTGATGGAATGAATTTATTTGATATTGTAGTGAACTCGCAGCTAGCGCACAAGTATCAACTTTGCTGGCTGCGCCAAGATTTTGAACATTGTAATGTATATGTGAATGTTATTGTATCATTTGGTAAAATAAATAAATATTAAATGCATATATGTTACAGTGACTCCTTCTATAGTATCCGAAAACTGACAAGATTTATTTCAACTTCAATCATCTTCCATTCGACAAAGTAAAATGTCATTGTAACATAGGATTGAAGGGAAAAGAGGGCCAACAGCGCCCCAACTTCGCCCTCAAATGGAATAATTAAGTTATTATAGACTATCATTCTAATTAAAAATCGTATCATCAATTCAATTATAGAGATTGATGAAAATGAATAATTTGGTTTAAGCTATTACGATTGATATTATTACTAAAAATGAGCATTTTCTAATTTAAATAAGTTTCTTTTCAATAATTGGAATGTTCTGAATTTGGTATTGAACTTACCTGAACCTGGATGGTGGTGCTTTCGAAGCCGTTGTAAAGCATCGGTAGAACTTCGCTGCGGATGTCGTCTCTAGGCGTTTTTTCTAATATTATGTGCAGGTTTTCTAACAAAGTTACAGTGGCTTGGATTGTCTTTGGTATGCTAAACACATTTCTGCAATACAATAGAGAACAAAAGCATTATTTTTTAAATATAATAAATTCAATAACTATTCATATGTATTATCTTGCTGTGCAGACTGACCTTTTTTGAGTCGTGGCGGACGCGTTTCGAACTATGTCGTTCTTCTTCGAAGAAGAACGACGAAGAAGAACGACATAGTTCGAAACGCGTCCGCCACGACTCAAAAAAGGTCAGTTCTGCACAGCAAGATAATACATATGAATAGTTCTACTGCAGTTCACGAAAAATGGATATCCACAACAATAAATTGTATGCATGAATTTAAAAAAAAATTGAGATCTTTCTAGACAATCTAAAAAATGTGGGCGAGGATTGAGAAGTTTGATATAGAAAACATTTGCTTCTAGAAAAATCCAGTACCAACGGGAAAAACGACGTAGGAAAAAAGAGGAAGGCGAAAGGATCAGGGAAAATTATGTAGAGAAAAGGATGTTTCTGGTTTTCAATGCCATAATAATTCATCATTGGTTTGTAGCCACTTTGGTCACTAATTGTATAATGCTTTAATAAAACTATCACAATATAATTCAGCTGTACATTATTTTCCAATTTCATAAAATAAGGAAGGATGCTTTTAGACTATGTGTGTGTACAAATTCGAATTCGTTATTGCCTTGAAATACTGAACATGTAAAAATACATAATAATTACGCAATGTTAAGAAAAAATCAATTTTTTATTACTAGCACCATCAACAAAAAGGTAGAAGAAAAACATATTTGTCCGCCAACACTTTGTTACAAAACACTGTTATTCGACCAAATTGTAGGCTACAAAGTTTAAAACGGAATGAAGTATCTAAAATAAAAGTTTGTCAAAGTCTGTCAGGTTCAATTTTCGTTCCAGCCTACCATTTTTTTAAAGTTTATAAATTTCTGTCCTACTGAAGTTGAATCAATTGTGAGGAAGTGAGAAAGAAATAACAAAAACTAAAACTTCATTTCTAATGCTTTTTAAACAGTGAATTTTCAAAATGGCTGCAACCTTTTCCGATGACTGTACGTCATGAGCTTTGAACAATTGTGAAGTAGAAATAGAAGGTCGAATGAATAAATAGCCAACCAATTAAGGTCCCATTGACTGTTTTCTGTCTAGCAGGTGGCCCAAGTCAGCCATAACAATGAAGGGTAGTAAAGAACCTTGTTCAGCGGGAGCGATACTTTGACTGGAATGAGTAGATCAATTAAAATGAGAGAGACAGTCTGATAGCGATTTGTGAGAGAGAAAAGAAAGACGGAAAGAAGAAAGAAAAATAGTAAATGACAAGTAGCGTCTCTCCCGAATCGATTAAGTACTATTATAGAGGTATTCATGTCATTAAGGAGTCCTTTTCATCACTTACCCTACTATTAATCTTGTCTACCCATTTGAAAATGTCAATAAAATGATTCATGAGTCAATGTAGGAGACAGAATTGATAAGCATTGGGCAAACAGGCCTATAATAAGTCTAAACAATAAGGAAAAGCCTATAAAGTTGAAACATACTTATATAGGACAATTATCATAGGACTTTTCTGGTGGTCTTTTTCCGGAGGATAAAGCCCACATAGGTCTGATACCTGTGCGTGGGTAATGAATTGGATGATGGTGATTGATGAGTTGGACCTACAGTTTTAGATGGATTCCGAACCACCGGGATAGTCTACTAAATGATATCAGCAATAGGATCAAGAGCAACTACTTTTCTGTTCTTTGATTTTAGAAAGAATCAGTAATTGTATTCGAAGTGAAATTCCTAGTTCATCTTGGACATAACCTTAAATTTCGTATTTTTTATTTAAAAATTTGTAAAGAAAGCAGTAGTGGGCTATGCCTGTTGTATCTTTACTTGATTGTGTTTTATGTTATGAATAAATGAATAAAAATGACTTTGGAAAATAGCAGTTTCACCTTTCCTTTTTGCCCACTAAATCCTTTAACCTTTCCTTTCTTCTCCTTCTTCCTCCTACTGTAATATTATAAGAACCCCTCCCTAGTACAGTAGAAACAATTAGTCTGGGCGCACGGTTGTTTGGTAGTCAGCCATGGCGAGGGGAGTGTTTATCGCTCATTTCTAAAAACATGTGGCCCGTGCGACGCTGCAGATGTCTCCAAGGTCAACTAGTCAACTTTTAACAGGACGGCTAGTAGTGAAACCAGAGCCACGCGCCCAGACTAATTGTTTCTACTGTACGTGGGCAACCATAGTTGGAAGGGTTTTTCATCTCCACATATACTAGTATATATTTTTAAATAGTTTATAGATTTTACTTTTGTATAATATTGGTTTTCAGTTATTGTATTTTAATTTTTGCATGACTTGTTTATGTATGCTTGTATTTTACAAAAAAAAAAATTAGAAATGATTTGTTAAACTCAAATAAATAAAATCGTAAAGACAAGCCTCGAAGGAACTAATAATATTGTGAATAACCCTTTTATAGAGCTATCAAGACTTTTGTTACACTTCATTTCCGTTTTCGAACTAAATCATGGATGATGCCATAAGGAGTTTACAATACTAGAGTTTTTCAATTTTTATTCTATTTACCCATTATGGAGAAAACTCAGAAATGATTAGTATAGGCGTTGTTGATATTGTGGAAGCTATACATGAGTAACAATACAGAATGATGTTGTCACAGACACTAAATTAATTTACATTTGAAATAGACCTACTATAGTTCCGAAGGTTACGTCATTGTCAATATCTGTGTTATAAACTATCTCGAATGTTTATTAATTGTTACAACATCTGCATTATCCGTTAAACAGAAAATCACAGTATTACCAATGAAATCATAATCAACATTTGCTGAAAAATCTGTTTTAGGTAATAACAAAGAGTAAGTTTATACTTAGCGTCCAATTAACAATCCGTCCAATTAACGACCAATTAAAAGCGTCCAATATCGCTTGTTACGTCAGGAAATGTATTGTTCTGTCTGAGCATCGAGAACCGACGTAACCAATGAAAGAAAATAAAAAAAAAAGAATTTTGTTAATATATTGTTCAGGTATATTACTTCTTGTTTCTAACACTAGAACGACGGCTATTTTGAACTACCGTACCTAGAACGTCGGATGACGGTCATTCTAACCGCAATAAAAATACTACTTTGTTTCCACTCAAATGATATTTTTTAAATATTGTGACATATTCAAAGTTAATCATGAATTATTCTGTATTGTATTAAAAGATTGAATATTACTTACAATGTTTCAGTCACTAATAAACTTCAAATAAAAAATGTGATTTTGCATTTATTCCGCTCCTTCAACACATAATTTGCAATAAACGTTCCCGTTCTTGGCATAATCCACAGAAAGGCTAGGTGCATAAAGAGCATGAATCTGGTGTTTTGTTGCGGCAAAATGAACATGACGACGTTTCATTTTATTCATTTGTTCCTCTGTGGAGAGTAAGTCTTCGTGGGATATTTTATGTCACTATATACGAAGATCTCAATTCATTCACAAGATTTAGAATGAAGTTCCGCCGAGAAATGTCTGATTCATTGCAAGCACGAAATAAAATCCATGCGTTTATAGCTAAGTCCAAAATGTTATAGAAAATGTAAATAGTCCATCTTCTTGAAGCAGATCGTGTCGTGTATAAGCGGATCATTTGGTCGAGAACATCCACAATAAAAATAATAATAATAATAATTTTTTTTTATCAATTCACAATCTCAAATTACTATAATATTGATATATTTTGCAATTCCTGTATCATTAATTCATTTTATAATCATTAATAAAGTGAGATATTATTGAAAGAATTCCATTTCGATTTTACAGTGGCTACCCCATGAAGCTAAAGTTAGCTTATATTGGGGTGTTGTTAATTAAATTGTTTAAGCTATTTAATGTTAATGTTATGTGGTGATTGATATATTTTATTGTTTTATTTTCAATATGTAAGTAGATTGTGTTAATATTTTAATTAAATTGTCTGGTCTATTGGTTTGAGATATAATAGTTTTTTATTTCTCTTTTTATTTCAGTGTATGTATTTAAGTTTCTTAGGTGATATGGAATGCTGTTTAGAGTGTGTGGTATGAAATATTCTGGAATAATAATAATAATAATAATCTCTATTTCCGCAAATACAAACAAGCAAAAAAATACACAGGAAAAAATTATACACGAAAAAATAATATTATTAATAATATAAGCTCAAAACATTACAATAATATATTATTCAATAGAAAAAACTGATTGCTAATTTGATTCCTAAATGTAAAAAAATATGATACCCCACTATAAAACTATGTGTCGGGGTGATCATCAATGTGATTATAAAACAATCAATTATTAGGAGACAAACCAAGAAGTCACAAAGAAAAAAATATACTTAGTTCAACTTGACTATCATGTACAAGAAATAAAATGTTACAAAAAATATTGCAAAAATAATACTGTATGCAAATAATTTCATTGTGAAATTATGTCCACAACACACTGAGCTTCTTAAAGTGTTATTCATTGGAAAACAATAACTAAACATCGTCTTTTATAGTTCTGTGTATGTGTTGTGAGTCGATGCATTGTAATAAACAACCACAGAAGCAATACACTCATTTTTATTTGTATATTTTCTCACGTATTATTTGTATCTTTCTAGCCGTCGTTCTAGGTAGAATGTCTGTTTGATGGAATGTAGATTTTTTTTGAGTTGAAAAGTCGATATCATTAAAATAAGAGAATTCATGAAATTTTAAATACTTTGAATCATCCGTTTTCTTGAAATCAAGACTTAAAACTTCATTTGCGGTCAAAATGACCCTATCCGTCGTTCTAGTGTTGAAATGGTTGTTTCTGAATGACTTAAATTACTTGTCTTTCTTTGTTTACAATACAGGTTGCTTGGCAGGCATTGTTTCATATGAGCATAAATGTTCCTTGTTCAATAAATGTTCCTAATTCCATTTATGTTCCTTGTTCCATATATGTACCTTGTTCCATATTATGTTCCTTGTTCCAAATATATTCCTTGTTCCATATATTTTTCTTGTTCCATATATGTTTCTTGTTCCATATACGTTCCTTGTTCCATATTTGCTTGTTCCAGGATGTCTTTATGTTCCACAAAAAGTTTATAACTAGCTCTACATATGAGAGGCAACACTTTTTTTCCAACCCACAGAGTTCTGGGTGGGAATTTTGTCAACTACTACAACTGTTGGTAACCTTTCACCAAAAGGTTAGTTGGTTAGGTTTTTTGTTGGTATTCCTGTTCCTGATTCGAAACCTGCATAAAACAACCAAAAACCTAACCAACTAACCTTTCTATACCAACAGTTGTAGTAGTTGACAAAATGCCCAACAACAAAAAACCTAACCAACTAACCTTTAGGTGAAATGTTACCAACAGTAGTAGTAGTTGACAAAATGCCCACCCAGAGCTCTGTAGGGTGGAAAAAAAGGTGAAGTGTACCTCTCGCATCTACATCCATTCATTGCAGGTTATGTTCACACTTGCAACTTGCAATACTTACTTCATTTTTAAATTAAAAAAAAAAATTACAATAAAGAAAGTGGAATGAATAAACTTTTCCCCATATTCATACAGTGAAGTACGAGAGCATGTATACGAAATAGATGAGCTAGGTGCTGAGACCTATTATTCAAAAGTAGCTGACTGCTGAGGTAAGCATGAATGTCTAACATCATGAATAACTGAACTTATTAGGTAGAAGATAAGACACTGTCTTAATGGAACTAGAGCAACGAACGCCTGAAATATTGCCAATTAAGAATTTCCTAATTAGAGGGCGTTGCTGTGACTACTTCAAAGCGTTCCAATCCATCTTAGGCAATAACAAGAAATGAGTTCGCTCTGTTTCGCCCAGCGTTCCATAGTTATTTTGGTTGTACTGTACATTTTATGAATTAAAATTCTGCCTTCATCGAGGAAAGTCGCTTTTGATGGGAAAGTCGACTGGAACGTGGGAGGAGGGAGGCTGAAAGTTGTTCAAGATAAATGTCAAACGAAACTCAATTAGTTTATTAAGCTGTATTCTAGTCATTGAAAATACAGGAACATTCTTTCAGATCGTTTGTTTTTTAATTAAAAAATGTATTTCCTTAAACATTGCAACGGACATATTTGGAATAATTTTCATGAAAAAAATTCATGAACGCTGAATGTGAATTTTTTGATTTGACCATTTTTGTCTTGCATAATTGTTATCTTGGATCAGTGAAAAATAATTTATTGTATTATACCTAATCAAACTTTTATCGTAATTCTTATAGAAACAAAAAGTATCTTGTATTTTGAGATTGTAGGACGCAGATTTCCATGGAATTGATAACACTGACAGGTATGTGCAATCGTTTGAGAAGTATTATGGTTTGTATTTTCAGTGGAACATGTAGGGGGGGGGGGGGTGCTCAGCAAGAAGGGGTCTGGGCAGTGGCTTCGCCAGGATCAGATTTCGGGGGGGGGGGGGGGGGAAGGCTCACCAAGTCTGGGTTATAGGAGAGTCCGGATTTTTTTAAAATTTAGTGGTGTAAAAAGCTAATCTAGACAACTTGTTGGGCTTTAAAGTTCAAAAGAAAATTTTGAAAAATTACTACCCAAGAACCTAGGTGACCAGGTTTGAAATGATACAGTTTGATATACCGATATCTGTGACTATTTTGATTCAAAACCCTTGAATTGGAACTAACCATACTTAACTTATGTACTGAATCTCAAAATTAATACTAATTATTGTAAGTTTCATATAATTTATGTCATTAGCCTAAAACGCACCCAACCCAAAGTTCATGAAATCGGAATTTTTTTATCATAGCATACTGATTTTACACGCTTGCATAGAACTTGCATTTATTTGTGTGTTTTCATTTATAAAATCCCGATTTTATGAACTTTGGGTGCGTTCAGGCTAGTGGGTTATACTGAATTTTAACTTCAAAACTAAATTTTCTACAAGATGAGTTTATTCAAAAAGGTGATTTATCAATAATTAACAAAGTTAATCCACTTAAAACTTGAAACATTGCGTTTTATTTAATAGTTATGGTAGTCACAGTTTTCTAACATGTTTTATTCGATTTCGTAGCTAATTTTAAATCAAAATTATCCATTTGAGCACCCAACAAGTTTCTATATAAGTAAATATTGAGAAAAATTTGAAAAATGCATTAATCTGACTATAACTGTAGCTATATTCTGTTCGTTATAATACTTCAAAACAGATAGAACCCTTCGGCTTTAATAAGTCCTTATCTATTAGTTATTTGAGAATTTCTTATTTCTGAAATTTCGGGGGGGGGGGGGGGGGCCTGGGCCCCATGGCCCCCCCTGGCTACGCCACTGCCGTGAGCCGTAGCAGGTATCTGTTCAATCAGATAGAGATAAGCTGAGTTCTCCTGGGCGCTCTTTGTAAGGGTGACCGATTAGATTGGCCAGCAAAAAAGACACTGTAGGTTATAATGTTAGTTACAAGTTTGTTATGAAGAAAATGCAGTCAAGAGCTTTCGCAATAAATAATTTGGACTTGAGACTTTTATAATAGCTACAGTGGTTTTAAGGAGTAATAGTTAAATAATATTAACTTTTTATGGTAAATTCAACGACTTGCAGTCAATTTTAATTGAGAATTAAGAAATATATTATATTATTTGAATTTATATTATTCATTCTCAATTAAAATTGACAAAAAGTCGCTGAATTTACCATAAAAAGTTAATACACTAACAAAGCAGATCGAACAAGAAATCCAAGAAGTTAATTAATAGCTGTAATTCATTGGAGGTAATGTTACCGCAGAGCTTACCCCTACACACAAACGTATAGTCTCAGCCCGTATGCTCAATCAATGTTTAATCAGAGTTTAATCTATTCTTAGTTTAAACTAAACGACACTGAAATCTGTCCAAGAAAATGAAGTGTGAACATACGAATCCACAATTATACAAAGTTTCTGTATGCTAAACGCTGTTTAAATGCTCAATGTGGGTACGAGCTCTAGTAAGCTAATTTCTGACAAAAGTTTTATTCTTCATGTATACCGAAATGATGATAGTATTGTTGTTACGATTTGGGAATGAATTTGTTTTTTTAAATTCATTCATTGATAAAAAATTGCAATGGACTGCGAGGATGTAACAGGCTTTAAAAGATTTTTTTTTTTCAAATTTTGAATACTCTGAGAATAATAATAAGCATATGGCTTTTATTGATGGGGAGACCCATACGGATAGTGTCATCTCGCCGTTTGAGCCATATTTGGGAAATATGGTGGTCCTATTATTTTAGGTGGATTCCAAACCATTCGCTACTTCCAACATTATCCAGAACTTTGTAGGTTAGTTCACAAGAAAAATTCAGCTATGTTTTAGGGAACATGGTAGACCTACAAAATCTGCATATTGCAATTGGAGACGAAGAACTAGAAGAAGTAAAAGAGTTCACATACCTTGGAAGCAAAATTACAGTTCATGGCAGAAGCACACAAGAAATAATAAGCAGGATACATCAAGCCAAGTTAGCCTTTAACTTGAAAAGAAACATGCTTACCAACAAGAATATTAATATAGAGATAAGGAAAAGATTCTTGAAGGTATATGTCTGGAGTGTGGCACTATATGGATGTGAATCATGGACAGTTGGAGAGAGGGAAAGGAAGAGATTAGAAGCGTTTGAAACTTGGTGTTACCGAAGAATTTTGAAAGTCAGCTGGATGGATAGAATGACCAATGAGGAGGTTTTTAGAAGAGCGGGAGAAAAGAAATGCTTATGCAACAGCATTCAAACAAGAAGAGACAGACTTATAGGGCACATATTACGCCGAGACCATCACACCGTGAAATACATAGTAGAGGGCATGATTGAGGGAAGAAACCCACGTGGAAGACCAAGGCTGTCTTACTTGCCTCAGATCATGAAAGACATGGGATGTGCATCGTATGTGGACCTCAAGAGAAAGGCGGAGAATAGAATGGAATGGCGAGCTGCTGCAAACCAACCCCAGGGTTGACTACTAAAGAGAGAGAGAGAGAGAGGTAGACCTACTATTTTAGGTGGATTCCAAACCATACGCTACTTCCAACATTATCCAGAACATTGTAGGTTAGTTCACAAGAAAAATCCAGGGTTGACATGTGAATTAGAATTTTTTAATAAATTACAATGTAAAGCTAAAAAACTGAAAAATTAAATTGACGTTAAACCAGAATTGAAAAAAGGCAAAGGTGAAAACAATTTTGGTCTTCAAATGTTACAGTAAATTAAGGGTGGTGTTAGGTTATGAGAATGGGGAAGAAAAAAGGAGCAATCTCACAAAAAACATCGCAAATTCCCATTTGTGAACACTCTCCAAATTTTCCAGCTAGCATCGTTCTTCTAGATGAAGAATGGGGAGGGTGCGAAAATGACAACTTCATAATGTAACTGAGTCTGTTGAAGACACCATTCATCAGACACACACACATTATTTCCAAGAAGCAACGAGAAAAATCGATCGATCAATCAGAGACGCCTGCTATGCCGTGTTTTCGTGTGGGAAAAGAATTATTGTCAGTTCGCTTCGTGAAAATAAGTGAACCGCCACACGCTCCTCCTTCTCTCTCACTTGCTCTCTCACTCTCACTCACTGAGTCTCTCCATGTTTTCCTCACTATCGCTTTGTCTTACTCATTCTCACACTATCATTCTTCCTCACTTTTCTATTTCTCTTTCTCTTCCTTTCTTCATTATCCCTTTCACACACTCACTCTCTCACACACTCACTCTCTCACACAATCACTCTCTTCATCTATCTCTTATACACCTCCAGTTTGGCGCACACAAAGATGGAGTTGAACAACTTAATGATGGAGTTGAACAACTCAATAAGCGATCTCTTTGACGATCAATTTGCGCGTATTCAGCGCGAATTTAAGACGGGCTCATTCGATTCGCCTATTTGGAAGGCGATGACAGAGACAACGAGAAAAACAGAGAGAGAGAGAGAGAGAGAGAGAGAGGGAGAGAGAGAGTGAGAGCGTTTCCAGAATTGATTCAATAGAGCATTCGCTTCACTTTGATGTGCATGCACCTGCTGTGAATGAGTGAAATTTGGTGAGATGGCAAAATTTTACATTGCTTGTATATTTCAATGAACCTGTTTGGACTTATTCATGTATAGGCTATATTTAAGTGGATGCTGACAGATGTAGCGCAGAAATGCATGGTAGCTGAATGTGTTTATAGCATTCAAATGAACTGGATCAAATTTTTTATTTTGATATAGAGAAAAATTTAAAATTTTTCTTGAGATATCGGTGAGTGCTCTTATTTAAGGCTGTGCCCAGGGTTTTTGGTCATAATTTTTTTCCGAAGTTTCTTGTTTTGAATATTAATTATTAGGACTTTGAAACTTCATCTATTGCTGTAAGGAAAAAGTTTTTCTTCAATTATTTTGTAAAATTAAATATGGGGGTTCAATTTTGAAATTTTTTACTTTAAGGGGGCAATTGATCTCAAACTACAAGTAATTTAAAACTTTTGATAAATTTTCCATAACTAAAAGACACTATGAGGAATAAAATGAAATTTTTTATTTCAATCTAACAAATATTTTTTCCAAAAATTGAAAATTTTTACTGATTTAAAAAAATGTATTTTGAAAATACTAATTACTTGATTGGAGTAAAAAATATGTTTTTTTTCCTTGAGTTGTCTTCTAGTACTAAAAAAACAATCAAAAGCTAAAATCACTCGTAGTTGAGATCAATTGCCCCAAAACCGAAACCCGAAAATTTCAACTTTGAACCACCCATATTTCACAAAATAATTCATCTTCTTCTACCTAGCAAAGGCAATATTCACAAAAAATGCTGCTTCCTCACTGCACTGTTACGAGCCAAAAGGTTGGACCTCATCTCACACACGAGTAAAGTAACAGTTCTTTTGAAAGGTGATATGTTGTGCAAACGAACGAATCATTTGAGCTTACTAAAAAAAGTGACCTAGTTTCTTATTCCTATCACTCCAGCCACATTCAGAATGCGAAAATCTGTGAATGGAATAGAAAATCCACGAGCTGGTGGAAAGGAATACACAATAGGAAGGAGGATTGGAAAGTAGGAGGAGGAGAAGGAGGAGGGGGAGGATGAGGAAGAGAAGGAGTAATAGGAGGGGAAGAAGAAGGAGGAGGATTAGGAGAAGAAGTAATAAAGTCGAAGAAAACGGAAAAGGATAATAATCAATGTAATATTGTTGAAGAAATAGAGAAAGTAGGAGGAGAAAAAGAAGGAGGAGGTGGAGGAGAGAAGGAGGGTGAGGAGGAAAAGAAAGAAGAGAAGGAGGTGGAGGAGGAGGAGGAGACGTTAAAGGAGAACGAGAAGAAGAAGAAGAACAAGGAGAAGTTGGAGAAGCAGGAAGAGCAAGAGGAATGGAAGAGGAAAAGGAGGAGGAGGTGGAAGAGGAGGAGAGCGACGATTAGAAGGAGAAGGAGAGAAGGAGAATGAGGATGAGAAATAAGAAAAGTGGGAGGAGGTGGAGGAGGAGACGGTGCAGGAGAACGAGTAAAAGAAGTAGAAGAACAAGGAGAAGGAGGAGAAGCAGGAAGAGGAGGAGGAGGATGTGGAAAAGGAGGAGGAAGAGGAGGAGGAGGTGGAAAAGGAGGAGAGTGATGATGAGAAGGAGGAGGAGAAGGAGGTGGAGGAGAGAAAGAGGATGAGGAGGAGAAGAAAGAAAAGTACGAGGAAGTGGGGTTGAGGGGGTGAAGAAGAGGAGGGAAATGAGATGGAGAAGAAAGAGAAGTAAGTGGTGGTGGAGGAGGAGGAGGAGACTGAGGAAGAAGTAGAGGAGCAGTAAGAAAAGGAGGAGGAAAAGATAGATAGATAAATGTATTTTTATTTGCACTTTACAAACATAAGTGCTGTAAGCGAAGTTGTGGCCTTCCGGCGCCCTCCACCACTTGACCCACAGTATTAGATAGAGAGAGAGAGAAGTGAAAGAGAGAGAAGAGCAAAAAGAATAGGAAGAAGAGGTGGTGGTGGAGGAGGAGGACGAGGAGGAGGAAGAAGTGAAACTGAAGGAGAAGAAGAAGGATGAGGAGAAGGAGAAGAAGGATGAGAAGGTGAGAAGAAGAAGGAGGAAGAGGAGGAGGATTAGGTGAAAGGAGGAGAAGGATGAGAGGGAGGAGAAGAAGAAAAAGAAAGAGGAGGAGGAGGAGGAGATTTAGGAGGAAGATGATGATGAGGAGGAGGAGTAAGAAAAGGAGGAGGAAAACAGCAAGAAGAATAGGAAGAAAATAGAAAAAAGCAAATAGGAATAAAGGGGTAAGAATGCCTGCTGAATATTCAATGCAGTTTTCCCTATTCTGTATAGTGTAAGCGAACAGAGGATAGTGGGGCACAGTATAGTGTATTTCAGTTGCCTTTTTGCTCGTCTTTTCTTCATTTTTTTACCATTCTTTCTCAGTTACATCTTTACGTTTCTCTTCTTTCCGCATATCACTGAGTGCGTGTGTATTGAAAAGCTCGACTTTGGCAGCTGGTTTCTTGCCTTGTTTATTCAACGAATAAGGAACAGAGAGCTGTTTCACGGCTTTCTCGAATAAAATGGAAGATTGAAGATCTTTTCCACTTCAAAGTGTAGAAACCTATATTCTATATATCAGTGTGTAACACTTTTTTCAACGATTTCCAATGCTGTTATATGATAAGTTACGGCTTCTTTTTTTTTTGAGGATGAAGCCCACATAGGTCTGAGACCTGTGTGTGGGTAATGAGTTGGATGATGGTGATTGATGAGTTGGACGTACAGTTTTAGGTGGGTTCCGAACCACCGGGAAGTGATTTTACAACAGAGAACCGTGTCTTTTTTTCTGGCCAATCTAATAGGTCACCGTTACAAAGTGGACCCAGGAGAACGCAGCTTATCTCTATCTGATTGAACAGATACCTGCTACGGCTCACGGATATCACTTCCCTTAATCTTAATTTATTGTATTTCTGAAAATCTGCTCTGGAAACGCGGTAATTAGATGAAGATCAGAAGTTTCAAGATGGAATATTTGGTGATGATTTCGTCACTTTTATTTCGTAGGATAAAGCCCACATAGGTATGATACCTGTGTGTAGGTAAAGTGTTGAATGATAATGATGATGATGATGATGATGATGATGACGATTGGTGAGTGGGTCCTACAGTTTTGTGTGGGTTTCGTACCAGCGGAAAGTGATTTCACATCAGAGAACAGAGCACCTATTTCTGGTAAACCAAAGCGGTCACCCTTCCAAGAAGAGCCCGAGCACTAGTGTCTTATCTTAGTTGATTTCTTTTTAATCTGAGAATGAAGCCCACATAGGTTTGAGACCTGTGCGTGGGTAATGAGTTGGATGATGGTGATTGATGAGTTGGACCTACAGTTTTAGGTGGGTTCCGAACCACCGGGAAGTGATTTTACAGCAGAGAACTGTGTCTTTTTTGCTGGCCAATCTAATAGGTCACCGTTACAAAGTGGACCCAGGAGAATGCAGCTTATCTCTATCTGATTGAACAGATACCTGCTACGGCTCGCGGCTATCACTCCCCCAATAGATACCTGGCACAGCTCGTGGCTAATCACTTCGGGAAGTGATAGCTGTGAGCCATAGCAGGTATCTGTTTAGTCAGATAAAGATAAGCTACAAACTCCTGGGCCCTCTTTGTTAGAGTCACCGATTGGATTAGACAGGAAAAAAGACTGCTCTCTGCTGTAAAATCACACTTTCCGGTGGTTCGGAACCCACCTGAAACTGTAGGTCCATCTCATTACCCACACACACAAATCTCAGACCTATGTGGGTTTCACCCTCCAAAAAAATAAAATAAAAATGATACAGACTCAAACGCGTACTCTATTCTCCGTTTGCGTTTTTATTCTCATTGGCCGAGCGAAGAGAGGCCTCTGCTTCAAGTTGACATTTTTGAATCTGTTTTGTTTGTAACGCATTCACGGCTTAACTTATCGACCAAATTCTATGTAATTTTACATGGATCTTCCTTTAAGGAATACTCAGCGATGTATGTGTAAGGATATTTTTAAAATATTTCTTTGTAACTTCTTGGTTTCTCTCCTAATAATTGATTGTTTTATAATAATTATTATTTTCTATCATGTATAATTTTTTTTCCTGTGTATTTTTTTGCTTGTTTGTATTTGCGGAAATAAAGATTATTATTATTATTAAAGGATTTTCAAATTTCCTTGCATTTAAAAGATATTGAAATAAAAAAAAATGTACTTCTTCTGCAGGTACAATATGATTATTGAGATCAGTTTCTCCATCACACATGCAACAGATTGGAATCAGATTTCAAGATAGCCCTCAGGCATTATTATTCATCTGACTGAGCCATCAATCATGTATTAAGTTAGCATTTGTTAAGAATAACATATTTTTTCGAGAGGAAAAAATAATTTTTTATATTTGAATTGATATAATAACAAGTGATTACTAAGTAAATGATAATTTTACAAATTTTATTAATATTGTTCTATAAATTCATTCGTCATACATTTGAAATCTGATCTGGTTTGAGCAATCAGCTGTCTAGTAACCAGAAACGCAACCTTGGTGATATGATACAGTGACTATATTGTGGAAAACATACATGAAATAGACTACGCAAATTGAATCAAGGCTTAGGTATGATGGTTGTGTTCAATTTTGCGATGGTGATATATATGAGTACATCGAGCACATAGGTGTAACGAGGAGGGGGGGGGGGGAGGCGTAACCCCTCCATTGCTTGGAAGAAATTGAAAAAAAATTGTAAAAAACAATTTGGAAAAGTAAAAATTTGGAAGATTATTTATTTAATTTGAAGAATTAATGGCACCAATTTATGCAAAAAATATCAGAGTTTAATTCTCAATGGTTTGAATTTCAAAACTACTCACTACAGCCTTAATAATAAGAACAAATATGCAGAAGTGGTGAACAAGTATCACCATGCAAATTGCGTCTTTCAAAGAACTGTGCGATTGTACAATAGATTTGATCCAGTTCTAGACCCCTTCTCAGATAGTTTGTGCAGTTTTAGTAGAAAATGTTTTCAAGCTCTGGAATTTTAGATGCAGACCATAACTTATATATTTTCTTCTTTCCTCTACTTTCCTCTTCTTTCCTTCTATTTTGTTTCTAGCTGTTCTATTATTTCTTTGTTTAGAGTTGACAAATGTTTAGGGTTATTTTTCTTTAAACTGTTTTCATGTGATATTTCATTGTTTAAAGTTAATTAATATTAAGGATTATTTTTCTTTTTGCTTTTATTTCATGCCGATCTCTTATTGTATGTATTTTGACTTATTTCTTTGTTAGCTTAGCGTTTAAGTTTCTGTTTTGTGATTTCCTTGTTTGTTTTTAGTAAATCCAATGTATTCAATGAGGTTTGTTTTGGCGTTTGCTGTAAGTGTCTATTGTTTGTAATATTTAAGTATGTATTATAAATAAATAAAGAAGTGTCAGTGTCGGCTACTGGTTCCTTTACCGTACATAATATATGTACGAATACCGTACTTTACCGTACCGAATATTATATAATATATATTATATCTATAATCTGAGATATTTTTTGAAGGGAGTGGTTGGCCATAAGTCAACTCTAGCTACGCCACTGATCGAGTATGTTCCTCTGTGCGAGCACCCTTATTATTGGGCGTGAGGTCTACTGTTCACAGAACTACAGTAGAAACAAAATTAGTCTGGGCGCGTGGCACTGGTTTCACTACTAGCCGACCTGTAAAAGTTGACTAGTTGACCTTGAAGACATCTGCAGCGTCGCATGGGCCACGCCACATGTTTTTAGAAATGAGCGATAAACAATCCCCTCGCCATGGCTGACTACCAAACGGCCGTGCGCCCAGACTAATTGTTTCTACTGTACTAGTATATATATTAATCTATAATATAATCAAATCTATTACTCTATGACTTACCTGAAGGCGGGAAGTATAATGTTTTCGTACTCTTCGAGCGAGCACTCCTGTATGAGATGGATGATGGGCTGCAGAACGGCGGCCAGCACCTCCTGCGTGCGCATCTCCTGCTGCAAGCACGGCCACACATGTTGGAACCACAATTTCTGCGCAAACACACACACAAAAAACAATTAGTACATGTCAAACTAACAAAATAGACAATATTGATCTCCCATCAAGTATATATTTAAAATATTGAATTCCTCTGGATAGATTGCTTAGGCTTACGTACTGGAACTGCAATTTATACTATACAGTCACAAACAAACGGTCATATAATTTAACAAGTAGAAATTAGTGAAAAGATTAGCAAGTAGAAAAAGAAAATAGTAAAAGGAATATAGTGAAGAGAAGCGAAGTTTTATAGTTAAATTTTTGTTACAGCTAAATTGCTCTAGATAAACTACAGTAAAACCTTTCATGAGTAAATAAATATATGAAAAAATAAATAAATATTCCGGCTATTTTTGTTACATCTGAATTACTCTAGAGTCTAGATAGACTATAGTAAAACCTTTCATAAATAAATAAATAGATAAGTAAGCTGAATAAATAAATAAATAAATAAGTAAATGAGCTTCATAAATAAATAAAAAATTAGAATAAATAAACTAATGAATACATAAATAGATAGCTAAATAAATAAATAAAAAACAAAAATAACCAAATAAATGAATAAAGAAAAAAATGAATGAATGAATGAATAAATAAATAAATGAATGAATGAATGAATAAATAAATGAATGTGTAAATAATTCATTTGGTTACTTCAACATCAGTATCATTAATTATGGAAATCTACCGCAATATCAACATCACCAATACCAAGAAGTTCAATAAAAAATGTATTGCACTGGGAAGCTTGTAGTTCCATCACATTTACCTATCGCCTTCAACTTGAAGAAATGAATACATAGAATGAATGAATAAAATACATTTACATTAACATCATTTACATAATTACAGTAAGTCCATCAGGAAAAATAATCTTTAGGACATGACTGGCAAAATTGATAGGCTATTGTTAGAAGATAATTTCACTTGATTCAATTCAACGTGATCCAATTCCAATTCTAATTCCAAATTCTTCATTCAACCAACAAAACGTAGCAGTGGCAAAATTAGCATTGTTTGTACGTAATTAATTCAATTCAACGAGAACCAATCTCAATCCCCATTCCAAATTCATCACTTAACTAACGAAACGTAGCAGTACCTACTACAAATAACTTCAAACTATATTGAGTTCATTAGTTGCCTGTTGATACAGAAGCGCACCACCGCGTATCGATGAGTTGTCACAATCGCCTTTGTGCTTGACGCGATTTGTATCCAAAATGATACACTTTCGCTTTGAACATGACAACAAAGGCTGAGTGAACGTCAATTCGCGCGCGCTCGCGTGAGTCAAACGTGCATCACGTTCATGAAGGCCTCACTATATATATATGTGTATATTTACACATATCTATATGTGTATGTAGTGAGGTCTTGGTCCATGACGGGCTGTGATTTGATGCTTGTAATACTTACGGGGGCGGCGTGTGTGGGTGTGTGCGGGTGCGTGAGTGTTTGTGGCAGGCTAATGGGTGAGTGAGGGTTTGCCCTTCATGAGAGAGGCTTCTGAGCCCTCAGACCACGCCATGAAGCATAACTCAATTTCGCTTATTACCAAACACAGCCATAAGTGCTTTCCTGTGTTTACGTACTGCACCGCACGAAACCGGGCACTGCCCCAAATTCAAGGCGGGGGAAATGGTGAAGTACGTGGAGGGGGCAAACATGGTCAAGGATAAGGGATGGTCATGGTCAAGGGAATGGAGGAAACGACAGATTCCCACCCGTTCCCTGTCAAAATTGCAAACCGATTGCCTTTTCCCTCCATTTTTTTCCTATAGTCGAAAACCGCGGGGAATTCATGTAAAACACGCAAAAGTCTGTAGCTAATTAACTTACATTTCCAAACATGGGCAGCAACTACTCCCTAAGGTGCTTTCACATTTATACGATTTTACAGCGAATTGTTGTCACACAATTGCTGAATTGTTTTTTTACCACTCCCATCTTGATCAAACAAAAATCTAGTTATATTAGTAGGAAATTCTATAAGAAGCTACCACAGTTTTTAAAGAGTCTTAAAACTATAAAAATATCTGAATAATTGAAAAAGATTTGTTTGATAAAGCTTTCTATAGTCTGTGATATTTATCATGACGAAATACTTGATGAACAATCTAATACCATCAAAACTGACACTGTATAAAGGATGATGTCAGATAACCGAAAACTTGCTGTCTCCGGTGTGATAAAGATCTCTATAATCTCTTCTTAAAACCTTTTCATTATAATTGTCAATTTTTATGAAATCTCATTGCACTGATACTGCATTATGAAGACTACTGGAGGGATGCATTTCACTTCTAAAGAGAATCTTCATTAGCCTGCCGCCAGGGGTCATGTTGTGTTGAGGTTAGGATGAGCGGCCATTATATAATTTAAAATTGCGTTGGATTTGAATTGTGTCTGGTCAATTCTAAAGTATACAAGAGTTTCTTTCAGATCAAAATTAAGCCTCACCTCAACTAATTGAAATTGTAATTATGTTAACTAGTGTACAAGACTAGTAATATTGAAGGTATATCATTGTTAATCTGACTTGTCTTATACTCCTTAACTGGAGTCTGTAAGACGTAATCTTCTTAATCAATTATCATCGATGATTACAACAATTCAAATCATGATATCGATGTAGATCGGTTCTCGATCATCGATTGTCGGTTATCGATGTAGACCAGTGGTTCCCAAACTTTTTTGCCTCATGGACCCCTTGCCATGATTTTTGGTTTTAGGTGGACCCCCTGCATAAATGTCATTAATTTTTTTAAAAATATAAGTCGAAATGTGTTTTTTTAAAGCTGATGAAGTAGGTCTACTACTGCTCGCAGTAACCAATTCAAATTGTGGTGAAGAAAACATTAAAAAGCACATAAACGTAGTAAATTTTTGTAATATAGTCTAATTTGAATTGAAATAATCAAATAGTATGACATATTGTTTTTTGTTATAGTGAAATAGTATTAATGAAGTATAAGAGAAGTATAATGGCCGGTATTTTATTATCAACATTGTGTGTGTCCTTTGTAGTAATTGCTTGTAAAAAGTTTTCTTTCAGTTCTTTTCATTGTTTAATTTATTGTAAGCATTCATTTTATTATTGTGTTTTATTTTATTATAGGCACCTGCTGTAAAACCTTTTTCAGGTTTAGCGGGACCATTTTGTAATGTCTTTTTATGTAATAAAATTGATTGATTGATTGATTGATTGCAACATTCGCATCTATTAAAATCAGCAAGGCTGCTCAATGTGGGCAAACACGACACTCAAGTCCCTCTAACGTCGTAGGCCCTATCCCAAGAGATTCTACTCATGTCTAGAAAAGCATTGATCCATTTATTTTAGTCCACATTATGGGACAATTTTTGAATTTTTGATGCTGAGAGCTTGATTTGAGACTCAAAATCAGTACTGTAATTTTATACTAGTAGCCATTAAAATGGAGTTTATAAATAACACATCCAATTCCAGACTTCAACTTATAGTAATTTTGTAATTACATAAATAGATGATGACAAAGCTCAAAACATTGGGGATTCTGAAAAAATTGTTCTCAAGTTCTTGAAAGTGCCACTTTTAACCTCTTTTTATGGCTATCAACCCTCATATTATTAAATTTGTTGATTGATTCAAGGCGTGACAAATTTCACGATCACAATAAAACTCTTTCGGGTATCAGATCTGAACAGTAACAGAAATCAGTATTTGAAGCTCGTCTGCAAAAATATTAAGAGTCCTTTTCTCCTTTCAAGCCTACTGTGTCAACTTCATTCAAGTGGTCTGGGGAAATTCAAACCCATTTTTAGGGGCTCCAAAAATACTGGGACCCACCATCATCGTGGGGTCTTTGAAGGCCCAAAGCCGAGGTCACATTAGGGGACTCTTATGTATAAACGTTGAAATTTGAAAATATTCTAGATGCAGCCTACTTGAATCTCTACTTCGAATGACTATACTGGCAATAAAAACGGGCCCAGAGGGCCCGCGGCTTCTAGGGTGTTAGGCTTCTAAGAGGCCTCTATAGGTCCAAACTGAAAAAAAGAGGCCCTGGAGGCCCCTAGCTGTACAATTTGGGGCCCCTTATTTTATTTTTGTTTTATCACTTGCTTACATTAATTGTAAAATGATATTCCATTGACGTTGAGGCCCAAGGAAACTTGCCTTGTTCGCCTCATCACTTGTATATAACAGCATTATACAAGTACATAAGTAGCCTACTGGTACTCTGTGATGTTTTCCATTACGAAAAACTTGATGAACAATCTAATATAAAAAATGACACTGTATTCCTGTTTAAATTATGATTTTTACTCACATATACTTGAGATATTAGAGGGATGCATTTCACTTCTATGCTGATGAAGATTCTGTTTGCATACCTCCAGTATCTTCAGTATAAGTGAGTAAAACTCCTAATTTACTTAGAAATACAGTGTAAGTTTTGATATTAGATTGTACTTAGCATATACCACGCCCCGATCAAAAGATATTCGCTATTGTGGACCCCCATTAACAAATCATGGACCCCCAATTTTATTTTTCACTGACATGGACCCCCTGGCAGGTCCCCGTGGACCCCAGGGGGTCCACATGGACCACTTTGGGAACCACTGATGTAGACCGACTATGATGTCAGATAACCAAAAACTTGCAGTCTCAGGTGTGATTAAGATCTCTGTACTTCCTTCTTAAACTTTTTCATTATAATTGTCAATTTTTATGAAAACTCATTGCACTGAGACTGCATTATGAAGACTACTCACTCCTGTTGTTATCTCTAGGGTTATCTTTAGGTTCATGAGAAACAGGGCTTATGAGATTGTAAATGAGTTTATACAATCGTAAGTGATGGCTTGGCCATCTTGATACCACGTTTCAAGGGTTAAACTAAATTATGTTTTAATGTGTATTGAAGCCATCGATTCAACGATTCCGCAAGTTTGGTTAAAGGATACAGAAGTAGGTATACATATTTTTTGTAGATTACGTCTTGTAGACTCCAGTTTAGAAGTATAAGACAAGTCAGATAAACAATTATAAAATCTTATACACTAGTTACCATAATTACTATATCAATTAGTTGAAGTGAGGCTTAATTTTGACGTGAAAGGAACTCTTGTACACTACAAAAAGCTTTATCGACTAAATATTTTTTTAAATTATTTTTTAATATTTCTATATTTTCAAGACTCTTTAAAAACTGCGATAGCTTGTTGTAGAGCTTCCTACCTTCATAACTAGGTTTTTGTTTGAATAAGCTAGTATTGTGACTCACTAGGTGATAATCTCCTCGGCTTCTTGTATTATAATCGTGTACGTCAAGATTTTGGTTAAAATTACTCTATTTTACATATAAAGTAGCTTCATAGACATATAAGCTGGGCACAGTTAGGAGACCACGTCCCCCAAGTATTTGATATATCTAAGAATTTATAAGGTACTGTAATAATGTCGAATTCATGGAATTCTTATCAGTTTAAATTCATTCAGTTGGTTGTAATAATAACCATGAATATAGGCTACATCGTACAAACTATAGAAGTAACCATAGACACTGTTCTCTGCTGAAAATCACTTCCCGGTGGTTCGGAACCCACCTAAAACTGTAGGTCCAACTCATAAATCACCATCATCCAACTCATTACCCACGCACAGGTCTCAGACCTATGTGGGCTTCATCCTCAAAAAAAGCGATCAAGTGTTCAGGAATTCACATGAATTAACAGCATCCTCATCGATAACTATACTAACTAACCACCTACTAACTATACTACTAACATTTACAATACTACTATACAAACTATAAAAAAATACCAACTATACAACCAACATTTCATTGAAAAATCTTTGCTTTTTAATTCGCATCCACAACTTGGAATTATTCCACAACGAATTTATTTATTCTTAACAAAACTTTATGTCCATTTTCAACATACAATATTGACATGATTAGCCCATCATTAGATATAAATAATAATAAGTGCTGACTTTTTTATTAGAGGGGAGATCGTTACGGGTAGTTCCACCTCACCGTTTGAGTCATGTTATGGGTAAACATGGTAAACCTTTTATTTTAGGTGGGTTCCGAACCAATAGATATGTAATAGTAACTATAAGATAGAAAAATAGGTCTAAGACCTGTGCGTGGGTGATGAGTTGGATGATGGTGATTGATAAGTTGGACCCACCGTATAAGGTGCGTCCCGAATCACTGGGAAGTGACTTTATAACAGAGAACATAGTCTTTTTCGCTGGCCAATCTAATCGGTCACCCTTAAAAAGAGGGTCAGGGGCTCATTTTACTTAGAGTGATCAATTTTAATTGATGAATTCAATTTTACTTGAGCTATTAAAAGGATTTTGGAAATCACAAACTATTAGATGATTCTCAATGACATTTCGTTGACAGTGCGCCTAACTTCAATTCCTAGACTATATCCTGAGTATATGCAAGAAGATTTGAACGAAATCATACCAAATGTTGGTAAATAATACCAGAAAAAAACCATATAGATTTAGAAGGTAGGCTGATCATTATCTTTATATATAGATAAAATTGATGTACATCGCATCAACCATCAGTACCGGTATGATCAGGTTTCCGATGAATGGGATGAATACAGAATGAATGAAAGGATGAATCAATGAAAACAGCTTACTGCAGCAAGGCTGAGAGCTTCGATCCAGTAATTGGTAGTTGATGAACGAGGATGTATTATGATGAATGGAATGGCTCACTCAAAGGGAGCAAGGATCACTAATGGCTGGGATGGAGGGGGAAGGGAAGGGCTTTCAAAAGTTCCGCCATGTTTCCCTTGAGCCCTGCTCGTCTGTTTCAATCGAAATCAGATGTTGGTCAACTCGAGGTCAGTACGCATCAGGAAATGGTCTTTAAAGCTTAGGGAAGTCTCATGTCATCTTTTGTGATGGTCTTGTCAAATATCTCTCCGGATTTGCTGAGTTTGTAATGTGGCTTGTAGTTCCACTGGACCTTCTGAAGTCGTGAATTCTGAGAATGACTGAAGTTGGTGAATTCTGAGAGTATGAATGACTATTTAGGGGGTAATCCATCAGGATTCATATGAATAAATTCAGAGAATTATAATATGAATACCGGAGTTGAAGGACTCGTGGAAAATGAAGTGAATAATTAGGGCACAATCCATCAAATGAATGAACTGTTCAAAACAGTATCATCGACCTGCATCTCTATTTCCTTTGATGATTTTAAAAATGGGGAGCTGGACCGTCAAAAACATTTTTCTGAATAAAGAGCATCAATATAATAAACTACCTGCCTAAATAGCTATCTAAACTAAATAGCTTTCATCTTAGAGATTGATGAATTGAATGTATTCCAGGGAATAACTTTTACTTAGTGTCAAAAACATTTCTAGATACACAGCATACTAAACTGGTTGGATTAGTATACCTCATGTTCAAACAAACTGAATGTGAAAAATGTAGATTCAAAAGAAATATGTATAAAATAGAGTAGAATATGAAATTCCATGTTGAAAGTACTTCATGGGAAATACTTATCAATTTAATGGGATGTCAAGAACTTTATTAAACACACTGCATACATAACTATCTGATAGATGACGATTGAAAAATGTAGAATTTATAACATAAAGTAGATTGTAAAATGCTTATTAAATTGAATTAATTTTCTTTATGGATTTAATTTAAGGAGCTGTCAAAACCATTTCCAATTACACAGCATACCAAACTGTCAAGACTTTATTTACTCTGCGTACAAATAAACTGATTGTGGATAATATACCTGAATGTTGAATGTATGAAATAAAGTAGAATGTATAATGCTTATTAAATTAAATGTTAATGGAATAAATTTAATGGGCTGTCAATATTATTTGCGTATACACAGCATTAAACTGTATTAAACTGTCTAATACTCCATATTTAAACAAACTGGATATTTGTGTTCGAATAAAGTTCTATTATTATAGATTATTAAATTGAAAGAAAGTTCATGATCCACCTTAATAGGAGAAGAAACTTACCCTAGGTATAAAAGGCAACACTTCTTTGAGGGTGTTTCTATAAAAGTGAGACTTCTGCGAGGGATCTTTCATGTTGATCACATCCAAGAACTGCAGGGCCTGAACAGCTGGATCGCTGAAAAAAAATTAATAATAAAGGTTAATAGTCAAAAAATAAAATATTGAAAAGCATACATGAATAAACAAAAATTAAAAATAAAGTTAATAGTCAAAAAATAAAATATTGAAAAGCATACATGAATGGACATAAAATAAATAGTAAAAATCAATAGTTCAAACCAAAATACTAGTAGTTCTGTAAACAGTACATTTCACTCTCAAGAAAAAGGGTGCTTGCACAGTGGAGCATCCAATACTTTATGAGTCACTATTGAAGAATCTATTGTGTGGTGTTCATACGATTGCAATGTTCAGTCACGACCGCTCAAGACTTTGCTTGGATGGGTGACCGTGCTACAATGCCTTGATGTTATACGCTTTATCACTTACCCGGTGGTTCAAAACCTACTTAAAATAGAAGGTCTTCCAATTTTTCCATAAGATAGCTCAGACGGCAAGATGGAACTAACCGTAAGGGTCTCTCCACCAATAAAAGCAATAGGCTTATTCTTATAATTATTATTATTGCAGAATCTAACTGGGAAATTGTGGTGTTCCTTCATAAAAGGAGAAAAGAAAAGGAAACATATATAAATATCTCACTTCGTTCAGTCTTGGATTGGCCAACAAAAAAGACTCTCTGTTCTCTGCTGTAAAGTCACTTCCCGGTGGTTCGGAACCCACCTAAAACTGTAGGTCCACCATATTTCCAATAACGTGGCCAAAGCGGCGAACTACCTGTAAGGTTCTCCCCGCCAATAAAAGCCATACGCATTTACTTTTACATATTATTATTATTATTATTATTATTGCAGAATATACAACTGTAACTGTGAAATGGTGAACTGTAACTGTCAACTGTCAATGGTCAACTGTAACTGTGAAATATATTTTTTTGTAACTGTGAAATGGTGGTGTTCCTTCATAAAAGAAAAAAAAGAAAAGTAAGCATATCTATACATATACTCTTCGTTTTGTATGATTAAATCCGTCTGGGGGAGAGAGGGTTTGATTGAACATACTGATAAGCATATTGGCCAAGCAAAATTATTAAAGCAAAAGGAATTGACAATTCTATTATAAAATTAAAAAAAAAAACAAGACATTTTTCCAATAAACATCACTAATCAGGAAAGATTTATAATATCAACCAAGTGCTAATCAGGAAAAAGGCATATAAGTAGGTAAATGCAATAATTATAATTATATTATTATTATTTATAATTATTTAATAATACTTGGAGATAACTTGCGTTTGAAACATTATTTTTATTATTCAAATTTAAATTATAATTGTTTTGTACTTGTAGGTAACTTGAGTTTGAAATATTAACGTTTTATATACTCTATAGTTGAATACCTATCGGCTTTAAAGCTCACCACTATCACTTAGCCTGTTTTTAATGTTTTCCCTCTTATAAATAAACATCCCTATTCCCTGTTATAAATCAACATTATTCCTTGGGACAAAGATTGCACTTCATAAAACATTCATCCGTGTAGGATCGCTCTCATGGGATTTGGACAGTTATATACCATCCCCCCCCCCACCCCACCCACAAGTCGACAAACAAAAACCTATTGGTAACGAATACGGGCACAAGGATACGCCGAACGTGAATTTGAGTAGAGAAAAGGAGAGAAGTCGTTGAGAAGCAGAAACAGGAGAAATGGATAAAGAAGATGAAAAGAGAAAAACCAGAGACATTGAAATATTGCTGTAGCACTTGGATGCCCATGGGAATAAACAGCTTACATCTCTCTGTGTCCCTGGACTTTAGCTTCCTTCTCCACCCCTCATAATTCTCAATTCTCTGAGCCTGAATTGTTCTCTTTCTTAAAAGGTCACCTGCTCATATCTATCTGATAATATATAAACGTCTTGATGTGCCGCTATTTCCAGAAACTCTTAGCGCTCGAAGACAAAAATGAATGTGAAGAAATTGAATAATAACAAATATAGTATATGATGTAATATTTTATATCTTTGTTAAGTACGTAAAATATGAAAGTATATTGTACTTTTTCTGTCACATATGGTTATTTTTTGGGGGCTGGGGGGTGGGGAGAGGCATGGGCATCCATCTTACTTAATCTAGGGGGGGGGGGGGGCTGGGAGCCATTCTGTGTTTAAAACTGGATTCTTGTGTTTAAATTATTGTGTTCTAGGGTTCTAACTGGATTCTAGAGGGGGGCTCGAGCCCCCCCCTTGCCCATATTGATGGACGCCCATGGGAGGAGGCTGAGGTAAAGGAAAAGAAGTAGAAGAAAGAAAAAAATAAGAAGACAAAGAAAAGAAATTGAGAAATAAGAAGAAAGAGAAAAAGAAAACGAAAAAAATAAGAAGGAGAAAAAGAAAGATGAAGAAGTGAAAAAGAAGAAGAAAGAAGAGGAGAAGGAGGAGGAGGAGGAAGAGGACGAGGAGTAAAGGAGAAGAAGGAGAAAAAGAAACATGAGGTAGTGAAAAAGAAGAAGGAGAAGAAAAAGAAAAAGAGAAATAAGAAGGAGGAGAAAAAGAAAAAGAAAAAAAGAAGAAGAAAAAAAGATATACGATGGAGGAGAAAAAGAAAAAGAAAAATAAGAAGGAGAACAAGAAAAATGAGGAAATGAAAAAGAAGAAGGAGAAAAAAAAGAGAAATAAGAAGGAGGAAGAAAAGAAAAAGAAAAAAGAAAAAAAAGAGATCTAAGGAGGAGAAAAAGAAAAAGAAAAATAAGAAGGAGAAAAAGAAAGATGAGGAAGTGAAAAAGATGTAGGAGAAGAAAAAGAAGAAGAAAAGAAGATGAAAATAAGAAGAAGAAAAAGGAGGAGGAGGAGGAGAATTAGAAGAAGAAGAAGAAGAAGAAGAAGATGAGGAGGAGGAGGAGGAGGAGGAGGAGAAGAAAAAGAAGAATTAGAAGAAGAAGAGGAGGAGGAGGAGGATTAGAAGGTTAAGGAAAAGGAGAATAAAGAAATGGGGAAGAAAATAAAAATGGTGAAGAAAAACCAGAAGAACCTCTTGATTATTGGTTACAACCGGGTTCAAATAAAACAAAAGACATTCGCCCTATGAATTTCTTATTGTTGTTGAATGAGCCCCTCACATAACTGAAAAATCATAAATTATTTTTAAAATTCAATAAAACTCTATGAACGTTATTTGTTTCAAATAAACAATTGCCAATCTCACAATTGAATAGTACGGGGGCGATACAAGGCGGTCGACCAGACTGTAAACTTGAAGGAAATTAAATTCCGATTACGTTTGGAACGCCAGCAGTGTTTACGTCGTGAAAAAGCTAATAAAAGTTTTATTTGGCGCAGGTCTTTCTTCTTTCTTTCTGTATTTGATTTGATTTCAGCCTGACTCCCACCAACTCGAATAAAGGGTCAGTGGCAGCCTGAAATCCAGACATTTCTCAACATTCCCCGTTGCCATAGCAGCAACCTTTTGAATTTACCTCATTGGATACAACCATTTTGCAATTGGTTACGGCAAATTTATTCATTATTGTACATAGGATATCTTGCAAGAGGATTTTCCGGGAATCTTCTCCAAGAAAAATTTTGATAAAATAATCCCACTACAATCGTATTTTAAGGGACAATTTCTGTAGCGCATTTTAAGGGTATTTTATAAAAAACTGAATTTATTAATTTCGAATTCTTCAAAGTGCTATTAATTTATACTGGAGACTTCCGCAATGGCGAAACAGTATTGACAACAATATTGAATAGGTGATGGAAATCAATGAATGCTACTGTACAAAAATATCAATCACTGACGGGAATCGAGCCGCGGACCTTCCAATTGCTGGTCGGGCGCCTTATTTTATGAACAATAACTCCTCTGAGACAGCATTTTGAAATTAGATATAAATGTAGTAGTCTACATAAGGATCAAAATAGTAAATAATAAAAGATAATTCAGTCATCTTCAATCAATTTTAAATGTAGTTAAATATATAATAAAAAATAGAACTAATTTCCCTGGCACTAATAACACAGTAAACAGACAATATACCTTAAGACCCACCTCGAATAAGTATCTAATATATAATACCAATATTGAAACAATCAGAAGACAACTTATTTACCTAGGTTCTAGAGTAATAAACCGAATTCCAGATCATCTTTTAAATAATGTAAAAATTACTAAGAAAATAAAACATAACATTGGTAATTGGATAAAAAGCAATTATTTTTTCGATCTTTAACTTTTTTTATTGTAACTATTTGCTACCACCTATCCTATAATATCCCATACCTCTTCAGCTTTTCCTATAATCCCTTACCTTCCCTTTCAAGGATTGAAGGCTTGCCTAGTACATGGGTAACCATAGTTGGAAGAGCTTACAATCCTCCCCTATTTTGCACTACAATTCCCGAATTAGCCTCTTATATTTATTATTATTATTATTATTGTTATTTTTGTTGTTATTATTTTCACTTACATCTCTGTAAATCTGCTTGTATGTGTGTGTAAATAAATAATATATCATGATAAATAAAAAATTGAGGTTTCAACCCCTTAAATACGTCCCATCTAGTGATTTATAAGTAAAATCTATAACATCTCACAGACACATATTATTAAGGGTCTTTTAAAACCTGCATTTCTTAGCAGCCGTGAAACTTCTCGTCGCTTGTCAGGAGTGAAAATAATGATTTTCTTCAATTTGATAGAAAACAAAACAAACAAACTATAGAGATACAGTTTAAATGTTAGATAACTTTTGTTAGAATAGAGTTTCATTGAAAAAATTGAGAAGTAATCCCTCCAAAACTGAATTCTATTTCAAGCGATTTTTGACAGGAATCCATTTTTTTCAACGAACATCAGGGACGTAGCCAGGGGGGGATATCGGAGTCCCCCTAAATGTTGTGGTCATCTTTCACAAAAATAATTATTATAAGGCCTCTACAGAGTTACTTGTTCAAGTTGTTAGTTTACATTATGTAAAAGTAAAATGAATAAATTTGCTTTTGGTTATACTTTAGGTAAGTAAGTTTTAGAACCGAAATACTAATAATACAGCCATGCCATGTTTATAGTTCCTATACACAATACTACAGTGGATTTTGTGTGAGAATTAGAATTAAAAATTTTAATGATTCCTTTAAAGTATCTTTTTTAAGGCCTTGTATCCAATGTGGTTTTAACTTAGACAATGCATGTTACAGGTGCAGTCTTAATTAATGTTAACACCAACATATTATTTCTTTTTCTAAACCCTGAAGTAATGATAAAATCGAAAGTGTTTTAGCTTAGTAAGTGGGCCAATATTGCTCCACGTTCATATATAAATACCTATCATGTAAATTACATTAAGCTACATGATATGCCTACATCAATTTATTCAGGATCGGAGATATTTCATTTAAATTAACAATTGCTTTAATTGAAATATTCAAGTAAAAATTACTTTAAAATGCTCAAAAAATCATTATACCTTGACCTTGACAGCATTTCAGTGAGCTTCTATTTTTTAATTTTAAATTGTTTCAATTCTAGCCTAATTGTGTATTGTTATTTTTTGTTGCTTTCTAGATGTTCACAGTTTTTAGCTATTGATCTGACTCGTATTTTTTCTTGTTACTCCTCCCACCAGGGGGCGTGACTTGTCAGCCAATCACAACCTTCAATACAGGCCAGCCTCTTTCTCGCTTAGCCAATAGTATCATTCCATGTTTAGTATATATTAAGCTACTCTGTACCTTAGATTTAGTTTGATTAAGATTGATAATGGTATAACAACCGAAACTAGTTTCTCAATATTTATAATAAATGTGGTTGTGACAATTTCGTCATTATTTATTACTTTATAACACTTTATAACTCAGATAATCTTGAAGCTGTACAAATAACTGCAGGCTCTATTACACGGTCGATACGAGTAGCATGCCACAAAGCATCAGCGTTTACTAAAGCAACGGTGAGCGTAAGCCTAGTGAGGACTATAACAAAATCTGTCTATTGATGATCAATAATCCATTACAAACTTAAAGTGATTAGTTTGTCAATTGTTTTTCAAGGTGATTAGTTTGTTAATTTTTTACTTATGAATGGCAATATGAAATAACTCAGAACTGGTGTTGATATTGTGAAATCTTTCCATAATTGAAACAAAATAGAAGTTGTCTAATTTCACTAAACTTTAATCATTAGAGTCACATGACCATGGTTTCGCGTTTTACTAACACATCTTCGGCTGTACTGAAGAAGCAAGAGGCCTCTTAATAACAAATTCGGTATCCAAAGAGGCCTCCTGCTTCTTCAGTACAGCCGAAGATGTGTTAGTAAAACGCGAAACCATGGTCATGTGACTCAAATTATTGAAGTTTAGTGAAATTAGACAACTTCAATTTTGTTTCAACTCAGATCAACTTATGCAATCAACTTATGGAGTCGGCGTAGCCGAGTTGGCTTATCGCTGGTCTGATAAGCCAAAGGTCCTGGGTTCGATCCCAGTTGAGTACAAGATATTTTTCTCGAGCCACTCCCGTGTTTCGGAGGACACGTTAAGCCGTCGGTCCCGGTTGCATATAAAAAAAGCAGTCGTTAAAAAAAAACGGCGAGGTGGAACTACCCGTAAGGGTCTCCTCACCACGAAAAGCCATACGAATTTACTTTAACTTATGCAAGAATTATCATTTATTCAAATTTATATTTGCTCTCAACATGTGTTACCTAAAGGTAATTTCTTCTATTATCATGGAAATAATTCTATTAAAAAATGATTCATTATATAAAATTATCCTGTTATTCTATTTGTTATTATCGTTATCCTACTTTCTTAACATCCATCTGCTGTAGAAATTGAATTCCAGTGCAATTGAAAAACTTCATGTCATTTCAGGGAGATGATCACAATACAAGGGCGTTAGTAAAGTGAGCCCTCGCATCAACATAAAGCAGTTCAACCCATACAGTAACAACTATTGTAACTAGTATAGATTTTTGGCTCAGAAATTAAATTCAAAATTATATTAATCTTTTTAGGACTGTGATGGTGTTATGTTAAAGTGAGATCAAAATCAATATTCTTTTTCTGAAAAAGACTTGTGAATTATTGTGCTTCGAGGTGAAATTTTTAGTGAAACAGATCTAACCTAAGATTTCTATTCTAATTTGAAATTTTGTGAAAAGCAGTTTTGGGCAATAGCCTGTTGTATTCACATTTATTGTATGTTAGTTAAAATGAATAAATAAATAAACATTGAGTAAGACGTCAATTTTGAATATGTACACAAATTCGCATCAGGACGACAAGGCTGAATATTGTACAGTAGCGGAGGTCATTGACTTTTGCGGACCGTTATGAACTTGGCCTACTGACATGACAGCTGACTCCCTCAACTACGTCAAGGTCAGCCTTCAACACAGCGGCTGGCTACTGAGTGATAATAAATTTTCAAGATAAAATCATTATAGTATCTATTCTCAATAATATGTTTTCATTTATTCTCTGGCTTTGACTGCTTATGATGGTGTGAATTCTCGTACTATTATAATCATAATAATACTATTCACTATTATTATTATGGCTGCCTCTGGACTATATAATCAATAAGTAGTATTTCTATTTAGGCTACTTATTCATTTATACATTAGAATAGTCAGAATGTTTTGTGGAGGAACGCTAGGCATTTACAAGCGTAATTTCAGTCTACCCTATTTCGATGGATGGGGGGGGGGGGGGAGAGGAGTGTTAACAAGCGAAAAAAATGGCCAGTTTGTCAAAAATTCTATCTAAATTGCTTGAATTTGACTCAATTCTGTTTCTCACTATTAAGTTAACATGTTATTCTAATAAATACATTTTTTTCAATATAAAAGTATTAAATACTCGCATTTTTGTCTGTTTTAGCTTATCTTGGGTGAACCGGGGGAGCACGGTACTCTCTCCCCCCCCCCCTGAAACTGGATTACTGAATTTTTACATGAAACCAAAAATTCTTATGCATAAGTTATGTTTACGTTTCCATTTACAAATTATATCATTATGAAAAACAAATATAATTATTCAATATAACAATATATAATTTAAATATAACAATTATAATTTTCTGGTAAGCACGATTACAAGTAATCTGGGTAATAAAAGAATAATTATTCATCCAATTAAACCCTATATTCTTTTTACTGCACATATATTAAAAACATGTGTTAGAATTGACTTGACTTCTACATTTTCGGTTCTTAAATCTCAAACAAAATTCAAAATTATATTCACTTTGTTTGGACTATTGGACAGTTTTAGTGCTTCGTTTTTAAAGTGAACATCTAAATTAATTTTCATGTTTTGGAAAGAATCAGGATTTTTTTTGTTTTTCATCAATCACCATCATCCAATTCAGCGTGGGTAATGAATTGGATGATGGTGATTGATGAGTTGGACCTACCGTTTTAAGTGGGTTCCGTACCACCGGGAAGTGATTTTACAGCAGAGAACAGAGTCTTTTTGCTGGCCAATCCAATCGGTCACCATTACAAAGAGCGCCCAGGAGTCTCGTAGCTTATCTCTGATTGAACAGATACCTGCTACGGCACTCGGCTATCACTTCCCCAATTGTTCTTCAAAGTGAAATTTTTAGCATAACCTAGAACTTGGATATTTTAAATAAAAATTTGTAGAAAGCAGCAGTAGGCTGTACAGTAGTCGCCACATAGCTGTGCCCGCCGGCAAAGGGCCAAGAGAGTACGACACTACCCGCGCTGAAAACATTTGACCATTTTCCAAAAAGTTCGAATATTGTTTTGGAACAAAGTTCTTTCTATTAAACTAACCGATGTGCATCATTTTTGTCCTTTGCACTTTCAATGAGAACCTACTCATTATAAAGATATTTGGAATTTAATAAAAACCAGATTTCATCCAAAAAATGTGTTCACATTTCATTCCCAACATAGCTACTGTCGAATCATTCATTAGAAATCGATGAAACTTTGGTAATATAATAAAAACAGTTCGATAACGCCATAACCATCGATTAAATCCCATTTCAATCAAAGATTTTCCGAGCACAAGACAATTAATACAGAAAATTTACAAATCGAAATTTCTATGACATTGAAAAGTTATGTATCGAGAAACTTTTTTGTCTTCAATAATTTTCATATACATTTAGCGTATGAAATGTAGAGAATAAATTGAATTTAATTTCTGTGAAAGAATCATCTGATTAGACCTATTTGGTGAGATTTTGCATAGATTCTAAATACACGTATCTTTGCTCCCTTTAGGCACTTCCAACAATACAACAAAGCAACTTGTCTTCGCCTTTGCAGCAGACTGATTGATCTAGTTTGTTCAATTCAGTGAATGAAGTTGGACTCTAAGGCCGGTCTCCCACCAGCGATACGCGACCGCGACGATACTCACTGGAGACTGGAATGTAGAATATTACAGCGACGAGACTATCGGTTGCGTCGTGTGTGTTCGCACACATAGGATATGCTACCGCGACGCTACTACTTCTTGCTTTATTCTCTTGCTTCGATATTTCAGTTCACAAAATGTCGAGCGATGAAGAAGATGCAGTTATAGGTTATTATTTCTATAGAAGAAGGAGAGCACAACGTAAATGGTGGATATCATCATATATTCGTAACAATGTTAACAGAGGAGCATTTGTGTGTGCGCGGGAACTATCTAGTGATGAGGAGAAATTCAAATCATTTTACCGTATGTCTAAAAAAGGTTTCAATATTCTGCTTCAACTCGTTGGTCCTATAATTACTAAGAAAGATACACATTACAGACGTTCTATTTCTGCCGAGGAACGATTTCTGATCACATTGAGGTGAGTGGTATACTTTAATTAAATTGACACATTTTGAGAAATAATGCTTTAATTAAAAATAATATATGATCATGCAATCATCAAAATATGGGATCGTACAAGATTAAATGAAAAATATGTATTATTAATCGATTCAAAATTCATTTTTCATACAATAAAAACTGAATAACTATAAATTAATGTGAAACAATTCTGCGCTATTTTCATAATCTGAAGGTTGTATACTGGAGTTGGAGGAAAGGATGATGAGGAACTTGATTGGTAGGAATGTGCAGAATGTGACATAGGATCATTATAACTTGAAAATTCATCCAACAATGCCAATGACCTTCTTTTATATTGTTTGAATTGCATTTCAGTCAGTTCATTCACTTCAGGCAAGAGACTTAGTAGAAAACATCTACGAGGACATTCCACGTTGTTTGATTTCTTTTTTTGAAAATATTCTACAAAAGCTTTATCAACTTCATTTATAAATTTTTTTTTTCATTTTTTTCATCGGAGAACTTGTGTGTGATGACTTTTGAAGCTCCTCGTTTTCATTTGGCTGTGACTCTGTAACTTCAGATTCATGAATTTCTTCAACCGGTGGAGGAGATGGAAGATTTCCAGTCACAGATGTAGATGTAGAAGGTTTAATGTATGCATCTATGAACTGCATATAGTCATTCAAATAGTAAGGTTTAGCTGATTTTCTGCCTGCACCACTTGGAGGGAGTTTCCTCTTTCTGACAAAAACCGACCTTAGATTCTTTCACTTATCTTTGCAATTCACCACTGAAAATAAAAAATAGTCTAAAGATATATTCTTATTTCCATGCTTTCTCTGTGATATCTCGTCGGGAATAGTCCGCCAAATTGTAATTATAAAGGCAAGGAAACTTCTCCACTTCCTAAACAAAAGCAATATTTGCAGCTTCTTCTGTCATGGCTGACGGCTGACACGATACTAGTCGTAAGGAGGTATCGCATGTTCAGTTGCTCACTACTGGTCGCCTTTAGGTAGCGTTGCGGTAGCGTAGCCGTCGTGCTGGTGGGAGAGTACACATTTAAAATCATATGTTACGACTCCTAGGCGATGTCTCGTCGCGGTCGCGTATCGTTGGTGGGAGACCGGCCTAAGGTTTCAATATACATTTTTTTTACGAATTCCACTTTATTCAACTTGAATAACAATGAAGAGGAGAAACACTTGACCGAAAAGTAAACCCGAATCACAGCCCGAATGCAAACAATCTGAATGCAGTGTCAAGTGCACTGACAGTAGCGTTCAATGTTCAGCAGCAGACAGCAGACGTATGTAGAAAGGCATTGATATCACCCCGCGAACCTTACTTCATCTACAAGGTATTTCAAGGACACGCGGGCACAGCTATATGGCGCTTACTGTACCTGTTGTATCGTTACATAATTTTGTAATGAATAGATAAATAAATAAATTTCTTTCTACGTATTCCTATTTCTATCCTACCTTTAGATCAATGTGTTTGGATGGTGATTAATGGGTGGTGATTGGTCATGCGGTGAGCGTCGTGTTCAAGTCGTCGTGATGTTCAGTCACGACCGCTCAAGACTGCGCTTGGATGGGTGAACGTGCTTCAATGACTTGATGTTACAAGCTTTATTATCACTTACCCGGTGGTTCGGAACCCACCTAAAACAGTAGGTCCATCATGTTCCCCGTAACATGGCACAAACGGCGAGGTGGAACTACCCGTAAGGGTCTCCCCACCATTAAAAGCCATACGCTTATTATTATTATTATTTATTATTAATGAGTTTGGAAACATTGCCGACATGAAACTGGCCAGGAGCGACAAAATATTCAAAAGCATAAAAATGCCAAATTAATCAAACAGGCCAGCTCTCAATAAAATCACTTCGGTCAAAACAGTTGAATGCTGTGATCGCTTATTTTGGAATGAACGTAAACATGACGTCCAGGCTATCTGTCAAGAGTTGTTGCTGACGTTAGACTATATTTCATGCAGCCTCTTTCAAACTTGTCCTCTGACCCCTTTTTTTTCAATTGGTGGAGGGGGGCGTTGAGGGGACAGACATATGGGGGTGACAAGGCTAAAAGGAACGTGAATAAATGGTCTAAACTCAACCCGGCACTACAAAAACATTATTCGCTCCATTGTAAAAAGCCTCTTACTCACGCTCTCTCTCAGCCTCTAATTTTCTCTCTCATCCTCTCTCTAACCCATCCCTAGCACTCTCTTACACGCTGTTTCTCATTCTCTCTCACACCCTCTCTCATTCATTCACTCCTCTTTCTCTCTCACCCTTCCCTACAATTCTCTCTCACTAACTCTCTCTCTTGAACTCTCTCTCTCTCCGCCTCTCCCTCATTCGCTTTTTCTCACTCTCTCGCTCATCCCCTCTCTCACATCCCTATCTCCCAGCCTCTCACTCTCTAACTATCTCTCTCACACGCACTCTCTCTCACCCTCTCATCCTCACTCCTACTCTCTCTCACCCTTCCCTATCAGTCTCTCTCACTCTCTTTCTCTCTCCTTTCTCCCTCACCCCTCTCATTCATTCTTTCTTTCTCACTCTCGATCTTTCTCTCTCTCAACTCCTCTCACTCTAACTCTATTTCTTTCTCATATTTTCTCTCTCTCTGCTAACAAATTGATACTGTCATTATGTCACAACAATCACGTCTCTGTATTGTGCTAAATTATGTTCGGCCGATCCTATAAGCACAAAGGATGTCTGCCCTTCAACCATATACCCTTGAATAATAAGCTCTAAAAAAGGAATCACAAACAGGTCGAGTTTTTTGAAAATTTTACAAGGTTCCTGGAAACCCCAGCCCGTTTTTCACAGTGTGACATTGAATTTTGCCGGAAAACCGACCTGTCATGTCTTTTTTATTCATGTACATCTCATGTCCATTGGAAAAGTGTCTGTGACAAGTTAAAAGGGTTGTACAAAACCAAAAACACTGAGATTGATTTTATTAAATTGCATTTTTAAAAAAAATTAATAGTCGTGGAATAGTTTTTTTTAGTAAAGTGACTCACTAGTTTCAAACGATCAATTTATTCTCTGCAATCATAGTAGAAGACGTTAATCGAACAAAAAATTAGGATAGCATTACTGTAAAGAACTCTTGTAACAATCTGATAGGCTCCTAAGATTCCTGGAATAAATAATAATATTGAGTGACCTGGCTGGGTCAGGTCTGTTGTCAGAGTTATCAGGTCACACCTGAACAAATTTCAGGGCCTCTGTGTTCTCTGAAACACTAACAGGAGTAGTGTTTATTTTGATGTTGATACCTACTTGAGGTAAATTACAGTCTACGTCTACTTCAACCGAAATCTTCTTGGAAATGATAATAATTCAAAGTGCTTTCAATGGTACAGGTGCTCATTTTGCCGCTTTGTTAATTACTCAATATCTTCCATACTCAACTATTGGAATTAGATAAATGCACTGTAACATAAATTCACAGACCACTAAACTACTTGAACTCTCCCATTCACGTTTTTGTGACAGCTTTGGTTATCGGCTCCATTATCATTGTTCCGGTGGCTCGGAGCTCACCTAAATCTGTAATTTTTTATGGTATCCAATTACATGGTTACCTAATTTTTATGTTCTTCATATTCTATCACATAAGTGGGCTTCCACAGTAATAAACTTGAAGCACAAAAATCAAAGAGAATGCGTTTTTTAAGTTCTCCATTAAATGATTAATTTTTTTTTGAGGATGAAGCCCACATAGGTCTGAGACCTGTGCGTGGGTAATGAGTTGGATGATGGTGATTTAAGAGTTGGACCTACAGTTTTAGGTGGGTTCCGAACCACCGGGAAGTGATTTTCAGCAGAGAACAGTGTCTTTTTTGCTGGCCAATCTAATCGGTCACCGTTACAAACAGGACTTACGAGAACGCAGCTTATCTATCTGATAGAACAGATACCTGCTACGGCTCGCGGCTATTCACTTCCCTTACTACACTACATGAAGTCTTCGATTCACTTTTTCTGTTACAGCTTTGGCTGTCAGCTATTGGCTCCATTATCATTGTTCCGGTGGCTCGGAGCTCACCTTAATCTGTGATTTTTTATGTTCTCCACTACATGATTACCTCATATTTATGTTCTTTAGAATTCAAGCCCAAAAATCAAAGAAAATACGTTTTTTAAGTTCTCCATTAAATGGTTAAATTACTACACTACAGTACTTGAAGTCTTCTATTCACTTTTCCTGTGACAGATCTGACTATTAGCTATTGGCTTTAATGTCATTGTTCCAGTGGTTCGGAACTCATCTAAATCTGTATTTTACCATGTTCTTCACTAAATGATTACCTGATGATCATGTTCTACATGATTTGATTACATAAGACGGCCTCCACAGCAATAGAATTCAAGCCCAAAAATCAAAGAATAACTTTTTTCACGTTCTCTATTACATTATTAACCAATTTTTATGTTCTACATGATTTGATTACATAAGAGGGTCTCTACAGCAAAAAAATTAAATAAAAAAAAACTTTTTCCATATTTTCCATTCCATGATTACCTAAAGTTCATTCCTTTTTTCCTTCATGATTTGATAACTATATAGATAATATAGATTTGATACTTATACATCCTAATATACATATCATACCTGTACATAGGAGGACCTCAACAGCAATAAAATTCAAGCCCAAAAATCAAAGAAAAAACTATTTTATGTTCTCCATTTGGCATGATTTCCTAATGTTCATTTCCTTGTTCCTCCATGATTTGATTACATAAGAAGTCTCCACAGCAATATAATCCAATCCAAAAATTAAAGAAAACTTTTTTCATGTTCTCCATTAGATGATTAATCGAAGAAGAACTTTTTTATGTCGTCCATTACATGATTTTACCTGATGTGCATGTTCTCTATGATTTGGCTACATAAGAGGGTCTCCACATTCATAAAATTGAAGCCCAAAAATCAGAGAAAAAACTTTTAAGAGAATTCTAGTTGTTGATTTCTTAGTTTGTTATCAGTTCACACACACAATGAAAGCTGTCACGCACAGAAGATAGAGGAGCTGTCTGAAGCTCTTGCTTTGGTTTACGAACCAATTTTGATTTAATTTTCTATAACACTCAACAAAAAAAAGCGCTCGAGAGCTAAGTTACAAGGACGTAATGCGTTGATGGTACTCTTCCAAGCAAGAAAAAAGAGAGAAAAAATGGAAAATTTCAAGAGTTAGCCGTCCGAGCAGAAAATCTATTTAGCGATGGATTTTCCTGTCGGAGCCCAGTTGGCACACTAACTTTCCACTTGGATTTTCTTTCGCGTGGTAAAATAGATTGAATTTGCTACAGGAAAATTGAGCGAAAAGTCCTAATTCCTACATTTATCCTTGCACTTTACAACGTATTAGGGCCAATTACTGGAATTATAAGGAATACTTCATACAAGAGAAGACATTGATTTTCATCGGTTTTTTTCGGAGAATGAAGCCCACATAGGTCTGAGACCTGTGCGTGGGTAATGAGTTGGATGATGGTGATTGATGAGTTGGACCTACAGTTTTAGATGGATTCCGAACCACCGGGAAGTGATTTTACAGCAGAGAATAGAGTCGTTTTTGCTGGCTAATCCCATCGGTCACCCTTAGAAAAAGCGCCCAGGAGTTTCGTAGTTTATCTCTGATTGAACAGATATCTGCTACGTCACTCGGCTATGACTTCCCCAAGTATAAGCTTAGTTCTTAGTTAATATTGGTGCTAATTATTTGAGAATTGAGGTTCAATACTGCACTTGTGAGAAAAAATGCAGACCAGGAGGAAGGGTACAGGTAAAGCCATCCATCAACCAGGAATCAGTGACAGGAATGTGGATGCTCTCTCAATAGTCAAATGGAGGAAAGTCTTTTGAAGCTGAGAAGAGAGCAAGAACAAGAGGAAAAATAAGGATAAAAAAGATTGAAGAAGGGAAAGGGGAAATGCAGAGAAAGTTATATTAAGACAAATGAAAAAGGGCTTGAGAGTGAAAAGCTAAATGAATTAAATGCAACAGAATGCACCAAAGAAGACGAATGGGGAAACTATGGATGGACATAATCTAGAATATATTTTAGGTTTATAGATCACTCGCAAGAATAAGATACAGATTGTTTCACGGTGCGTGGCGTCTCGATGGAGCATGCGTGCTGAGTGCTTTCTCCCACTACTGTACCTGCTGCCTCGCAGTACAGTCAAGTTCAAATATTCTCCAAGTCCGCTACCGCTAAAAAGCCTAGCAGTGAGTGTATTGGACGCAACTGTACTTGACGGTTGGAGGGGAAGCGTGGTGGGAAAGACTTTCTGTCTCTCTCGCACTGCCTCCCCTGCCACCAGCGAGACGCCATGCACTTTGAAACAGTCTGTACTAGAAATATCAATATGGTAACACCAAGAATGAACACATCTTTTGGTCAGAGATCTTTTCTTTATATTGGGCCAAACATTTTCAAAAACTTCCTCAATATATAAAAGAGGAAACTACACTTAGCCGTTTCAAGACTAGTTTAAGAATGTGGCTGATTGCCTATGGAGTAGGACCATGCGACGTTTTGATTACTAGTGAGTAAGTTAGGTTAGGATAATCGATAGCCTAAGTAAATACTATCGTTTTAATGTAAAAGTATAGTATACTAATAAGGCTATGAGAATTTATTATAGTATTAATTTCATGTTTTTGTTGTGCTTAACGACCCAACCAACCCAACCCAACCCAATACATAAATTTTTAGTGTTTTTTTGTATTTGCAAAATTGTTCCTGAGAATTTTCTTCCATTTTACTAATTGTATTTATATTGTATATGAAATGAATAAACTCCTCTGAATATTGGACAAATTTTCGGAGAAAAATTGAAGAAAAAAAATTCAGTAACAGTGATGTAAATAATGTTTAGTGGTTTATATATATATATATATATGTGTGTGTTATAATATTCAGTAATAATCAGTATGAAGACTTGACTTTTGAATTATGTCAAACCTCTTCTAAGATGTAAGATGTTCTTTAAAATTATAGATTGAGACTCATCTGCAAAGCAGAAATGATTGTGGAAAACCCCGAGGAGATAAAAAATTCAAAAAGCTTTAAATAATTCTATTTTTTATGATAAAAGTTGAAATTTTTGTATTCAATTGGTAACATTCCTTTCATCAAAGGTTTTTGTTATCAAATCAATTTCAATTTTCAAAACATTTGACTAATTTTAAACAAGGATATTAGCGTTTAATTCGTAACATTGTCAATAGTCAACGAGTTTCTTAGTAGTTCGAAATCTGTGATACCGGAATCCAATTATTTTTTTCATGTAAGGGATTGGATACATGATAAGCAATTTTATTTTTTGGAAAGAAGCGGGATTTTTTGGAACGAGGGATATTTGATGTATAAATAAATAAATAAATAAAATAATAAAATAATAAAATATATAAATAAATGAATGAATGAATAAATAAATAAATAAATAAATAATTAAATAAATAAATTGTATTTGTGTTTACCATATGTATTTATATTTAAAGCGTTCTGAAGAGTTCATTATTTGATCAATATTCAAATTCAATTATAAAATTTGTAAAATAATAGTCTACAATAGGCTTCCACCTTGAACAAAGCCAACACGCCACTTTTAACTCACTGTTTTCATCTAAATTTACATTAACGCTACGGAAAAATAAAGTTACAACTTTCCACAGCTTTCATCAAACTTTCTATCGGCGCCAGAACTGAATGAAACTTTCGAAAAAAAAAACAGTTATCCAACAGGTTTCTCTTTGAACTCAGGCAAAACAGTAATTCGAACTGTGTATTTGATTAGTTTTCCAAACACTTTTCCAGATGTTGATGAAAAGCTATTCAGTTTCCCACTGTTTTCAATGGTTCTTTTCATCGTGTACTTCATTTGAGTTATCGAAAAGCTAATAAAGTTTCAATTTGAGTCAACGTCCATTACATTCTGCTATGTTTGTATAGCGTTTTACCATTTCCCGTACAATAGATAACAAAATGAATTGAAAATCTTTTTTTAGTATGCTACGCATTCCTTCCTATGTAATCGCAGTATTTTACACATTACGATCATTAATTTACACATTAGTATTTTACAATCACGATGTAATATTTTGAACTAATAAAGATATCAAATAACTATTTTCGAACCAATATCTTAAAATCTTATTTAACTATCTTATAATATCTTACTATCTATGCCCATAGCCATAACACAAGAATCAGAAACTTCAATTTTCAAAATATACTTAGAATGAATACAGCTTTTGGACAGAGGTCAGTAGAATATTTGGGTCCTAGGGCTAGGTCCTAGGTCCTAGGGCTTACAATAAAATGCCACAAATAGCCAAAGAAGAGGAGAACATACATAGATATAAAAGAATAATTAGGGATGATTACACGAAATTGGAATCAACATTAGCGAGGAGCTCATAGTGAGTAGAATGTAATAAAAGGTCATTACAATAAATAATTATATAGTAGGGTAGTATCAAGTGTTCATATTGTAGTATTGTCACATTATTGTGGTGTATATTGGTATTGTATTAATATGCTATTATGGGATATATTAGTGGCGTATTTTTGTTGGTTATGGTGTTATTAGTTATATATATATATTATTATTGTTATTAGTTAATTAGGTATTATTATAATATAGTTACTAATTGATTAAGAAATTTTGCAGTTTATTTTATAAAATAATATATTATTATGATCACCCAGACACATATTATTATAGTGGGGTATCATAATTAGGAATAAAATTATATTTAGTAGCAATTTTAAGAGTCGGGATTCTCTTTAATATCTGTATGTTGGTTTTTTGAATAAACTCCTCTGGATGTTTCGTAGTATCATCCAGAGAAATTATTATTATTATTATCTTACAATAACTGTAAAATTAAATTTCAGGTTTTAAAACTTATTGCCACTGAAATATTGTGGAGTTACACAAACTTGCATCGTATTGTATTACGCCTCTATTCAATAACACAAGATAATGAATCTCTGATGATTTGCATTCTACAAAATACAGATAGAATATTTTAGTAGATCATTAATTTCCGTTACCAAATAATCCAGCTTGTTTAAAATTTCTTCATTTTCAAGTGAATTACTCATTGTTTTTTGAATTTAAATTTAATGTGGTAGAAAGATTCATCAAATTATGACATTAATAAAACCACCTGAAGCATAGAAAAAGTATTGAATAATAAATATTTATTGCACGAATCTAGTAGGAGAGTGATGGAATATTAATAAATGGGTTTTTAAAATTTCTCAATTTCGAGAGACTGCCTATTGGTTTTTGAATTGTAATTTGATATGGTAGAAACGTCATCAAATTATGACATTCATAAAACCACCTGAAGCCTAAAGAATACCAAGTTTTGAATAACATTTTTTGGGTGAATCTGGTATAAGAAGAAAAAATGCATAAATAAATAGTTTTTGAAATTTCTTCATTTTCAAGTGAATTATCCATTGGTTTTTAATTCTAATGAAATATCATATTGAAAGTCATTAAATTAAGACATAAATGAAACCACCTGAAGCCTGAGGAATATCAAGTATTGAATAATATTTATTGGGTGAATCTGGTAGAAGAAGAATGCACAAGATAACTAGAGAAATGATTTGGAATGTAAAGAGGAAGAGAAAGAGAGGAAAAAAAGAGGAGGAAAGAAGAAAAAAGAAGAAGAGAAGGGAAGAGGAAAAGAGGAGAAGGAGAAGGAGGAGGAGCAAGAAGGAGGAGAAGGTGGAGAAGGAGGAGAAGGAAAAGGAGGAGAGTGATAATGATGATGATGATGAGGAGGAGGAAGAGGAGGAGGAGCAGGCGATGGAGGAGGAGAAGTTATAGAAGGAGGAGAAGAAAAGAAGAAGTGACAAAGGTGGAGAAGAGAAGGGGAAAAGAGGAGGGGGAAGAGATGAAAGAGGAGGAGGAGTAGGAGGAAGATGAGAAGAAGTAGGAGGTAAAAGAGAAGGAGGAGAAGCAGGAGGAGTTGTAGGAGGAGGAGGAGAAGAACAAGAAGAAGTGAAAAAGGTAGAGAAGAGAAGGGTATAAGAGGAGGGGGAGGAGGTTAAAAAGAAGGAGGAGGAGGAGCAGGAGGAAGATGAGAAGAAGGAGAAGGTAAAAGAGGAGAAGGAGGAGGAGGAGAAGGAGGAGGAGAAGAACAAGAAGAAGTGACAAAGGTGGAGAAGAGAAGGGGAAAGAGGAGGGGGAGGAGGTGAAAGAGAAGGAGGAGGAAGAGTAGAAGGAGGAGAAGAAGAAAAACGATGGAGAAGAAAAAGGGTGGAGAAGAAGAGGAGACAAAGAAAATAACTAATAAAAGAGTACGCGTGGTAAAGTAAAAAAAACCAGTGGATTTATCATTTCTGAATAATGTTTTTTAAAACGTTTTACTGCTGTTTAAAAATTTTCAACTGTATTCCAGCTTATTCCCCACTATAGTGTTTAATGCCAGTCTTCTTGCCACACTGTATCAGCTGATGGTATTTACTCCAATTAATACTTAATCTGGCAAGACACAATCACTCGACGGCCCAGGTATCGAACAGGTATTTGCCTGATCTCCCAGGTGAGTGCTTCTAAATCAACAGACACACACACACGCACGCACATCCTCGCAAACCCAACCTCGTTACCTCGTGAGCGTGATAGAACACTCAGAGAGTTGGGTGAGTGTGAAACGTGCCTTATGCCTTCTACACCACAAACACACAAGGTGTCAGCATTAACACCATGGTGGTCCATGGGGAGGTGCAGGTGAAGATGAAGAAGATGAGGGAGATGAAGAAGAAGAGGAAGGAGGTTAAGAAGAAGGAGGAAGAGGAAAAGACGAAGGAGAATGTGGAGAATAACTAGGAGAAGATCAAAAAGAATAAGAAGAAGAAGGAAAGAAGAGAGAGAAGAAAAGGAAGAAGAAGGAAAAGAAGATGGAGAAGAAAAAGAAGAAAAAAGGACAAAAAATCGGAAGAGAGAGAAAGAGAGGACGGAAAGAAAGAGAAAGAGAGGAAAGGTAAGAGTAGGAAAGAAGAAAGAACGTAGAGGAGAAGGGAAGTGAAAAAGAGGAAGAAGGAGAATAAGAGACAGAAGAGGGTCAAAGAAAGAGAAAAGAAGAAGGAAGAAGAAAAAGAGAAGAAGATGCTCCTTAGGGTGGTGCAGAAGAAGAAGAGAAAGAAGAGGAAGGGGGAGAAGAAAAAGAAGACGATGAAGAAGGAGGAGGAAGAGATGACAAAGGAGAACAAGAAACAGAATGTGGAGAAGAACAAGGAGAACAAGAAGAAAAAGAAAAGAGGGAAGAAAAATAAAAAGGAAGCAGCGGAAGAGGAAAAAGGGAAGAAGAGGATAAAGAGGAAGAGAAAGAAGAACAGGAAGATTGTGAGGATACAGGCGGAAAACAAAAAGAAGAAGAATGGAAAGAAGGGAAGGAGAAAAAGGTGGAGGCTGAAGAAGAATAAGGAGACTGAAGGAGAAGTGGAGAGAGAAGAAGATAAAGAAGACAAAATAGAAGAGTGACAGGATGAAGGCGAAAAAAGAAGGAGATAGTGAAGAAGTAGAAGAAAAAGAGGAGGAGTTCGAAGAAGTAGAAGAAAATGAAAAAGAAGAATGCACAACAGAAAGAAGAAGTGAAAAGGAGGAGGATGAGGATGAGGATGAGGATGAGGAGAAGGAGTAGCGAGAGGAGATGAAGGAGGTGAAGGTGAAGGAGGAGGAGGAGGAGGATGAGGAGAAGAAGAAGAAGAAAATGGAGAAGAAGAAGAAGAAAAAGAAGAAGATGAAGAGGAAGAATAAGAAGACGATGATGAACAGTATGACTTGAAAGTAGAAGAAGGAATGGAGGAGGGCAAGGATGAAGACGAATATGTATTTGAGGAGAAGTTAAAGGATCAAACGGTGAAAGCAAAGAAGTGAGATAGTGTAGCAAAAGGTGATGAAAAAGGAGAAGAAGGTGGTGGAGAAGAAGGAGGTGAAGGAGGATCAGGTGAAGGAAGAGGAGAAGGAGGAGGTGTAGGAGGATGTGAAGGAGGAGGAGAAGGAGGAGGTGTAGGAGGATGTGAAGGAGGTGAAGGAGGACGTGAAGGAGGAGGTGAAGGTGGTGGTGCAGGAGGAGGTGAAGGATGAGGTGAAGGAGGAGGTGAATGAGGAGGTGAAGGAGGAGGTGAAGAAGGTGAATGAGAATGTGAAGGAGGATGTGAAGGAGGATGTGAAGGAGGAGGTGAAGGAGGTGAAGGAGGAGTTGAAGGAGGGCGTGAAGGAGGAGGTGAAGGAGGTGAAGGAGGAGTTGAAGGAGGGCGTGAAGGAGGAGGTGAAGGAGAGGGTGAAGAAGGAGGTGAAGGAGGAGATGAAGGAAGAGGTGAAGGAGGAGGTGAAGCAGTTTGGTGAAGTAGGAGGTGAAGTTGGTGATACAGGAGGAGGTGAAGGAAGAGGTGAAGGAGGTGGCGAAGGAGGAGATGAAGGAGTCGAAGGAGGTGAAGGAGGAAGTGAAAGAGGATGTGGAGGAGGAGGTAAATGAGGAGGTGAAGGAGAAGGTGAATGAGGAGGTGAAGGAGGAGATGATGGTGGTGGTGAAGGAAGAGGAGAAAGAGGAAAAGATAGTAAAGGATGAATATGGGGAGGAGTATGGAAAGAGGGAAGAGAGTGTTAAATGACGGCTCGTGCATCACTCCATAGAGATTTGCACGTAGAGGTGGATCACAGAATTTGCATGTGAGCCAAGGATTGCGAGATTCTGCCTCACATGTAAGCATCTCTAGATGTGAACACCCCTTCCATCCTCCTCCTATTTCTTCCTCTTACTCTTATCCTCTCTACCACCACTTCATTCCTCCCCCCCCCCCAATCATCCCCACCCACATATCCTCCCCAGAGAAGTCTCTTTACCATCATATTTCTGTATTCAATTTCCTGTACAAATCTATTCGTGGTTCCACACCCCCCTCACCGCATTCCCACCCACTAAACTTCTCGAATATAGAAGCACTTCACTGATATCACTCACACACACACACACACGCACATTACCCGGCAGACTTATATTCAACGTTATAAACTCTGCAAAACATGTTCTATCCATGCATAATACCCAGCTATAAACTCCCAAGAATATTTATTCATTTATTGAGAAAAATCACTTTGATTTCAAAGATACAAAGAGACTAAGGACCGTATTTATGAACGTTGCTTCAGTGTCTCTTGACTCGAGGGACTCTTGAATCTTGACTCGAAGGACTCTTGAAATGTCTATATAAATACATTATATTTCAAGACCCTCAAGTCAAGAGAAACTGAAGGAGCTTTCATAAATACAAACCTAAGAGTCCAAAACCGCGAATGTTCTGGCCGCAATAACTTCGACAATTTTGACATAGCTACTATGGTTTTTTTCGGAGGATGAAGCCCACATAGGTCTGAGACCTATGCGTGGGTAATGAATTGGATGATGGTGATTCCTAGTTGGACCTTCATTTTTAGGTGGGTTCCCAACCACCGGGAAGTGATTTTAATGCAGAGAACAGAGTCTTTTTTGCTGGCCAATCCAATCGGTCACCCTTACAAAGATGGACCAGGAGTAGCTCACAGGTGTGCTAGATAGTATACACACTCACCTGTGCGGGCAGACCTTGTGTAAAGTTAAGAATGAACTGTCAACCATAGAGCTTTAGAATTTGTTTCGGTGGGCTTGGCATACTGATACAATTCTGTCAGCTCAGTGAGGAAAGCAATCACAAACTACCCCACTCCTAGAGACTGACTGTAAGGTTAAGTGCTCGAATGGACGAATTTTTGTCCAAACTTCGCCTTTTCATATGAATGCATCACTTAGAATTTCATTTCATTAGCTCTACCCATTAGATCAATGTTAATATTTCCAACAAAATGTAAATAGTATCAACCAGGTCTACTTTCTATGTGATGTTAAAATATTGTATGTACGCGCACATTTGAAAAAAAGTTGTAAATTTACCATGAATAAAGTAATCTAATCTAATCTAACTCCTCGTTTGTGTACCTAAACAAACCGTTGAGGTCTGAAGAGTCACCTACAGTCGAATCAGCTATGGTACTATGCTATGCATACATACTCTTATATTCATAACAAAAAATAACAATCACTATGTTGTAACGTAAAAGTGATTGAAAATTATTTGGTATTGAACACACAAAATAAGTTAACTTAAATAAATGCAACAAATCACGTGATTAATGTCACTTTCAGTATCATTGTCTATCATTATAATGGCCATGGACACAAATTAATGTGTTTTAACGACATTGAACAAAGGATGATGATATGGACGTTAAAACGATTGTTTCGTATGTTTTTTATGTAAAAATATAACGAAGAATTAAAAACACTTTTGTGTTACTTTTTGTTCAAATTCTACATTATCTCCTATGAAAGCGTCGTATAAACAAAATTGTAAAATGCAAACGAAAATTAATGTCGAGTATAATATTAAAAATTATTACATTTAATTTACATTTATTACATTTAATGTAATAAGTTACTAATGTACAGTACTTCCCTTCTGAAAACTGAAACCTTCGACAGGAAATAACCACAAATTTTCAGAAACAAATCTGCATCAGTAAATTTGGAATCTAAGTGGAATGATTGGACTCGGGAGTTTCTTGAGGGGGGGGGGGAGTGTGTCACAAATGGATTTTGTTGACCTTTTTTGCTGGATTGTCCCTTTTCCCAACTCCTTCTCCAGAGTAGGACACACAGTCAGTCTTTAGAACGAACTTAAACTGAAAGATGATCTGCATTGAGTTAAATGGTGATATCGAAGAGCCAATATAAACACTTTTGTGTGACAAAATGTGAAATCTGGATAATGTGAAAACAACTTTACTAATTCAAATGTGATAAATCCATCTTAATTGAATAATTACATGGATTCTAATTAAAAAAATAAACTTTTATGAGCAGAGATAGAAAATAAGCATTAAAAAACCACATAGAACTTCATCCGTAAGCACTCGACCACAATTGCTAACAAATATTTAAAATGTTACGCTCAGCAATCAATTCAAATATCAATTATTGTTAAAAAAAAAAAAATGAAAATAGGCATAATTTTGTTTATTATTTCGGAAATTATATTTTTCTTATAATTTTTTTGAGGATTTTTTCATACGAGCTTAGCCCCAAGATTTGAACTAGGAATAAAATGACAGGACATAATCACAAATTTCCCTCAAGGGAATTTCCCCATTTAACCCAAATTATGAATGAACTTTGTAGCCAAACGCAGAAGCCAACTAAACTCTGTTGCTTACATTATAAACACACAAAGTATTCAGAATAAACCCGGGGTCTTTATGCAGGTGCCTTTCAGTGACCGATTTCTCGCCTTTTGAAACGTCGCAAAACCTCCCTCCCATGGCTTTCCACCTCCCCGTACCCTTTTTACCCACTGTCACGTTCTGTCGATCAACATTCAGGCGCCGAAGCCCCTTTTCCTTTGAGTTTTCCGCCCGGAAAACCCCTTTTCCGCCCGCCAAGGCTTCTTTCCCAAAGTTACTCTCATATTTATGTAGGAGCCACCTCGGAGAATCGCTCGTTTGCATGCTGGTGATCCGCAGTTTACAGTACAAAAAAAGCTGTCAATATTAACCTTACTAATTTATTTTTTTGTATCGTATTTTCGATATTTTTGAAGCAAAATAGTTCAACGAGATAAAACAATTAAATATTGATTTAATGTTAAGTAAATCAAACAACTCATGCCAAAGCAAAATGTAAGACTCAGGGTTAAAGGGCTCTCAGAGTTACGGCTCTTTTATCAGTGTAAGCGTATAACAGTGCAGTGTAACGTAACGTAAGAGTAACGTAACATGCAACGGCCTATCAAATAATAAAAGATAAAAAATAGCGTTTCACTTCCCTGCTTCATGAGCATAGAATGATTTCTTCTGCATCTTTTAAATGAAAATTCATTTATTCAATATTAATTTAAAAAATGTATTTGTTTGCATAGATACAGAAGATCAAGGTCAACTCGTGTTGCTATTATCGAGAGGTTTCAATCACAGCTACTTCATCTGTAAAGTGAATATATCCTTAACAGTGATCATTATGTTACCATACGAGATACGAGCCGATTTGGCCAATTCTAAAATGAACGCTGCTGTGCAAAGGGGTCACTGTAGTCTGGTGGTTATGGCGCCCGATCGGTCCGAGGTTCGATTCCCGGCGGTGACTGATATTTTTGTACGGTAGCATTCATCGATTTCCATCAGCTATCCAATGCTGTTGTCAATATCCGCCATTGCGGAGGTCTTCAGTATGAATTAATAGCACATTGAGGAATTTGAAATTAATAAATTTGGCTTTAATATAGTTCTCTAACAAATTTACATTTAAATATTGCACTACTTCCCTGGTTTTCAGGCAATCAGTCATAGGTAATAAACTGGACTTGATGAATCATATTACAATATAAATTGAGTATTGGAATAATTTATTGGTAATTTAATTCAATAAATTTACATTCAAATTAAATGACATAAATAATGAATTAAATGCCATTTGAACCAAAAATCGTCATTTTTGAAAACCACCATAAATATTATTATCAGGTCCGTACGAATGGACTGATCTTGAGGGTTCCTTATATCAAGAATTACTTGATAAAAATTTTCTTTAATGGCTTCTCAAGTAATCCTTAAGTTGGGTTGGAAAGCTTCAATGTAAGGTAAAAAATTAAATGCAAAAGTAAGGTAAAAGTAAAGTAAGGCTTTTATTGGTGGGGAGACCCTTACGGGTAGTTCCACCTCGCCGCTTGAACCATATCATTGGAAACATGGTGGCCCAACAATTTTAGGTGGGTTCCGACCTACCGGGAAGTGATTTTCCAACAGAGTATTTTTTGCTGGCCAATCCAATCGGTTACCCTTACAGAGAGGGCCCAGGAGAGCGTTGCTTATCTAATCAGATTGAACAGATAGATGCTACGGCTCACCGCTATCACTTCCCTCAAATGTTAGGTTATAAAAAATACGGACGTTAGTAAGAAAATAATAAGGAAATGGTGGTTGCCAATTAATTACCTGAATCATTTCGGAGAAATTTGTCATTTTGGGAAATATCACAACTAATTCTTAGGCCCGTATTTACGAACTGACCTTGAAGCTTCCTTATCTCAAGGTAACCTTAAAAAATACTTCCTTCAATGCAATTTTTCAAGTTTTCCTTGAGTCAAGGGAGCCTCGAAGTTAATAATTGGGTGCCTTTGCATGAAAATTGAAAAATTATTTAGGAAATAGAAAAGTTGTAAATTACCTGAAGTACTTGATGAGAGACAACAGTTGTGCAGTAGGCCTGTTACGACTCTCGCGACTCAGCAACCTGACAGTGGCCTCCTGCAGGGCGATAGGCACTCTAGGCAACGCATTGTGTACCTGCTCCTCCAGCTGAAACAAAAATACATTTAGAAAGTTCAGTAAGATTCAGCTTAGATTGAAAAAATAAGTAATTATTTATTTATTGTGACAAAATTACAATGAATGTGAAGGAGCAACAGACTCAAGTCCGAAACTGCTCTCTTCACAAATTTTGAATAGGCTATGTTACATAGTCCAAAACATAGAGGTTAACACAGACTAAAAATTTAGATTCGCTAGAAAATTTCACTTGAAAAATAACAAAATTATTCTTTTTCACTTAATGACTATTAATTTAAAAGTTCACTCGAAAAGAAACACTAAAAACAGTTGAAAATAGTTTACAATATTAAATAATTATGAAATAGTTATAAAATCGTCTGTTTTGGCTGTGCGCAAGGTTTTGGTTCATGATTGTTTTCGAAGGTTATTGTATTAGATGGTATAAGGGCTTCAAAATTTTATGAATTGCTGTGAGAAAAATCTTTTCATCAATTATTTTAAGAAATATGGGGTTAAAATTTGAAATTTTTCTGTTTTTGGGGGGCGATTGATCTCATCTGCGAGTGATTTTAAACTTTTGATAAATTTTCTGTAACTAGAAGACACCTCGAGGAATGAAATAACAGACTATTCTCTACAATTAGTTTTTTTAAATCTGTAAAAAAATTTAACTTAAAAAAAATTATTTTGGGGAAAAATGTTTGTTAGATTGAAATAAAAAATATGCCATATTCATCCTCAAGATGTCTTTCAGTTATAGAAAATTTATCAAAAGTTTAAAATCACTCATAGGTGAGTTCATTTGCCCCCAAAAACCGAAAAATTTCAACTTCGAACCACCATATTTCACAAAATAATTGAAGAAAAAATACTTCTCCACAGCAATAGATGGCATTTCAAAGTCCAAATAATATTAATTTAATACAAGAAAATTCGAGAAACAATTATGACCAAAAACCCTGCGCACAGCCTTAAAAGAAATGTAGAACCTGTTCCACATGAATAAAAAGCCTGAAATTTATTTGACACAGTACCATGGTTTTACAGGTTACTTGCTGAGGATGCAGCAAGTAAGCTGTAAGTAAAATCAAATTTTTTTAAATTAAGTGTTTTGACAATTTCACACTTCTTATTCATGAGTTATTAATTTAGTTGAGGGTATTTGAAATTTGTATCTTGTATCTGGTTTTAAAGATTACGTAAGATAGGTTACGATTATTGAGGTCCTTTATAGTGGTATTAGAATTTATTTTTAGTGGTAATGAGAATATAAAAGTACCTTACATATGACCTCAAACCCCATCCATGAATGGGAAAATTAGAAACCATCAAACAAGATCTTCCCACCTAGATAAAGTAAATAATAGTAAAATTACACGCTGCTAGCCGAGCTTCATTTTTATTTCCCTAATTTTCTGTCCGTAACAAGCGACTACGCAATTCATGAGTTGGGTGTCAATTTTTAGCACTGGCGCAGTTACGAGATTACTCCATCCAGGTGAGATATTTTTCAATTTTCCAAGTAGGTGAACATTTTTATGTGGAACGAAAGGCGTGTTAACTGCTTAATAATGGTGCGAAACGGCTACCATTAAGGCGGGGAGGATTTGTTATGCCAGAACAACACTAAAATAGCTCAGGCTTTGAATTGACTTACCATTTTCCCTTATTTTAGAATAAGCTACGTAGGAGTAGTTATAGTTTTTATATGGTTCTCATTAGGCTGTATAGGCTCCTATGTAGGCATTAAACATTTTTCACCTTTTAATGTAGGCTATATAGGACAAGTTATTGGAATTTCTAAGGACTTATCCTTAAGAACAGGATGAGAAGATTCAAGAAGAAGAAAAAGCGTATCGTTTTTTTGGTGGAGAGACCCTTACGGGTAGTTCCACCTCGCTGTTTTAGCCATGTTATGGGGAACATGGTGGACCTACAATTTTAGGTGGGTTCCGAACCACCGGGTAAGTGATAATAAAGAGGGGAGTGATAGCCGAGTGCCGTAGCAGGTATCTGTTCAATCAGAGATAAGCTACGAAACTCCTGGTCATCTTTGTAACGGTGACCGATTAGATTGGCCAGCAAAAAAACTCAGTTTTCTGCTGTAAAATCACTTCCCGGTGGTTCGGAACCCACCTAAAACTGTAGGTCCAACTCATCAATCGCCATCATCCAATTCATTACCCACGCACAGGTCTCAGACCTATGTGGGATTCATCCTTCAAAAAAAAAAAAAGAAAAGAAAATCTTATATCAAATCATTGAAGCACGCTATCTCGTCCAAGCGAAAAGTAGTAATTTCAAAAGGTTATTTGTTCAATTAAAACTTTATAAAGAACTAGCCGGCCCGACGCGCGTTGCTGCGTTCTCATAAAAATTCTCCTTGATTTTATTATTCGCCACCTCCCGCTGAGGTTACATTTCAAATTAGGAAAGAAGTTAGTCCTAGGGCTCTTCCAGCTGATCATAGAGGCTTCGTTGTTTTCTTAATCACCACCTCTGAATGAAGAAACATTTCAAATTTAAACCTCCTACAACTATAAGGGTTGAAGCTAGGTTTTTTATTTTATTATTCGCCACCTCCCGCTGAGGCTGCATTTCAAATTTCTAGCTGCATTGGTTAACAGATGTCATCAACCTGGCATAATTACATTTCATCATACCCAGTCGTATGTTTCCTACATATTGCAAGGCTCCGACTGCACGGTAGCCTACATGCAAAGTGCAAAGTCTTTTGCTGTTCAAAGACAACGTAAATAACGCCGCTAAGGGGCCGTGACAGACAGACAAACAGAAATTGAGATAAGACTTGTTTCGGCTTCTGTATAAAACGTGAAAACCAAAAAAAAATGAAATAATAATAATTCTGATAAATGTACAGACCAAACTCTAATTTTATTTATATAGATTTGACGTTGTCTATTATTCAAGGAACTCAATGACAATAAAATTATATTTATTTATTTAATAATGATGGTTGCTCATGTAACCATACACACTTTACACGTTCAAACCTAACACGTATAAAACATGAATTATTCGAATAAAAATAACTTTGTATTAATTTAAGTAGATAAATGCCTAAAAACGAAATTTTCAACTATTTCTCTTGTAATGAAAAAAAGAATAAAATGAAAATCTTTGAATCATGAAATGTAAGTGATATTATCTCTCGAGGCCGCTGCAGTTCAGTATGTAGTCCAGTAAAACAATCGCTGACAGAATCGATAGTCGATAGGTTTAGGTTTAGTTTAGGTTTAGCTTTGGTAAAGATCGACCGACTATCGACTATCGATATCTCAGTCAATTATTTCAAAGGAGTACATAAGGAACTGCAACCCTTGAAGTTTATAGCTGAAATTGTTGATGGTAAATTGAAAGGATGACCGGCGAAAAATAACATGAGGTTATGTACTTTATTATCACTTAGGTAACAATAATATGATAATAATAATAATAAAAAAATTCAATTTTATTTATCTCACATTTTTTCACAAAATAAAGATTTTATCATGCTTAAATAATTTTCTGAAGCTAATGATAGCTTTTTGGAGATTATAGAACACTTATTTCTACTACATTGGTTCAATCAATCAATCAATTTATTTACAGTATCATCACAACAAAGGTCCTGCTAAACCAGTAGGTTTTTCAGGAGGTGCAATATATTGATTTAATACAAGTAAATACTAATTTTGAACACACTAAAAAGTCAAAATTTCCAAATACCATAACCTCCAATCCACTTGACACAGCAGGCTACAACACTTTAGTACATTACACATAATAATAATAATACCCACCTAAAATAGAAAACTATGTTCCCCACAACATGCCTCAAGCGGCGAGGTGGAACTACCCGTAAGGTTCTCCCCACCAATAAAAGCCATACTTTTATTATTATTAATATAATACTACTCTTATTTTCGTATATAATATTCCATTCTATTAAAAACGAACGATATTTTATTCAATATAATCTCATAATTTCAATTAAAAGAGACGATAAAGAACCAAACAATGTTTTTAATACAGTAGCATTTTATCTTTTAAAGCACAGTACAGTGAAAGGTTAGAAGACTGAAGTTTGCTTTGGAAGATTGTACTGTATATATTAGAGCAAGTGGATGGAGGGAGGGGGGGGGTGCGATAACACGAGTCACGGGTTTCAAGCCTCAGGAGGATTGCGGTGTGGTGGGGGAAGGGGATAAAGGACCGAGTTGACGATGAGGGGCGGAGGGGTGCGGCCTACCTCAGGAACGCCAATATTAACGCCTTTGAAGGACTAACCTCTGTTTTGCCAACGAGTTGAGATAGCACAAAGCTGATGCAAAGGATTGTTGTTTAGAGTAGGTCGACTTAATAAATGGGTGGATTGACTTTTTACTATAGAGATATTTATCCAATCATGTCTCGAGCTTTAAAATATCCCGAATTGAAAATAAGATTAGAAAATGCTTAGTTTTTGTTGATGGAGGGTTACATGTGGTTTAACCACTGAAATATCTGGGTTGTATTCGTCATTATAAAGTACAGTAGTTACGATCATTCTTTGTCTGGCTCTGTCTCTTATGCCGGTAAGCGTAAGGTTCTTTAAACAGTTCTCCTTTTTTCTAAATTCAGTTCTCATTTATTTATTTAGTTACTTTCTTGCTGCTAAACTAGATGGTCATTCAATTCACGTTGTAGTCTTGCCTGGGTCTTATTATTTATTATATATTATCTTGCCTGGGTCATATTTTGGGTCTTAAAGACTTAGGCCCATATTTATGAACGTGACTTACTTTGATCTAAGCACGACTTATCTAAGTTTGACTTGGAAAGGCTCTATTACATTGAACGTGGTCACAAGCTAACCTAAAATTGTGTCGTATTATCAGGCACTGATGAGCATAAAATAACATGCATGAAAAGATAAAGATACTGCACTGCATGTAAATTTATAGTAACTGTTACATAATTATTATCATGCCAACATCTTTCAAATCATTATTTTCTGTTTTCCGAATTTGAAAAATGATATCATTCGAGGCAGTGTAGTGAACGCTACCTGCTAGCTGACCAAAGAACTTCATCCTTTCTATCTTGTAGAAAGAGAATTCTTTTTGTGCCAAAAAATGTATAGGTTAGAACTAGATTTATATAAAATAAGTAGAAATAATTTCAATAAATCAAATTTACAGTCAATTACATTGCAATGGTGCAAAAATTGAATATGATGATTTTATTTTATTATTATGAGCCGATGCTATACTAAAAAATGAAATCAAAATGATGCAACACAACAATCTAAGAACGGCTTCAAGTCAGCTCTGTACCTACCTTGGCTAAGAACGGATTTGAGACACCAATTATAAGCACGACTTGACTTATAAGTTAAAATCATCTTTAAATTAGGTTCATAAATACGAATTTTAGTCTAAGCATTACTTATTCTAGGTGAGTTTACTAGCTGAAAAGTGAGGTTATAAGCCGACCCAGTTGTCCCTGCAACATTTACGTAGTGTAAATTCTTATATTAGTGTAAATTAGAGTTGTTTAATTTAAATTATTGATGTTAAATTATTTATCAGGAGTCAGATCTTTGTTGTGGAAGCTGGGTTGGCTTTTAGGGTTACAGCTGCTCGCTGGCTTGAACCTGTTAGTGTAAGTAAGACTTATTGCTGCTAAGTCTGACTTATCCAAGTCGATCTTTGATAAGTCACGTTCATAAATACGGGCCTAAAAATATTTTAAGGGTCTTCAATTAACAATTAATTAACTATTAATTACTTCTGGAGGATGAACCTCACATAGGTCTGAGACCTGTGCGTGGATAATGAATTGGATGATGGTGAATGATAAGCTGGACCTACAGTTTTAGGTGTGTTCCGAACCACCGGGAAGGGATTTCACAGTTAAGAACTGACTCTTTTCCATTGGACAATCCAATTGGACATCCTTACTAAGAGGACCCATGAGTTTGTAGCTTATGTTTATGTGACCTGCTACAGCTCACCTTGCCTTTCTTTTGTGCTGAATGTCCATACTATGATACCTGAAAAGAAACAAATCTTTGCGCGGATACGAGTTTTAGAGGTAAGTCGTGTTCTCATGTGCCAAGTTTAGTTGATCAAAAAACGTTGAATAAAAATCCACTTGTGAACCTTGGTTTAATCAAATTTGATCCCATTATTATGGATCAAGAAAGTTTGACCCTTCTAAACTTTCACAGTTCAAGCGGCGTTCAAGTATAAGTTATATATATGAATTAGTTAAATAACTGCTCACGGAATAATATCCTTAACATCTGTCACATTTTGTATAGAAATATCCTTAACCACCTAAAACAAGTTGAAGACATTAACTTCTACAAACGGTATTTGAATACATGGTTATTTTATATTGGTAGGGATGCTGCTGAACAACTCATTCAGTCCGCCTATAGATATTGAATTTCATTTGTAAGAACTCATGGTATATCTAACGTTGTTCTTAAACCTTAATTTGTTCATAATACGGTCAATTGTATATGACTGTATTGCTAATGTGAAATCGAACTCATTCTCCACACTCAGTATTCTGTCTTTGTGTGGAATATTCACTGTAAAAATTATTTCATTCATTTTTTTGTATTCAAGATGTGTGAATAAATCTGATTTGATTTGATATCCGGTTGAATCCACCATGTTTCTAGTATTAAATAATTGATAAATTAAAACATGAAGTATCAATGGTTTAAATTCATGCAAATATTGATACAGCCAATGGATTACCAAATCCAAATTAAGTTATTTGCGAGTGATAAGATCCTAGTCAACTAGGACAGAAAGGAAAGTTAAAGACCCATTTCTGGGGGAACTATTTTCTGATGAATAAACTAATATTCATTGACATAAAAAATCAATTACCTCAAATGAAGAGATCTAAAAATACAAGAGATATTACTTGAGCTGGAAATCCTTCACGAATGCAAAGGATTGAGCCAGACCCATCCGATGATATACGGGGGCATTGGTAGGTAATAAATTCAGAGGCCAACCGGCTCTCCGGCCACTCACTGGCATATGCAATGGAAATGAGGAGACGAATAGGGTTGGTGTTGGCTGGCAACTGATTTGAATGTTAAAAGCTCATCGATCGTCCCAAAGCTCACTCAGCCTTCAATGAGATGAGCTTCATTTGTTCAGCTAGCAGCATTGCAAATAGACGCTTCAGAATTACCAAGCAAATTTATCAGATTTGTGATTCACAATGTGTGATTCAACACTAGGCACAAATCAGAATGATCCAATTCTGTTAGCGCAATTGGTTGGAGCGCTTGTCTGTGATAAGATAAGGCTCTGGCTGGCTTCGTTTCCTGCAGCCTTGGGATCGAATCTCATTCAGCCATGGATGTTTCTCATCATTCACCTGATTCAACACTAGGCACACATCAGAATGTTTCAATTCTAGTCGGCTCTGGTAGCGCAGTTGGTTGGAGCGCTTGTCTGTGATAAGATAAGGCTCTGGCTGGCTTCGTTTCCTGCAGCCTTGGGATCGAATCTCATTCAGCCATGGATGTTTCTCATCATCACCTGATTCAACACTAGGCACACATCAGAATGTTTCAATTCTGGTAGGCTCTGGTGGCGCAGTTGGTTGGAGCGCTTGTCTGTGGAAAGATAAGGCTCTGGCTGGCTTTGTTTCCTGCAGCCTTGGGATCGAATCTCATTCAGCCATGGATGTTTCTCATCATTCACCTGATTCAACACTAGGCACACATCAGAATGTTTTAATTCTGGTAGGCTCTGGTGGCGCAGTTGGTTGGAGCGCTTGTCTGTGGAAAGATAAGGCTCTGGCTGGCTTCGTTTCCTGCAGCCTTGGTTTCGAATCTCATTCAGCCATGGATGTTTCTCATCATTCACCTGATTCAACACTAGGCACACATCAGAACGTTTCAATTCTGGTAGGCTCTGGTGGCGCAGTTGGTTGGAGCGCTTGTCTGTGGAAAGATAAGGCTCTGGCTGGCTTCGTTTCCTGCAGCCTTGGGATCGAATCTCATTCAGCCATGGATGTTTCTCATCATTCACCTGATTCAACACTAGGCACACATCAGAATGTTTCAATTCTAGTCGGCTCTGGTAGCGCAGTTGGTTGGAGCGCTTGTCTGTGATAAGATAAGGCTCTGGCTGGCTTCGTTTCCTGCAGCCTTGGGATCGAATCTCATTCAGCCATGGATGTTTCTCATCATTCACCTGATTCAACACTAGGCACACATCAGAATGTTTCAATTCTAGTCGGCTCTGGTAGCGCAGTTGGTTGGAGCGCTTGTCTGTGATAAGATAAGGCTCTGGCTGGCTTCGTTTCCTGCAGCCTTGGGATCGAATCTCATTCAGCCATGGATGTTTCTCATCATTCACCTGATTCAACACTAGGCACACATCAGAATGTTTCAATTCTGGTAGGCTCTGGTGGCGCAGTTGGTTGGAGCGCTTGTCTGTGAAAAGATAAGGCTCTGGCTGGCTTCGTTTCCAGCAGCCTTGGGTTCGAATCTCATTCAGTCATGGATGTTTCTCATCATTCACCCGTTCACCTTATTACCCACACACAAGTCTCCAGAATCATGTAGGCATCGTCCACAATAAATTTTTTTTATGTATTTAAATTAATATAGATTAATGATGGGAATGATCCAAGGATATTACAACTGTTAATAGCTGGCAGGTTGCCTGATTCTATTGAATCTGGATTTCTTGATAAACTATCTACAAATTAAATTTAATAGTCCCTTTTTTCTTATCCCTATTCTTTTTCTCCTCTATCTTCTTTGTCTTTGTCTTCTTCTTTGTCTTCGTCTTTGTATTCGGTGTTCATTTGTAATAGCGGTGTTTATTTGACTGAATCAAATTTGATCACTCAAAGTGACATTGAAATAGCATTATTGACCATCCTAGTAATCTCAATAGTATAAATAATATTCAATTGTCTGTCCATCTCAGGAAAAGTGAAAAATTAAATTTTATTCGACCCTGAATCGATGAGTATAATATGTCGTCAGATATTTTACGAAACTTGTATTACTTTCTGATTTTCCAGAGCTAAATAAGCTAATTCATACAAAAAGAATTTATCATTTTTTTTATTTATCATCATCATCACATTTCAGTAGAATAAAGAGGAAGCAACAGGCTAAACAGCCCAAAACTGCTTCCTCTTCTAAATTTCAATACAGAAATATCCAATTAAAGGTTATTTCTAGAAGTCACAGTTTCACTAGAGAAAAAAATATTATCCATTTCTTTTTGAAAAACTGTACATGAAAGCCAATAAAAACAAATGACCAAACAAACAATACGAAAAGATTAGAGAATTTTGAATTATTTAGTTTAACAATTTTAAGCAAAAAATTAAACACATTCACAATTCCGCACAACAGCTGAATAATCAAGCTCTTAAAATCCAACTCACTTTTGCTTCAAAAGCTACATCAACCCATTTTCATTCTAATCTTTTCCAAATTTAAGTAAAAAATTCTAAGTAGGTGCAATATTTTAATTGTACAAAAAGTAGCATAGTACTTTAGTAGCAAGACTTTAAATTGAGATCTAAAATGATCTTACTAAAATAATACTATTAAAAAGAGGGATTTCCATGTAATCAAATGGGTTAATTTCTTTGAATTAATGGGTTGATTTCGTCATTTTCTTCCTATCAAATTTTATGACTATTTTATAAATTATAAATATGTTTATATTCATATTTTATTTATTACTCTATTTTTTTTTACTCCCTCTACTATTACTTTGGAATAAGAAAGGTGGTCAATCATTATCCATGAACCAGCTTCTTGATCTTCGTTTATTAATTTACAATTGAAATTTTTATAATATTTTCTAGGTTTCAACTTGTCTATTTGTTATTACTGTACCCATTCCCCACTTGTCCACCATTTTGTTGACATTTAGTCTTTCATTGGTTAGCTCCGCCCATTGTTACAAGTGGGCGTGACAGGTCACAATACACAACCAATCAGTGAGTTGGTATGATACCAACCAATCAGTGAGTTGGTATGATACCAACCAATCAGTGAGTTGGTATGATACCAACCAATCAGTGAGTTGGTATGATACCAACCAATCAGTGAGTTGGTATGATACCAACCAATCAGTGAGTTGGTATGATACCAACCAATCAGTGAGTTGGTATGATACCAACCAATCAGGACAGTGAGTTTTGGTACTCACCACTTCTATCTGCTTTAGATAGGCCGAACTACTGTGGTTGGCTTGTATCAGGGGTCGGCCCTGATTGAAAATGGCGCAGATGACCATGCCCAATGAGAACATGTCGCTCATTATACTGCAAACTGACGATGTCTGCACTTCGGGAGCTGAAACAGTCAGAAAGAAAACAAAATTTTTGAGAAAATTCAGTTGAAAAACTAAAATATGTTAATACATTCTTATGAAATTAGCCACATGCTGTAAAAAATTCAACAGGGTATAGAAATTTTCAAATAAAGATAGACAGACATGTACAGTAGACAAGCACTTAAATGATTTTATTCTTTTTTTTGGAGGATGAAGCCCACATAGGTCTGAGACCCGTGTGTGGGTGATGAGTTGGACCTACAGTTTTAGGTGGGTTCCGAACCACCGGCAAGTGATTTTACAGCAGAGAACAGTATCTTTTTTGCTGGCCAATCTAATCGGTCACCCTTACAAAGAGTGCCTAGGAGAACGCAGCTTAACTCTATCTGATTGAACAGATACCTCCTCTGAATATTGGTCAGGTACTTTTCAAGTTAAATTAAATATAAAAATTATTTATGAATTCAGTGGTTAGAAACCCACCTAAAAATGTAGGTCCAAATCATCAATCACCATCACATAAGAAACTGCTATCTATAACTGAACCTTCAACTCAACTAAACTCAAAATATGGAAAGAAATTTCGACTTATATGAAAGAAGAAACCGCAGTTTAAAACCGCGTTCATCCTAAACGCATTGCGTATAAGTATCTCCAGCCATATTAACTTTGAGACTTGGAGAGCATCTAAAAAGCAGACGGCCCTCATTGTGTAATCGTAGCAGACGGGTAATGTGCTGAGACATAGCCCAAAATGGCTCCTCTGGGCATACAGCAGCACTTTCAGTTTTGTTTCTCCCAAGAGCGCCACTTAAATGATGGTTAATACCGTTTCTAGGTCTCAGTAGCATCACATGCTTTTTAATGGCGTTGGCGTTGCTACTGAGCTCACCGACTGTGCAACTAACAAAGAAGTGACATGTCGGATGATCGAATTCGAATAAGTTGAAAAACTCGAAACAAAAGTTGTTTCCTCCTTCTTTCAGGGTTTATAAGTTTAATTCCACTCCCCCCCCCCCCCCCTGTGACGGAGCTTCTCTATTATTATTATTTTATATTGAGGTTTATAAGTATATTAAAGAAAGGAAAACAGTTTTAATACATTTATTAAACAATATTAGATGATAGAGAATATAGTAGCCTACTGACAACACTAATATAATGTTCTTATTAGTTAACAGGTAACCACAGATTGGTAATATTAAAAATAATAAGCTCAATATCAACTCAACTAGGAGAAAATTATCTAAAAAAAAAACAGTAATTAAAAAGAAGGAACATAAATATTGTACAATTAAAACATTATTAAGAAATGTAAAATATAATATTGTAGCGAATATGAAATTGGAGTGAATAGAGAGAAAGAAGGCACTGTGGTTCTTGGCGTTATCTGCTATGTAAATGTTTACTTTTAAGCAATTAATTACTCTGCTTTTGGCACTTTTATAGTGTTTACTTGGTAATTTGTAGAATGTTCTAGTTGTTTGATTAGACATTAATGGAATCTTTTCGAATATTGTAAAAAGTGCTAGTTTCTTTATTTATTTAGAAGATGATAGAAAAATCCAGAGATATCTCAATTTATTATGGAAAATCATGTAAATAGAGGGACACTTTTGTAAATTAGTTGAGTTGTCTTTGAAATTCGTCGTGATAAACAAGTGTGACAGTTAAGTAGTTCAGTTATTGTTCTACGTTGATAAGTGGCATTAGTGACAGTTTGCGTTAATACAGACAGTGAAATCCCGTTGGCGCTATTACAAACCATACAATGAACTTCCGTTGTCTGTAGTGATAATTCTCTTGACAGTTCTGTAGTGATAATTCTTTTACCTATTACTGTATTACGGACTTGTGCTACGTAAGTTAATTGTTCTTCCTCGACGTTTTTTTTTTTTTTTTTAATTTTATTGGACAGTTTATTGAAAACTCATTATCAGTTGAACAATATTGTGTTATCTGTTTTTAATTGCTTATTTTTCTGTAAGAAATTACTGAACAGTGTGAGTTGTAGATTATTTGTGTTAATAAAGTGCAAGTGATAAATTCAAGTGTTGCCAGCGTTATTTTAGACATAGAACCCGTAACAATATATAGCAATACATGTAAAACTAGATTCAATATGATTAATAATTGCAAGCATTTTTTGTTTTGGAGGATGAAGCCCACATAGGTGTGAGACCTGTGCATGCGTAATGAGTTGGATGATAGTGATTGATGAGCTGGACTATCATTTTAAGGTGGGTTCCGAACCACCGGGAAGTGATTTTACAACAGAGAACGTGTCGTTTTTGCTGGCCAAACTAATCGGTCACCCTGACAAAGAGTGCACAGGAGAACGCAGCTTATCTCTATCTGATTGAGTCTAACTGCTACGGCTCACGGCTATCACTTCCCACAAATTTTGTCAGTTATAACTGAAAACATATAAACTAGGTCATACTGTTTATATTTAAATATGAAGATTCAAATTAAGTGAACTATTATTTGATTTATTGGTGGAACTCGGTATTTGAAAGTACGTGGTTTGAATGGTGAAATTGTTTCAGGGGAAAAATGAATGAATAATTTATTTAATTTAGACCTAGACTTTATACAAGTAGACTGATCTTTGATGAATTCCAAGTATTAACTGTAAGACAATTATTTATGAAGAAACTTATTGTATACATAAATTGCAATAGAGAACTATTCAAATTCAGACAGATTGATTACAATATAAGACCGTTGAGAAATCTAGTTTTGATTCCAAATCTCAATAAACGCATTTGCAAACATCAAACTCTCTATATTTGCTGTAAACTTCTTAACGTGATACCCATGCAGCTAATACCATTCACAAATAAAACTAAAACTCTTGGAATTGATAATTGGGTGAAGGCAAATGTATATTTTAAAATAGGCTCTGTATTCTTATAATGTTGGATATAAGTTATATTTAAGGTTGTTTATAAGTGTTATTGTTTTGATTTTCATCAGGCGCACAAGCTTGGCTTTGCTGATGGAAATCTTGAAGAATATATTTTTTCTTGTAATATATGTAACTTACTGTGCAAACACATAGTTCAATTTTGTGTATCTGATTGTGATGTACAATTACATTTGTTTTTTGGTGTTTTTAATAAAGAATTTTTAATAAAAAAATCAAGATTTTAATAAAAAAATCAAGATTTATCCATTACAAAAACACATTTAGGCGATGATGCAACGTGCTAATTGTCCTTCACAAATTTCCCAACTTTTAAATCCAAAATTTCAGGTTATGTTCAAGCTCAACAAGAAATTAAATTAGAATTAGAATTTTTTAAATTTAAAATTTAAATTAGGCGGAGTTTGGTACTAAAATAAGTTGTGTGGAGGTTCAGTAACAAAAAGAAACAAAAACAAGGCAAGAGTACAGTAGAAACAATTAGTCTGGGCGCGCGGCCGTTTGGTAGTCAGTGATGGCGCGGGGTGGAGAGGGGAGTGTTTATCGCTCATTTCTAAAAACATTTGGGTCTTCAAGGTCACCCTTTCAGCCGTCAGTGGAGCGGTAGAGCGAGCCAACTTTCACAGGTCGGCCAGTAGTGACAGAGCCTAGTGTGGGAGCCGTGCGCCCAGAGTAATTGGTTCCACTGTACTAAAGACGCACTTAATCTAACTACTATTCTAACATATACATAAACTAACATAAATTGTTTTGATATAAGCGGTAACAACCAATAGCAATAAAGAAAGGATCACTGGCAACCAATAGAAAAACAAAATGGCTGACAAAAATAACGTCATAGTAATGTAATATAACACATGAATAGCATTAAAAACTGGTCTAAAACCGGAAGTACTGACATGATACGATGTACAAGCACATAATGCTGAATCAACTTTATTATATTGGTCGTTTGTATTAGTTATTTCCATTTGTCATTAGTTTGTTATAACTATTGATATTTAAAAGTTACTTGTTTACTACTCATTCCTTTTACTAGTGGGTGTGTCTGATTATTGTCAAAAATTGTAATTACTCTTTCTGTCTTTCTACATTAGCGATACATCATTGAACAACCGTGTAGCACGAGCTTAGGTTGCTCTACGAGAGCGCTCTATCGCAATGAGTGTCTCCGTTTAGACAGCTCGCAAAGTTTAAAAGAATTCCACAGAATTTTCTTTGTAGTGGAGAAGGTGATTTGATTTGATTTGATTTTTGATTTTGATTTAAAATTCTTCTTGGTGACTCTTCAAGAGTATAGGAAATCGTCAAAGAATGAAAAAAAGAAAAAAAAAAAAGAAAATCACACACACATGTATTATATGAAACATTACACGATCAACATTCTGTTATATTTTCATCCATAAATTCTTGCACACTGTAGTAGACACAGTCTGTTAAATATTCTTTCAATTTTTTCTTAAAAATATCCTTGTTCTTAATCTCTTTGACAGATGACGGCAGTTTACTCATTAATTTTAGACCCATGTATGTAGGTTTCTTCTCATACTGGGCTGTCCTATGGTACCTAGAAGCTTATTTATATTTTTGTACAATAGCATTCATCGATTTCCATCAGCTATTAAATACTGTTGTCAATATCCGCCATTGCGGAAGTCTTCAGTATAAACTGATAGCAATTAAAGGAATTCAAAATTAATAAATTCTGTTTGAGTAAATTTGTCAGTTTGTTCAATTGTCAGTAACTTCGAACTAACTTATTTATATTTATTGATATTGTAGAAGATATCCGTAATGAATAATAAGACGAAGTTGAAACAGCCACATTCATTAAAAATAGTGAGATACTAGTTTCGGTTGTTATACCATTATCAATTTCAAACAAACCTTGATAATGGTATAACAACCGAAACTAGTATCTCACTATTTTCAATAAATGTGGTTCTGACAACTTCGTCTTATCATTGATTTCACAGAGTTTCACAGTAGACCAATACAAAAACACTAAATTAGAATAACTATGATAGAGTCGATTCGTATCGACCTATCGATACCTGAGGCATCGATTCGTATTTAGACTGTTCTCTATTCACAATAGAGTACACAAATATCCAGTAATGTACTGACGACAAACTGAGTGTCCCTTTAAAGATTGATAGATGTCAGAGATAAGAAATGGGTGGGTTGTGGATGTTAGGGGGTGAGGAGTCAGTCATCAATGGTATAATGACACAACGCTGCCATCGCCCCTCCCCACCATAACTCACTAACGCCCCCTCGCAGTCCATAAATGTCAACTCTTAGTCATTAAAAGGGCTCATACACTTCCAGTCCTTACACCCCTTACTTCCATCCCTTACAGCACTCCCTTCATCCCTCAACCACCTGTTGACTGTTACAGTCAGAGGAGTTATCGATAATTATAATTATAGTCTTTAAATCGTACCGGAATACGTCATTTTGTCATTAGTATCGTTGAGTAGGTTGTAATGTCTGGTCGTGAGCGGTCTAGGTTTGATTCCTGGCAAGGTATTGCATTTCCTGTTATTAAATAAAGTTTCAACTTACGCTGTTATAATAATTATTGAGCTATATTGATCGACTGGAATCAATTTTTTTCGGAGGATGAAGCCTACATAGGTCTGAGACCTGTGCGTGGGTAATGAATTAGATGATAGTGATTGATGAGTTGGACCTACAGTTTCAGGTGGGTTCCGAACCACCGGGAAGTGATTTTACAGCAGAGAACAGAGTGAGTAGGTTGTAATGTCTGGTAGTGAGCGGTCTTGGTTTGATTCCTGGCAAGGTATTGCATTTCCTGTTATTAAATTAAATTTCAACTTACGCTGTTATATAATTATTGAGCTATATTGATCGACTGAATCAATTTTTTTTCGGAGGATGAAGCCTACATAGGTCTGAGACCTGTGCGTGGGTAATGAATTGGATGATAGTGATTGATTGGACCTACAGTTTCAGGTGGGTTCCGAACCACCAGGAAGTGATTTTACAGTAGAGAACAGTGTCATTTTTGCTGGGCAATCCAATCGGTCACCGTTACAAAGATGGCCCAGGAGTTTAGTAGCTTATCTCTGACACTTGCTACGGCACTCGGCTAACACTTCCCATTTAATTAATGCTGGTATTAATTCTATATTAATAGGGCCAGTTCATAAATTACTAAGCTGCGATGAAATTTGTTTCTAATTTAGGATTAGAAAAGATTTTGTATTTAGAAAAAATTTGTTTCTAATTTAGGATTAGAAAAGAATTTGTATTTAGAAAAAATTTGTAACTAGTATTTGTGTTGCATTTCAATTTTGTGTGGCATTTCAATTTTTGTCTTTCGAATATGATTTTTTTTAAATTCTATTGAATGTATAGTACAATAGCCGATTTCGACTGTAGATGACTATTCAGACCTTGACATTATGTTTTGGTCCAAAGAGCGTACTACGCAAACGAGGAGTGAGGAAGGTTTGTATTGTACCATAGCCGATTTCGACTGTAGGTCACTCTTCAGACTTGACATTATTATGTTTTGGTCCAACGAGCGTACTACGCAAACGAGGAGTGAGGTAAGTTGCGATCACTTTCCTCACTGAGCTAAAAGTATCAGTATGCCAAGCCCACCGAAACAAATTCTGGATCTCCATGCTCAACAGTCCACTCCCACCTTTACACAGGAGTTGCAAAGGTGAGTGTGTGTACTATCTAGCATACCTCTGAGCACTTCCTGCGTCCCTCACCATTTTGTATCTGAGATGATCGAAATGTCTAAATGCTTAATTAATTGTGTATAAGTATCAATGTAGTAGTAATATAGTACTTAAATTTATGTACTTTTTTATAATTCGACATAATATCTATCATCATCACCTACTGTACATCATCACATTGCAGTAGAATGAAGAGTAAGCAACAGGATTTGAAGTCTAAAACTGATTCCTCTTCTAAATTTCAATACAGAAATGTCCAAATAAAGGTTATGTCTAGAAGTCACAGTTTCACTATTCATTTTCACTAGAGAAAAAAATATTATTCTATTTTTTTGAAAAATATTGTACATGAAAGTCAATAAATACTAATTACTAAGCAAACAATACGAAAAGATTAGAGAATAATAAATTAATTTAGTCTGAAAATTTTGAGCCGAAAACTAAAACTATACTGGTGAGAATGCCGAATAGGAATATTATCAAACTCAAAGTTTATTTCTCACCTTCAATTTAACTATAACTAAAAACGTTCACAATTCCGCACAAAAGTTGTTTAAACATTTTTCAAATCTTTTCATTCAAAGCTGATTAGCAGTTTCAAGAGTTTTTTGATCAATCAATATTAGAAGATCCTATGAATTAAACAGACTTAACTTCCTTATATCATTAATTTATATATCTATTTTCCTTTTTCTTCAGTTAAAAATTGTCAATTTTTCTCCGAGATCTCTATTTTCCAATAGTTATTCACAAGTTCTTCCAAATCTGTCATCTTCAAAAAACACTTTTTAAAGTTTAAAAGCACAGTTCAGGGAAAACAAACTGAAAAACAGCTTTGCAAGTTCCACGAAGATCTCCCAAATCTATCAGCCAAGAAAACGTGTTCTTACGCAAAAAAACATTTCAGGGAAAAAAGATTGAAGAGCTTAAAGAAAACACTGTTTACAAAAAATGATTCGCAGGAAAACAACCTCCATCTCCTCACAAAAACAGGATTCCGGGAAAAATATAACAAGTCGAACAATATTTCTTTGGTGATACAAAGACATTCTCAGAATCCATCAAAACGATATCATTACTTCGGAAAATGAATGTTCGTAACTTTACTAGTTTCTCTCTTTTTTCTCTCACTTACACTCCAATAAATATCCCACAAGAGAAGGCGATAAAGTGAGAAAGTAGGTCAAACGCGAGTTGACCCAGTTTCAGTCTGGGCCAGGTGCACACCGAGTGTTTTACCTGGGGATCCATAGCTTTGCAGCCTACCTTTCATCCATTAAAAGCAGGCCTCAATCCTATTTCACTTTGTTTTATCGCCGGCAGTGTGCACCGGCCTATGTTTACTATCTATGTATACAACTATATAATACTATCCACTATATTTACCGGCCCTTGGCCGGCTTTAATTTTCATAAACGCATGCGATAACGCAAACGCACACTGAAGATAATAATTGTGGGGTGTGTGGGGCGGTACTTTTTATGCGAGTACGTTATAGGATGAAAATCGTAACGTGTTTCATGTATTTCTAACGTTCACCGAATAACTTGACAATGTTTCAAGGAATAGTTTCTAAAATAGAAGGAAAGTTCAAGAACAGTATTAGGCCCGTATTCATGAGCTTACCTTGAGGTTACCTCTGCTCAAGGGAGATTTAAAAAGTTATCACTCAAAAAGCTTAGGCCCGTATTTATGAGCTTGCCTTGAGGCTTCCTTAAGTCAAGGGAGACTTGAAAACTATTCACTCAAAATTTATTTCGAGTCTCCCTTAAGGAGCCTTCAAGGTAGTTTCCTAAATACAGATCGAAGTCTCTTAAAATAGAAATTAGACTTGGTGACAAACCAAGATGAAAAATGAAAAATTCTTTATTAAACGGATTTAAAACTATAAAGTATTATCTACCACTCAACCTAGATGAGGTATTGTAAATCACAGAGAAGAATAATTAACATTTTCAACCCCAATAAATAGGCTATTATTATTCATGGACATATTGAACAGCAAATCATTGACATAACAGGGCTTGAACATATTCATTGGTCACACGGTAAACGATCATGATGCTAAGTGACGAACGCTCAACACTGCGCTTGGATGGGTGACCAGCAGCTATAACAAACCGTTATTTGCTCTATTACCATTTACCTGTGGTTCGGAACCCACCTAGAATTGTAAATCACCATGTTTTTTATAGAAAGGCTCAAACATAGAGATGAAACTACCCTTAAAGGTTCCACTACTAATAAAAGCCATACGCTTATTATTATTGCCACCATACAAAATACCACCATAAAAAATACGTTGTACAAGATTTCTCAGCCGCATATAGAAAGGTTGAGTTGCGTTTGTTTTAGAATCAGGTTCAGTTCAATTCTAGTTAGCATCAATCACTTTTCATCTTTTTTTTTAATAATGCTTTCATAGATTTAAAAAATATTTAATAGTACAGTTCATGAATAGATATCATAGGAATGTAACGGTCAGCTTGAAGGAATGAAAAAAGTCTTATTCATTTACAAAACCTAGAGAAGTGCTACTTCAGTCCGTAAAAAACGTAAATCGGAATAAGCGTAAATCACGTAAAACCACTCTAGCATGAAAACACCATAATGACGTTCAAAATTATTGTTGAAGAATTTTTTTGGAATTTTGAAAAAATCATGTTAGAAACCACTCATCTAACCTACACACAGCAGATTAAATTTTTTGTTTCCTTTAAGCTTAAATGAAAAGGATACACAAAATTCACTTAAGAAGTGTCTCGAAAGGACATCCAACATTGGTATTGAAAATTTCTATTTCTCTTGGAAAATAGAGTTATTAAAGAAAAACTTTATTTACAATAAAGTATAGAGTTTAATAGAATAGAATATGAAATTAAAATGGAGTGATGAAGTTCACGTTCAGATTTCATCAGCTAGGAAAGCGTAGATATTTTAAGTAATTATTTCTGCAAATCCCCCATTGAAACGAGTGGAAAAATATCCCGGGATACCGAGCGTGAAACAATTCAGAAAATTTCCTCCCAGCAGTCAACTGTATCCAACATCAAACTTCAGCAATTTCCCTGATGGAGTGGCAACAGTTTTTCTCGCCAGAAAAACTCGAAATGGAAATGATTGTGAAAGCTGGAACTTTATCACGGTGTTGGAAACAAACCAACACAACCAGCGTTACTTGTTGCGCTTCTGATATAGGCCGATGCAACAAGTAGCTGAGAGTGCGTGGGCTGTGGCTCAACACACTCAACAGGCATCCGTCAGGATTTACCCTGCTATCGCTGGAAGCAAGAAAAATTAGACCGATTTCAGTTTATTTCTCAACAAGTAGTAGTTCATTTTCATCAAATTGTTAAGATATGGTTAAAAATAAATAATATCTGCTCTGATGATTATCTATTGTTATCCACCAATCCAATTGTTCTCATTTTTTTCCGGAGCATGAAGCCCACATAGGTCTGAAACCTGAGCGTGGGTAATGAGTTGGATGGTAGTGATTGATGAGTTGGACCATTCCATATTAGGTGAATTACGGAGCCACCAGAAAATGATTATACAGCAGAGAACATAGTCTTTTTGCTGGTCAATCCAATCGGTCACTCTTGCAAAGAGGGCCCAGTAGTTCGTAGCTTATCTTTATCTGACTAAAAGGTACCTGCTACGGCTTACGGCGATCACTTCCCTACTTGAAAAGAAATGGAAGTTTATTTATTTACCTATCTCCATCTAATTCTCTTAAACTTAATTCTCTTAAGCATAATGCCCGGTTTCTGAGTTGTTCATTAAGTTTAATGGATCATTAACTCAATGCTGAAGCAATGGGTTAATGATCCATTAAACTTAATGAACAACTCAGAAACCGGGCAATAGGGATTATTTCCTGGTATTGTGCGAGAGTAATGATGTTGAATAATGATATAATGATGCAAGACCTACCTGGAAATGAAACCAGGAATTAAATTATCAGTGAAAGAGAGTTTATCCTTAATTGATATTACTGATTTTGTCCAAACCACTTTAATTATTAAAATCAAATTTTAATGATCATTAAAAATTGATTTAATGATCATAACATTTTTAATAATTGCAGTGGTTTACATAAAGTCAGTTTTATTTTTTATGGATAAACTACCACCATCAACAACACTAAGAAGATTAATAATGGAATTTGTATCATTGATGGTCATGATGATACTGATCTTTGATGATAGTTGAAGATCATCAATATTTATTGATATCAGTTGCTCAAGTATCCAATTCATTTCATTTCAATCGTCCAATTCATTGTTTATCACTGACTATTGTTGACGATTAATTAATTATATATATATAATCATTTATCATAAACAATGATTAATGTTGAATATCATAGACGATCTTCAGTCAATGAAGAATAATCAGTGATAAAAGTGTCTCTATCCAGTATAATGGAAGTAGCGATCATGAAATTAGGCGCTTGTGCACTGATAATTTATTGTGAAACCTGCTTACAACACTGTCCGTGTTTCGGAGGACACGTTAAGCCGTCGGTCCCGGTTGCATATAAAAAAAAAAGCAGTCGTTAAAAAAGCGGCGAGGTGGAACTACCCGTAAGGGTCTCCCCACCACGAAAAGCCATACGAATTTACTTTACTAACACTGGAGTTTTTCTCAACCACGCAATATCATGCATATCCTCTTCTTAGTCATATTCATTTCGAAAATTCATTTTTTTCAAGAATAATTATGGTTTATTGAAAAAAATAAAATAATCCTTTTCCCCACGAAAAGTTGTCCACAGTGTAACAATATTGATGACTAGGTATTCTGCATGTATTCTTTTAAATGGTCTTTACACATCCAATATTTGATGATAATCATCATTTCAAAATCAATCACACGCTGTGGAATGGTGTATGACAGATAGGAGCATTGTGATCACCATCAAATCACACTTGTGCTTTATTTTGCGATGTAATCATCGAGTTATCATCTTCTTCATCATCATCATCATCGATGTTATCATCAAGTATTAGATGTTTCACTGTCCAATTTCCGTAATACATTGACAACATTTCAACTGCTGGCAGCACAAAAAAGATAAGAGTAGTTATCTGGTACTCTCCTTCAATGTACCACAGTCCATCACTGTTGATTGAAATGTTGAAAACATAAAATTAGAAAGGAGAAGGGACTGAATTAAAAACGTAAAAAAAGAGTAGATAAAGTTTCTCAAACATATTTTCAAGTTTTGCCACAACGCAATTCCCAGAATTGTAGGAGTAACTGACTGGTCACGTGTACTGAGACCTGGTAGAGGTCAAACAGTCAGGGTTGAAATAATAATAACAGTCAAGGACGAAGAACAAGTAGCTACGAACGAAAGGCGATGACGTAAAGAAAGAGAAAGAGCATTGGCAAAGGTGAAGGAGAGAAAATAAAATGACGAAATAGTGCGTAATAGGGGCGGAGCACAACCTGTTGCCCTGCGTTTAGAACGCAAGGAGCATGCCTGTAACACGCAACACGCACCATTGACCTACTTTCAACGCCGACGATCTAGGTCACAAGCCCGGATGTCAGCCCAGACACAGCTTCTCGCTGCCGACAGCACAAAAATGAGTGAAGCCGGTAATATGATTTAGAAATTTGGAATTGATTTAATATACTATTGAGGTGTAATTAGATGAGTTTAACAGTAGGGAGAAAAAATTATTATTTAACATAAGTGTTCTTATGAGTCATTATCGGATACTTTATTCGTTCTATTATCACTCAGAAAGCTCAGAACCCATTCACATTATCGCTCAGATCCCACCTGGAAATGTAGGGTTTTCCATAAGGGCAGCATTTAAAAAGAGAACAAAAATGATTAATGTTGGTAATATAAATTTGGAATTTAATAATAATTATAATTCAATAATAATAATAATAATAATAATAATAATAATAATAATAATTCAAATGTGATTGTAATATTGAGGTAGGTTTGACAGTAGGAAACCGGAATTATTATTCAACATTCTATAAGAGAACAAGTGAAAATTTCACAAATTATAATGGGTATGAAAATTAATGGGAGATTATAATTCATGAAATTATTTCTATGGGAGATCTTGTCCTATCGCATAAAGATTGGCCTGTGCTGAAACTTCACTGAAAACTCATTTGGTTCAGAATCAAAGTCACATTGATATTTAGGTTATCTATATCTAGGTCATATTTACACTGATATTTAGGTTATCTATATCTAGGTCATATTCACAATTCACATTGATATTTAGGTTATCTATAACTAGGTCATATTTACACTGATATTTAGAATATCTATATCTAGGTCATATTCACACTGATATTTAGGTTTTCTAAATCTAGGTCACAATTCACACTGAAATATAGGTTATCTATATCTAGGTCATATTCACACTGATATTTAGGTTTTCTAAATCTAGGTCACAATTCACACTGAAATATAGGTTATCTATATCTAGGTCATATTCACACTGATATTTAGGTTTTCTAAATCTAGGTCACAATTCACACTGAAATTTAGGTTATCTATATCTAGGTCATATTCACACTGATATTTAGGTTATCTATATCTTGGGGAGTGATAGCCGAGTGCCATAGCAGGTATCTGTTCAATCAGAGATAAGCTACGAAACTCCTGGTCATCTTTGTAACGGTGACCGATTAGATTGGCCAGCAAAAAATACTCTGTTCTCTGCTGTAAAATCACTTCCCGGTGGTTGGGAACCCACCTAAAACTGTAGGTCCAACTCAACAATCACCATCATCCAATTCATTACCCACGCACAGGTCTCAGATCTATATCTAGGTCATATTCACACTGATATTTAGGTTATCTATATATAGGTCATATTCACATCTGGGTTATCAAGAAAACATTCAAATTTTATTTCTGGGATGAAGTGGGAGTGAAAGAGATGGTGTTAGCGTTTGGAGTATTTTGATGAGATAGAACAGAGAACTGAAGGCTGCTGATTCAATATGATGGAAGAATTCACGAGAAGCAATGGGAGAAGAACGAGGAAACGCTGTTATTCTCCTTTGCAAAGCAATAACGATCTGCTGAACATCTCAGCAGTATTTCTTTTCATTTCCTCGATCCTATCCAATCATGTCTTCCACCTTCTTCTCTTTATCTTTCAATGTATCTCCCCGATTAGATCGAGGCGAAAATTTTTGGAAGCTTGATTTTCAATTAAACTTCAACGTGTTCGGTGTTCGGTGGATCTTAGGTGGGAGGATTAAAGAGATAATGTAGAAATCTTAGAAAAAAGTGCTCCAAATGTTTGAAAATCAAAATTCCACTCTTATTAATAATATATTACAAATATTCAGTGATATATAAGGAGAAGAAGAGAAGAAAAGGATGGGGATAAGAAGAAGAAAAGGAAGAAGAAAAAGGAGAGTAAGAAGGAGAAACAGTTAGGAAAAAAAGAAAAGATAGATAGATAGATAGATAAAATGCCTTTATTTCGCACTTTACAATATAAAAAGTGCTGTGGGCGAAGTTGAGGCATACAAGCCCCCTCTTCCACTTAACCCACAGTATCAAGAAAAAAACATCATTAACAAATAAAACTAAAGAAATTGTACAATACAAAATATATAATTTAAAATTAAAATTTTTGTTTGAAAGTGTTATAAACACATGACACGCACACGCACACACACACATGCACACATACCCACCAAGAAATTCTACAATAACAATAATGATAACTAGGACAGGTCAAGTCCACCCTCTCTAATAAGCGCCATAACAGCCGCACTGAACTGGTGTCGCCCACTGATACGCCTCACCTCAAGCGGCAAAAGGTTCCACAGTCTACAAGCCGTCACCTGGAATGATTTATTGAACATCATAGTTCTATGAACAGGGACAGCAAGTAGATGGGAACCATGCCTTGTCCTGCCATGACCAACATCACTCAAAAATTTGAAGTCTGATGCTAAGTAATTGGGGGTTTTGGTTTTCAAAAGCTTGAACAGAAACACAAGTACATGAAACCTCAAGCTCTCATTCAACCTTATGATGTTGAGCTGTTGGAAAAATGGGGTAATATGTGCATCACGTTGTAAGTCAAAGAGGGAGAAGAAGAAAGAGAGAAAAAAAATGAGAAAGGAGAGATAAAATTACATTGATGATGAGAGAAGTTATCAATAATAAGAATAAGAATAAGAATAAGAATAAGAATAAGAATAAGAATAAGAATAAGAATAAGAATAAGAATAAGAATAAGAATAAGAATAAGAATAAGAATAAGAATAAGAATAAGAATAAGAATAAGAATAAGAATAAGAATAAGAATAAGAATAAGAATAAGAATAAGAATAAGAATAAGAATAAGAATAAGAATAAGAATAAGAATAAGAATAAGAATAAGAATAAGAATAAGAATAAGAATAAGAATAAGAATAAGAATAAGAATAAGAATAAGAATAAGAATAAGAATAAGAATAAGAATAAGAATGAGAAGACAAAGAAGAAGAAGAAAAAGACAAGGAAGAAGAAGACAAGGAAGAAGAAGACAAAGTTGAAGAAGAAAATGAAGAAGAAGAAAAAGGAGAAGAAGAAAAAGAAAAAAGGAAGAAGAAGAAGAAGAAGAAGGAGAAGGAGGAGGAGGAGGAGGAGAAGGAGGAGAAGGAGGAAAAAAGAAGGCGATAAATATGTGAATAGCAAGGGAAAAAAGAAAAAGTGGACGAAGAAGAAGGCAGGTGAAGAAGTAGCAATAGGATAAGAAAAAAGTAGAAGACAAGAAGGAGGAAGAGGTGAAGGAGCAGGAGGAAGAGGAGAAGGAGGAGGAAGTGGTGGAGGAGGAGGAGGAGGAGAAGGAGGAGAAGGAGGAGAAGGAGGAGAAGGAGGAAGAGAAGGAGGAAGAGGAGGAGGAGAAGGAAGAGGAGGAAAAGAAGGAGAAGAAGATGAAGAAGGAGGAGGAGAAGAAGGAGAAGAAGATGAAGAAGAAGAAAAATAATATTTTATTTATTGATTGATGTATTAGAATGCCAGGTCTTCAAAAACCTATTGTATAATCGGGATTGAAGGGGAAAATAGAGGGATATGAAGAAGAAGATACAGAAAAAAATTAAGGAGAAGAGAAAGAACTACAACAAACTACAAAACGATATTGACTTTAGTTTTACAGGTGATGCAGAACTCATTTCATACCCGAACCCCTTATGGAGATCTTCAACCAGTAATTTATAACAATGAAAGCTGTGAAATGAACAATTTCTTTAAGCAAACTTTTCTATGACATAAACCTAGTCTATAAAAGCAAAATTAATATTCAATAAGATTTGAGTGTCTCTAATGATTCAGGCTGAACTGCATACTCCTTTTAAACTGCGATTCTTGCGTTAATAAAAGCAATCCAATTAGCAATTCTTAGACTGAACTTCCTACATTGTACTATGTTGAACATTTCATGTACATTCTAATGCACAGACGGAAATGATATGCAAAAAGACAACCATCTTCTCTTTAATGACTTAGACTGAACTACATTTCCCGTTTAGATCCTGACTAGTGATAATAGAAGATCAGGAATTAATAATTACTGAAGTTGCACTCGTATGCAAGTACGGGTCGTAATCGATAGTGTAGAATAGGGTCAATGACCCTAACGACCCTTAAGGGCCCGACCTACCAGCCCTTTTATGACCTCTCAGCTCAATTATAGTCGGGTACGGTGATCTAAATGCAAATTGCACTTTCTTCAGTGCATGCATACTGTAGTTGCCTAATTGAATAGTTAGGTAGTGCTTTGTGAATCTTATCATTCTTAAGATAAATAAATAAGGAGATCATCAGAAAGAATAAATAAGGAAGAAAGGAGAAAGAAAATGGGTTGCAGTTTTCGGAACAAGTACGTTCATTATCAGATAATGAGGTCAATGAACTGTTAATTTTGCGTGATAACTAGGTACTTTTCCCGGTTTTTTATATGTAATTAGCATATGCAATTAGTTTTTTAGCGTTGAAAAGCAGTATCTCACTAACAATATGATTTTTATGATAATAGGCTGATATAAATGTGTTGTGGTCATAATTGTAGGTGTCATAATTTTATACCATAAAAAACAAAACAAAAACCGTAGCAGGTATCTGTCCAATCAGATATAGATAAGCTGCGTTGTTTTGGGCACTCTTTGTAAGGGGTAACGATTATATTGGTCAGCAAAAAAGACACTTTCTCTGCTGTAAAATCACTTCCCGGTGGTTCGGTACCCACCTAAAACTGTAGGTCTAGCTCATCAATCACCATCATTCAATTTTACCCACGCAAAGGTCTCAGACCTATGTGGGCTCTGTAATGTATTGAGACATCAAATGTTATTTACGATGTTTCCCCGGTTGCTATGGACTTTTCGAATAAACAGTTTAGTTCTTGATCTGGCCTAATGGCATCAAGTAAACTCTTGTTTTCTTATATTTTCGAGAAATAAACGATACTTAACAGGCTCAATCCTGAAAAAATTGTTAAAATCAATTGCCAAATAAATCGAACACATGTGTAGACAGTATATAAAGCCTCCCAGCTTCTTCCGTAATGCGCCAAGTGAAGTAATTACCAGCAAATCGAACATGAAATCTCGGTTAATAAAGACAGTTTATTACAGTAACACGTGTGCTCCGAACGCGTCATAATGTGTCCCCCATGAGTGGAAGTGGCAGTAGAAAGCGTTTTATGGCGGGCGTTTCAAACTGCTAATCTCATCTGTACCATTTTTTCTGGCCCTTACTACCAACCTTAACAACGCAAAACCATCAATAATAGACTAACACCAGGTTCTTCGTCTTTTTCTCCTTTTCTTCTTGTTCTTCTTCCTCGTACTCCTATTTTTTGTTTTTAATTCTTTCTTCTTCTTCTCCTGCTTTTTCTTTTCCTCTTCCTTCTCTTTTGACCTTAATTCTTATCTTCTTTTTCCTTCTTCTGGAAAGCTTCTAAGAGGGCGTTTCAGAAATGTTTACATACCAACGATTGTATTTCTGCAATAAATTCTTGTGCAATTCCAACGTTTCAGTTTATAATAAATAAATAAATATTTTATTTCCATTTAAAACTATATCTAAACAAGTACATATAAGTAGTCTACATGACTAAAACTACCAAAGATTACATTTTTATAAACATTTTTTGCATGGAAATTAACCTACTCTACTATGGCATGCCATGTTCTAGAGCAGGTTTGCAATTTAAATTTTTCAGGATTCAGTGTTTTAATATCAGGTTAGTGAGCTCACATATTGTTCAAAAATATGGTTTCTATGGTTTGTCTTCCTATGTTTATTATCCAGTGATGTAATTTGATTTTGAATTTCTTGCTGTGTGGTATTTCCTGTATGTCTAAATTTAACACTGCTTTCAGAGATATTGTAGAACTGTTTCATGATTGAATAATAACACAAATATTGTCAATTTCTACTAGTTTTTAATATGCAAAACCAGGTTTCAATGCTCATGGCATCATCATCAGTTGCATGTTGAGTTAAAACTAGTAGTTAAATCTGTGTTATTATTCAATCCTGTATGTCTCTTGGAAGCAAATTGTAAAGTTTTGGTGCTAAGTGATTGTAATGTCTCTGGTATAAAGCCTTCTTAGGCAAATTTGCAATAAGAAGGTGCCTATTTCTTGTGTCATGACTGTGGTTCCTGTGTTGAAAATGTGCTGTGTTTTTGTGTATTCTGTAGATTATGTCTTTAGAATATATAATGGTTCTAGAAATAGATTATAAATACTAAATATTTTCAAGTCAATTATCCGATATTATTTAACATTCTAATTTGATTTTGTTTGTGCATTTCAACGATTGCGCAGATATATAAGTTTCTAGACAGCAAGATAATTATATTCATTGGACAGAACATCAAAACTGTCACTAGTTTTCTATTTAGATCATGACTACTCACTTGAATTTGTGGTAGCCTGATGAAGTATCTCGTTGGAACGAAATGCATTTCATCAGTACAAGTAAGTAAAATAAAAATGTAATTAGAAATATACAGTGTCAGTTTTGATATGCTATTGGTCATCACGAAAAACATCACAGATTGCATTGCATAAAGTTTCAAGAGGTCAAATTAATAACAGGTAGGGTTGTAGGCTTAATATAATTTATTCAAGAGACCCAAACTTATTAGTAGTCTCAATTTATTATTATCATCATCACCATCACCATCATCATCAACATCATCACCGTCATCATCACCATCACCACCAAAATATTATAATCATTTCGTATCCAAAGATCTCACACCGCATTCATAACAATTCCAACTTCCGTGAAAATTATTATAGCCACAAATATTATAAAAAGAGATAGAAACATAGAGAGAGAGAGAGAGAGAGAAAAAGAGAGAGAGAGAGAGAGAGAAAAAGGAGATTTTCTCTATCTCAATATAAGTTGGAAATGACATCATTAGGCAACAATGAGAATACTGAGCTGAATTTGCAAGGAAATGTTTACGGCCCCGGCGAATGGTAGGAGATTAGATAGGGGTGGGTGGGGTTTAAGGGTCGGGGTTTCTAAACAACGCCGGATACATAAAGGAGAACAATAAAGAAGGAGAGGATGGAGAGACGGAGTTCAAGAAGAGAAATAATATGGTCACAAAGTTAGGATAAAAGAAAGAGAGAAAGGGAGAAAAACAAGGGCAAGAAGGAGAAAACAGATAGACAAAGAAGAATGAGGAAACATCAAAATTGGAAAAGAAAAATAGAAGGAGGAGGTGGAGGAAGAGGAAGAGTAGAAAAGGAAGGATAAGGAGAAGAAAAAAAGAAGAATGTGGAAAATAAGGAGGAGAAGACGAAGAAGAAGGAGAAGAATAGGGGAAAAAAGAAGGAGGAGAAGAAGAAATAATCAAGATCAAGAAGAAAAAAGAGGGAGAAGAAGACAGAAAAAAGAGAAAAAAGAAAAGCATAAAGGAGAACAACAAGAAGGAGAAAAGGATGAACAAGAAGAGGAGAATTTTTAAGAAGATGGGAAAAGAAAATAGAGTTGGAGGATAAGAAGAAGGAGAAGAAGAAGACGAAGAAAAAAGAAAAAGAATACAAAAATATGAATAAGAAGAGGATTAGGAGACAAAATCGTGAATAAGAAGCATGTGAAGAAAGAGCAAGGAGGAGGAGCAAGGAGGAGGAGCAAGGAGGTGAAGCAAGGAGGAGGAGCAAGGAAAAGGAGCAAGGAGGAGGAGCAAGGAGGAGGAGCAAGGAGGAGGAGCAAGGAGGTGAAGCAAGAAGGAGGAGCAAGGAGGAGGAGTAAGGAGGTGAAGCAAGAAGGAGAAGTAAGGAGGTGAAGCAAGAAGGAGGAGCAAGGAGGTGAAGCAAGAATGAGGAGCAAGAAGGAGGAGTAAGGAGGTAAAGCAAGGAGGAGGAGCAAGGAGGTGAAGCAAGGAGGAGGAGCAACGAGGAGGAGGAGCAAGGATGAGGAGCAAGGAGAAGGAGTAAGGAGGTGAAGCAAGGAGAAGGAGTAAGGAGGTGAAGCAAGAAGGAGGAGCAATGAGGAGGAATAAGGAGGTGAAGCAAGGAGGAGGAACAAGGATAAGGAGTAAGGAGGTGAAGCAAGGAGGAGGAGCAAGGAGGAGGAGTAAGGAGGAGGAGTAAGGAGGAGGAGGAGGAAGAGAATTAAGAGAGAAGAAAGAGTAGGAGGCGATGAAGCAAGACAGAGCTAATATCAGAAAAGCAATGATAATATCGTTGTATAGCAGTCCTGAATGTTGGATGGGGGGCTGAAGGGGGTACGCTTTTCGTACCATACTGTGTTCTATTTCAATATTAAGCCGGCTGGGGTGAAGTATTAAATTGAAGCGGAATTGTTGGGGTGTTTTTGGGTTGAGGATGTTCTCGGGTGTGTGGAGGGGGTCGGGAAGAGTAGGTGGAAAATGGGTTGATATGTGAGTGTGGGAGGTTGGTTATGATGAGGATGGGGTTGGGAGAAGGGGCTCATATGTGAGTGTGGGTGGTTGGTCTGGGAAGTAGATTTTATCAGTTGAGTGAGTCATGAGTGGAACACAGAATAAACACGGGTCGAACCAGGAGCACGCCTTGTTCATGCAGTGTTTAAAATACAGCACGAAATAGATCAGTAATCTATTCCATGGAATTGCTATTGGAGAGCAAAAATTAGTAAATGTTTTGATAGAGAACAGAACTTTACAAAAAACACAGTACGAAAATAGTTATTTATGTATTAAGAGCGTGAAGCGCGACTTTATCGCTCGAGCCAAAACATTTACTGCGCGATGCGTAGCGGAGCGCAGTAATTTTGCGAGAGCGATAAAGAAGCTTCACGCGCGAATTGCATACAATATTTTTCCTAAAACTGCAGTTCTGAATTCCAACACAATAAAAGCTTGTAGTTTGCAACATCACAGACCATGCGCGGATTTGGTTAGCGTTCGCCATTTTGAGGTTATGTGAATTTCACGGATTCCGTGATCCACCAATGAGAAGGCATCAAAATCAAAACAGAAGCGTAAAGAAAACAGCTGGCGAGCGTAAAGTACTTTACCGCTTGCGGAGCAGTAAAGAGGTATTTTACAATTAGTTTTCAGTACGTAAAGAACTACTTTACGAGCAGTTGTAGGAAAAAGTAGTTTACGCCTACGTTATAAAATGAACTTAATAGATTATGATGTTGAAGATCCTTATGAAGAAAATAATTTACAGAGAGCACAGCAAATTCACATACTATGGTTTAAACTTTTTGAATTGAAAAATGCAAGAAAAAGGTAGCAAGTGGCTCAAAATGGCTGTTATCAACTCGAGGTGATCAGGTTGGAATTAGCGTATTTCTGCTTTTAAATGTTATATTGGCTCCTTTTAAATGAATATCACGGCTACCATTATTCATAAAACAGCAGGGAATCGATGGATTTAATTTCGAAACCAATTTTTGCTTTTCCAGGAATCCAACTCATTCAGAGGATTTTTCAATCACTGATCTATATTGCAAATTAAATTCATGGAATTCAGTATTGGATCTCTGAATAATCCCCTTCAGCTTATCAATAGTCAGTTACAGCCACTCAATTACACTTTCAAATGTTATTTAATATTTTTTATTTTTTCCCAGAATTGGACGCTAACCGAGCGGGTGAAATCTAATGTTCCACCCCAAATTTTCAAAACTCATCATTTTCAAAACACAAAGGTACATTTCGTCTTTCTGGAAGATGGGACGATCATTTTTTCGATAGTATCACCCCCAAAAAGAATTATACTGATGTTCTGTCAACCACTTAAATTAATAACGAACATGAAGTACTGTGTTTTCGTCTGTCACGTCATTCTCAATCTCAATCAAACTCTGGGTATCCCTCAAATTTTTAAAATTTGTAAACACCACTAGAAAAGGTTTTACAGGTAAAAAAGGTTTTACAGTTATTATACGGTTAAAAAGGTATTTGTATCTATCACGGGAGGACCTCTCCAGCGAACAAGACCATTGGTCTTATGTGTTCGTTGGACCTCTCTTACCCCCCCCCCCTTCAAAATAAATAATACTGATTTATCAGCTACTTTAATTGATAACACGAGATACTATAGATTCGACTGTCACGTAATTTTCAATCTTTTTCGAACTCTGATGAATCCCCCACGGAAAATATTCACATAGTTAATATCCATCTCAGTCGAAAAAAATTTGGGTTCGATCTGATTTCTCCCTTTCCCCTACATTTTTTCTGTTTTTTCTTCTCTTTCTTTTTCTTCTTTCTCTAACTTATCTTTTTATTTTTCTTCTCCTTCTTATTCTTTGTCTGCTATTTCTTCTTCTTTTTCCTCTTATCCTTCTTTTTCATCTTCTTCTACTTTCTGAATTTTTCTAGGTTTTTCTTGTTCTACATTTTCCGTCATCGTTCTTCTGTCTTTTTCCCCGTTTTTCTGCCTTCTTCTTTGTCGTCTATCTGTTAATTTTCTCCTCAGTTTTGCTGAATTATCTTCTTATTTTTCTTCGTCATTCGGTATTAATCCTTCGTCATGCTCTCTTTTTCTACTATTCCTGTCTTTTTCTTCTCCAATTCTCTTGTCTGAATGTCTTCAGTTCTCTAACGTCATTTTTATTTTCTTCTTCTTCCACCTCTATCCTCTTTCTTTTCTATGTTATTCTCCCGTTGTATTTCTCTTCTTCTTCATCATCTTCTTCTGTCATGAATTCAGTGTAGAATTCCCCGTATCCCATAATCTATCTCTACTCTTCAAAAAATTTACTTTTTCCTATTCTATTAAAGTTCTATGGAATACTCAGTTTTGTGCTGTATTGACAGAGTTCTGTTCTCTATCTAAAGATTTATCATATTATTTTGCTCTCCAATAGAAATTAATCTATTACATGCTTTATAAATTTTGTGGACAAGGCGCCCTTCTGGCTCTTCTATAAAAGAATCAACTATTTTTGCTATTTTCTTCTTCCTCTTCTTCTTCTTCTTGTTCTCATAATTTATATCATGTATCAATATTTTCTTTCTATTTTTTTTTAAGTTCCACGATTAAAATAATTTTAAATAATATTACCACCTTGTGTTCCAATAACATGATTTTACACCTTCTTCTGTAGGCATAAAGTGTAACATTTATTTCTAGGTGTGAAATTACACCGTCCTTAACTCATATTACACAGAAAATAACCTTAAAAATTTAACTTTTTAAAGATGTAACTAAAGCACACCAGAAATAACCCTCATTCTTTTAAGCACCACACATAATTCAGAAGGCCATGACACATCGCTACATTTAAACATGCCGTGAGAAACGCGATTTTCACCCCGCTCGCCAATCCTTTCACAGCAAAATAATTAAAAAGGTCTTTCATCATGTGAATTTTGGCTTGCATACTGAAAGGAAACTCAACGGAACTTGGCGGAAGGAAGCTCACTGACATACTGATAAGCTATTATATTGGGGATGGAACTCTGTCAGCTAGTTTGAGAACAATTTTCGGGGAACAGCAACTGCTAGCACTTTAACAATGACAACAATGTTTGAATAATAACAGCGAAGGAGATGGTTTCCCCTCCGTCATTCCATGGGGGAACAAGGGGAATTCTGATGAATATTTCGAGATTGAAAGATGATGATTTCACGCCTATGTAGACACATGTTTCACACCATGGTAGGTTTGAATGGAGCTCGGAATGTCACCCTTTTAGGCCCTGTTATACAGAACGATGCCTATCAAGGTGTTTCATGCGTTTCACACTGATGGAATTTGAACTGTTTTCGCGGGTCGTTGAAAGCGTGCTTATTCAAAGATGGAATAAAGAATAGAAATTAATATGAAATATTAGCAGGTTTTGCGATTCAATTGAATGGGGATATCTGGAACCTGACAACCTATTTACAAATTTTATTGTATAGTTTTATCATGTCCCTCTTCTTCTTAGATCTTCTTCTCCTCTCTATTATTCTTCCCAACCTTCTCCTTCTACTCTTTCTCCTCCTCCTCCTACTCGTTTTCCTTCCCCTCCGCCGCCTCCTTCCACACCGTCACCTCATCTTCCTCATTCTCTTTCTTCCACATCATCTCCTCCAACTCGTCCACCACTAATCCTCCCCTCCTCCTCATCCTTCACCACCTTCTCCTCCTCCGTCCACATCTTCTTCTCGTAATCGTCCTCTCACTAATCCTCCACGTCCTCCTTCCACACCTTCTCCTCCTCCTCATCATCCCACTAATCCTCCTCCTCCTTCTTCTCCTTCTTTTCGTCCTCCTACTAATCCTCCTCCACCTCCTCCTTCTTCTTCTCCTCCTCCTCCTCCTTCCACACCTCCTCCTCCTCTTCCTTCCACACCTTCTCCTCCTTCTACTCATCCCACTAATCCTCCTTCCACACCTTCTCCTCCTTCTCCTCCTCCCACTAATCCCCCCTCCTCCTCCTCCTTCCACACCTTCTCCTCCTTCTCGTCCTCCCACTAATCCACCTCCTCCTTCTCCTAGTCCTTTTTCACCTCCTCCTTCTCCCCTTTTTTCACCTCCTCCTCCTTTTTCACCTCCTCCTCCTTCTACACCTTCTCCTCCTTCTCGTCCTCCCACTAATCCTCCTCCACCTCCTCCTCCTTCTCCTCCTCCTTCTTTTTCACCTCCTTCTTCCACACCTTCTCCTCCTCCTTCCACACCTTCTCCTCCTTCTTGTCCTCCCACTAATCCTTCTCCTCCTCCTCCTTCCCACCATCTCCTTCTTCTCGTCGTCACGCTAATCCTCCTCCTCATCCACTTCCTCCACCTCATTCTCACCTTTTATACTGAACCTTCTTTTTCTTCTCAATCTTCTTTTCTATCTCTTCCTCCTCCTCCTCTACCACTTCAATCCCCCTCCTCCTTTTTCTCTCTATTCCATTTATTTTTCTTCTTATTCTACTTGCTTTCCTTCATCTTCTCCTTCTCATCCGCCTCCTTCTTCTTCTTCCTCCTCTTATTTTTCTTTCCTCTTCTTTCTCTTCCTTTGCACCTGATTTAAATTAAAATCGAATAATGATCTTAATAAAACTATAAATTATTATTGTAAAGCTTACATTGAAGAAATTCCTACTGAACGACGTACTTTATCATGCAATCTTAAAGAATCTCCAGAAATACCTCATGATTGTCTTTTCATTTCGTAAAGTAAATATCTAGGCCTATTCTTTCCCACACTTCGCCCTATTTTTCAGAGATTAACTCTTCTTCTTCCTTCAGTCAGTAATCAAGCTTTTTCCCCCAATGGACCGCTGACAGCGGCTTCTTGATAAGTCTCTGGTTCTCTCTCTCACTTTTTCTTTCTCCCCCAACACTCACTCTCTTTCTCTCTTATTCTCTCCCACTCTCTTTTTCGCTGATAAGAAGAATAAAATCCAAACAGAAAGTGACAAAGAGCGTTGAATCCTTAATTTTGCGGGGAAATTAATGTGCTAATAAAAAAGTGTCCCATGGAATATGCAAAGACTCAATCTCCTACAATCTGATAATGGAAGTGGGCCTCTAAGAAGGAAAACAGCTCCAGAATTATTATAGCACAATTTCGTTCTTTCTCTTTCCTTTTATGACATAATTTCTCCTCATAAAAAGAAGAATTCTTATTTTCACATATGTCGAAATCTATTTCCCTTGGAAAAATGACGGATTAAACACGAATAAACAACTCAATTTGACTATTCAAATGTATTTCTACTCAATAATTGACGCATTCTAATAGAACAAGTTTTCGATTTTTGTTTTTAAACTTCTAGGTCGTCGCAAATTGAAACGTAGGTTCAGTGACGTGACAGAGTGACGTTTTGTGAAGCATATGAATGAATTAGGTAGCGCACATAGAATCATCGATGAGTCTTTTCCTAATCTCATGTAAAGTTGAATTTTGGAAAGTGATAGCCGTGAGCCGTAGCAGGTAACTGTTCAATCAGATAGAAATAAGCTGCGTTCTCCTAGGCACTCTTTGTAAGGGTGGCCGATTAGATTGGCCAGCAAAAGACACTGTTCTCTGCTGTAAAATCACTTCCGGTGGTTCGGAACCCACCTAAAACTGTAGGTCCTACTCATCAATCACCATCATCCAACTCATTACCCACGCACAGATCTCAGACCTATGTGGGCTTCATCCCCCCCCCCCCCCCCCAAAAAAAATCATAGATGAGTCTTCACCTAATACATCTATATATAA
>OX418224.1:47006696-47152935 GCA_948455865.1 Conomelus anceps
AATTGTGCTCTCAACAAGTGGATCTGGATTATGCGATCCACCTCGAAAAAACGTGCCAACAACAAAACAATGGCACGAGATGGGAAACAATGACAACAACTGTGAAGAAGACTGTTGCCAGTTGTATTAATATTCGCTACACGTAAAAGCCATGATCACCGCCGTCTGTTGTGGGTTTCCTTATACTGTATACCCTTGTACGAACCCTTTACTCTTAAGGGTCGGCTGTAGCTAGAATGTTTTTCAAAATCGACAGTAGCGAATCTGTCAAGTTATGAACGAACTAGTTTCAAACTAAAAAGAGTACAGTATCACTGGCATTTGTGTGAGTAAGGTTTGTCTTTGTGTGCGTGTGAGAAGTGAGAGCGCACAAGAAGAGAGAAGAGACAATAGAGCGAAGAGCCATCAACCACCCCAGGAAGACAAGGTTACTGCACTCTTATCTGTTGCATCTTGCCACTGTTGACATTCCGGCTTCCTCTAAAGCTATACGCTATACATCATTTTATTGCTTTACGAATAGATATTGTTTGAGACCCAAAATCCACAGAAACTTTTATTTGCAAGAACATATTGAAAAATTATAATATTGCCCAAAAATCATCTAAGCTATAAAAATCATCTAATCATCTAGGATATACTTTATAGTAAAACGTCAATAATATGAAATCATGTACATGTACAGCGAGAAGATGGCAAAAATAAAAATGCAGATCAATCATCCATTAAAAATAACAAATAACTTTACCTGAACTCAAATATCTATCAAAATATCTAACAGTTAATTCTGTGAGCAGAAAAAAAAGTATACAAAAAAATAAACATATCAATGAATAACAATAATTGTTATAGATTAACACTAATATTTGAAAATGAAATTTTTCATCTAAAAATACAGTAATAAACTTCATAAATATATTATTATTGTTAATTACGATCGAATAATTAGTTACGTTGAGCCGCGAAAATGGGCAAAGCTATTCCAAAGCATAGAATAAATGAAACTATTTACTAGACTTAGAACCTATTCATGATTATAACTGAGAGCAAACTGAGATGCGATAATATTGTACTGCGAAATCGAAAAGATGAATGAATAAGTAAACGTTATTCTAATTTAGCAAAGAAAAAATATATTTTCTACATTATATTTCATATATTTCTTATAACTCAATTTGCATTTGTGATTTTAGTGTTCACTCGAAATCATGTTCCGGGCTAGCTCACGGGCCGTAGTTCGTCCATTACCGCCCTGAAGTGTACTTGGAAAATGACGAGTTTTCATTACAAATAGTATATAACTTGTAAACTACTAAAGAACAAATTGAAAAATTGGTCTCAAATTGTAGGTAACATCTTTTTCTGTCATATCCTTAGTAAGAGAACCACTGAGAACGCATTTTAAATCAAACTAAACAATTCTATATGTAGCCAAAATTTTACGGGTTTTGGTAATTTTCCAGGTTTTCTTGATAGTACAATGTGTTGGACAAAAAATGAATAGGACACAGTTATTTTAGACAATACAATTCCCTGAAGCATACCAGTGGCATCTTTGTATCACGCATGAATTTTGAGTTATTGTAATTCAAAATGTTGAAAGATTATGAACAAAAATTGAAATTTCAACTTTATGTATGATTATAACTTAGAATCTATTCATGCTACAAGTCTGCCCCTTGGTACCCAGTTTTGGGTAATTGTATTGTCCACAAGAGAGGGATCCTGTTTATTCCCTGTTTAACTCATGGCGTGGCTGTAATATCGGAAAACCTGGAAAATTACCAAAATTTTTGCTACATATAAAATTGTTTAGCCTGATTTGTAATGTGTTTCCAGCAGTTCTCTTACTGAGGGTATGAAAGAAAAAGATGATGCCTACAGTTTGAGACAAATTTTGCTATTTATTCTTCAGTAGTTTACAAGTTATAACTATTTATAATGATAAATCATGATTTTACAAAATCATGTATGATAGGGGAAGCCTATACTGCTCTTTCAAGTAGAATTCCAAATTATCGGTCAAATATGACATTTTAAATATGAATTGAAATAGCCACAAAGAGCTGAGAACATAAAGGTATGGAGTGTGACAGATGTTAGCGAAGGGGTACCCCCCTCCTCGCTAAATCTCTCATCCAACAATTCATCAAAATGACATACGGTACAAAAATGTCCCCCTAAATAATGAAAAATCTAGTTGATAGAACTCTGTTCGATGGTTAGTTACAGAGATATCGAATTTCCAATGACTAGAAAAATTTTCAACTTTTAGGGGGCTTGGGGGAAAAGCCAAGGGGGGATTTTTGGGGACTTTCGGAAAATTTACTTTTAAACGTGTACTATTAATTGGCATTTATAGTCTTGCTTGTCTGACAATAATTCTTTATTGGGTTGGGCTGGATAGCCAAGCGCCATGCAATACACAGTGCTGTAGGGTTCGGCGACGCGGTGTCCGCTACTATTTCATCATTCACTATGACGCCATAACTTGGACGATAGTAATCAATAGACACATCATTTTAAAGCTTATTAAATTATCTATAAGTTTTGTAAGGAATGGCACAACCAATAACGCGATAGCAAAAAAGATATGATCAGTTGAAGTTGATTTTTGTGGTTCGTGGTGACATTTTTTTCTATAAACTATATTTTTGCTGAAAAATTACGCTATCTAGAAAATGTATATGACAATTTTTAATAGAATAGTTTTAAGTAATAAATGAGATGAGAATCACAATGATACCTTAATTATTTTCCGATTTATAAGCCTTTAACTGAAGTACTGCTCTTGTAATGTTGAGAGGGGGTTTGGTGGGTGAAGCAAGCGGTGTGGGGGTCGGTACTTTGGTTTTTTCGAGTAAGTACAATGTATACTAACATCCTGCAAAAATTCAGCTTAAATTAGGGCAAAAATTTGCCCTAATTTGTTACGACAATGGCCATTTTTGTGCATTCATTATATAAATGAAACTATTTACTAGACTAATAAACTATTTATGATTATCACATACAAGTGCAAGGGTAACTGCACACTTTTTGTAGCACTATCTGAATTTGACTGCATCGAATATTTAAAAAGAATGAATTCCGAAACATGCAAAGTACTGTAGGCTATATTTACTACTGTATACTACTGTAAAAGTGAATAATTCCAAGAATGAACAATAATTAGATAAAAGTATTGAAGAACCAAAACATATTGTACAATTTATTCTACGATCTACGTGCAAAAAATTGTCCTAATAAAAAGAAAAAATTATTCATGGCTATTACTTCATTATTGCTTCAAAAATATGAAGCAATTATGTGAAGAATATGAGCAAAGCTATTCAAAAGCATAGACTAAATGAAACTATTTACTAGACTAATAAACTATTTATGAAAATCACATACGATTGCGAGGGTAACTGCACACCTTTTGCAGCAATATCTGAATTTGACTGCATCGAATATTTAAAAATAATTAATTCCAAAAAACAAAGTAGTGTATACAGTATTTTAATACTGTACACTCTGTAAAATTGAATACTTCGAAGAATGAACAATTATTTGATAAAAGTATTGATTAACCAGAAAATATTTTACAATTCGATGTGCAAAAACTTGCCCTAATAAATTAAACAAGTTATAAATGTCTATTGTTTTATTTGTTTTGTTGAAATTGCTGCAAGAATATGGTGTGGTTCTCTGATTGGCATATTGCGTCTATGCCTGGGATCTATTAATTCAGGCAATAGACATTATTTGTATTAAAATTTACTTAGTTTGGGCAACATAATTTCCTCCCAAAATACAGGAAATTGGATAAGGTGGTGAAGTTGGAGAAGAAGGCTCTTTGGGTGTAAGTGTCTTTCGAAGTTCAATGTTATTTACAATACATTCATTCATAATTCTCCACTCTCTTAACCTTTCACCACCCCGACTTTTAACTTTTTGGACCTTCGAACGTTTTTTATTCCCCATAACTTGAAAAGTTCTGCTCCTAAAACTTCTAAAATCAATTCAGCACGACCGGATACATGTCCCTTGACGCTACACCGATCAACAACGGACTGATGGAAGAAGAGAGAACAAAGAAGAAGAAGAAGAAGAAGAAGATATCAATAAGATAAGATAACGAATATTCTCTGTGCTGGAAGGAAGGGAGACTGCTATTTGCGAACTAGCTTCAAGGCCACTCACTGCCGTTTCAGTTACTATGGTATGTGTTTGTGCGTACTGGCGCTCCCTGTCAACGGTACTGCTTATAGGCAAGTCTATTTTGAGTAGACCGAACAGCAGCTATTTTGTTGAACATACCTCTACAAAAAACCATTTAAAAACTTGACAAATGAAGCAATACTTGAGAAAAAAATTCCTTGTCATGAAAAACATTATAACGGAGAGGACTTGTTTTGTCATTTTTTGATATCTATATCACAAACGTCAGAAAAAAATCATAAATTCATGACTCATAAATGCTTATTTAGAACAAACAGTGGAAGAAATATGAGTTTTCAGAAAGCAAAGTCGCTTGAGCATAATCAAACCTTCAAAATAAGACATTGACAGTAATTTTCTGATTATAAATAGGTGAGTTATATGGTTTCGAAATTAGCATTGCTCTTATGGAGATACAAATCCAACATGGCCGCGCTACAGCCGACCCTTAAGGAGAAAATAAGGAAGAGGAAAAAAGACGTAGAATAAGAATAAGGATACAGAATGGCAAAAAAGAGGAAAAACAAGAGAGAGAGACAGAGAAATGAAAGATAAAAACACAGAAAAAGTGGAAGAAGAAGGAGGGAAGACGAAGAAGAATAAAAAGAGGAGAAAAGGATGAAAAGAGGATAAAGAAAATGGAAAGAGGAGAAAGGGGAGGAAAAGGAGAAAAAGAAGAAGAAAATGAGGAAGAGGAAAAATACGTAGAATAACAATAAGAAGGATACAGAATGGCAAAGAAGAGGTAAAACAAGAGAGAAAGACAGAGAAATGAGAGATAAAAACACAGAAAAAGTGGAAGAAGAAGAAGAGGTAAGATGAAGAAGAGAAAGAAGAAGAATAAAAAGAGGAGAAGAGGAGGAATGGATGAAAAGAGGAGGAAGAGGAGAAAGAGGATGAAAAGAGGAGAAAGAGGATGAAAAGAGGTGGAAGAGGAGGAAAAGGAGGAAGAGGAGCAAAAGTAAAAAAGACGTAGAATAACAATAAGAAGGATACACAATGGGAAAAAAGAGGAACAAGAGAGAAAGACGGAGAAATGAAAGATACAAACACAGAAAAAGTGGAACAAGAAGAAGAAGAAGAAGAAGAAGAAGAAGAAGAAGAAGAAGGAGTGAAGACGAAGAAGAGAATTAAGAAGAATAAAAAGAGGATAAGAGGAGGAAGAGGGTGAAAAGAGGAGAAAGAGGATAAAAAGAGGAGAAAGAGGAGGAAAAGGAGGAAGAGGAGGAAAAGGAGGAAAAGGAGGATGAGGAGGAAGAAGAGGAAGAGGAGGAAGAGGAGGAAGAGGAGGAAGATAAGGAAGAGGGGGAAGAGGAGGAAGAGGAGGTGAGGTGTAAGAGGAGGAAGATGTGTAAGTCAAACAAGAAGTAGACATACAGAGAAACATGGAGGAAAGAAGACAGGAAGTCGTGAACAAAGGTGAGGAGGAATAAGAGAAAAAAGGAAGAGGAAAGAAGAAGAAAAGATGAGGAAGAAGAGCAAAAGTAGTAAAAAAGAAGAAGATAAAAAATGTTGTTAGGAAAGACAGAAAGATGGAAAAGAAGAGGAGAAGAAAACAGGAATACGAGGAAAAATAGAGCAAAATAAAAGAAAATATAAAATGAAGAGAAGTAAGAAAAATGCAGTAAAATTGAGAAGAAAAATTTTGTATAAACGACAAAGAAGAAGACTGAATAACGAAGAAGAAAGAGACAGTAGAACGATGAAGAAGACGGAAAATGTAGAAAAGCCTAGAAAGTCGAATAAGAAATATCTAGATGGAAGGAAAAAGAGATAACAGGAAACAAGCTAGAAAAAGTCAGAAAACTGAATAAGAAGGAGAGGAGAAAGAAGAAGAAAAATAAGAAGAAGAAGAGAAGGAGGAAGAAGGAGGAGAAGAAGACAAAGGAGGAATAAGAGGAGAAGAAGATAAAAAGATTGCAAAAAAAAGATACAAAGAAGCTAGAAATAGTAGAAAAGTCAGAAAGCCAAAGACGAAGGAGAGGAGAAAGAAAAAGAAAAAGAAGAGAAGGAAGACGAAGGAGGAGTAAGAGAAGATGAATATCTTAGGGAAGTGATAGCCGCGAGCCGCAGCAGGTATCTGTTCAATCAGATAGATAAGCTGCGTTCTCGTAGGTCCTGTTTGTAACGGTGACCGATTAGATTGGCCAGCAAAAAAGACACTGTTCTCTGCTGAAAATCACTTCCCGCTGGTTCGGAACCCACCTAAAAAACTGTAGGTCCAACTCATAAATCACCATCATCCAACTCATTACCCACGCACAAGTCTCAGACCTATGTGGGCTTCATAAAAAAAATATTTGAAGATTGTAAAAAAAGAACAAGAAAAAGACGAAGAAACTGAAAATAACAAGAATAGGAGGAAAAAATAACGAAAGATGAAGATAAAAAGAAAAACAGTAAGAGTGAGATGAAAAAGTAAAGAAAGACGATGAAGAGGGAGTCGATGGAACGATGAAGAAAACAGAAAATCGTTGATACGTCAGAAAGCCGATGAATGAGATGACAAAGAAGAAAAATAATAATGAGATGATGGAAAGAAAAGAGAGATAACAAGAGAACAACCAGATAGAAAAAGTCACAAAGAAGAAAAATAAGAAGGAGATGTGAGAAAAAGAAAAAGTAGTAGTGAAGCAGCCAGCCTGTTTTCAAATTCAAACTTCGTAGTGGGACGACCACAAGTTGCTACGCTTGCCCTACATGGAGCGAAAATGCTGCTTTTAGATGACCCCAGATCTCCCATGAGTATTAACCCCATACGCCATGTTATTTCTTCCAAGAAGACCGCCCCATGATCAACGCTTCCTCCGAATTCCCGCCAAAACCTCATGCAGAAGTGCCTACAATATTGAAATTTTGAAACACAAGCCAGTGCTCATTGTTCAAACTTGCTTCAAATTCGGAGAATCGAAACTTTGTTTAATCATTCCAAGGACGTATTGTGTGGTATTTAGGCCTACATCGATGAAGTAGATCTCAATGAGGCACTCCCCACCAATAAAAGCCATCATTATCATTAAATAATTAACTCAGTTCATACATGTATGGAGGAATACCCAGAAAATCGACTTCACTTGATATTACATTGCAGAATTTTCGTGGAACCAATCAAATTCAACCTAATTAAAGACATGTACAGTATTCATATAATTTACAAACTTTAGAGAACCTTCTACTCATTTTGTTCCATTGCGGATAATGCTCAAATAATCCTGAAGCTTGAGTGTGGATGATGAAAGATTTCCATGTATAATAACGATTAATTTCAATAATGTTGGGAAATACAAGAAAAAAAAAACATTATTATAGCTGCTCATTATGTCAACAGTGCTTTTGGTTATGCTGATAACACGCATTTATTGTCTATCTTCTTTCTCCCTCTTCCTGCATACTTCTTCTTGCTCACTCTCAAGAGTCAAACGTATTTCTAGGGTTTTTGAGAATTCCCCAGAATGTTCCAGATTATTTTAACATCATTTTTAGATTATGAGAACATCCTGGAATACTTTAAAACAGTATATTTGAAGGAAGTGATAGCAGAGTGCCGTAGCAGGTATCTGTTCAATCAGAGATAAGCTACGAAACTCCTGGGTGCTCTTTCTAAGGGTGACCGATTAGATCGGTCAGCAGAAAAGACACTGTTCTCTGCTGTAAAATCACTTCCCGGTGGTTCGGAAACCACTTAAAACTGTAGTTCCAACTCATCAATCACCATCATCCAACTCATTACCCACGCACAGGTCTCAGACCTATGTGGGCTTCATCCTCAAAAATAAAAAAAACATTAAGAGCAGTGCTTGTAAACTGTAGTTCAGTTGTTATTCCAACTTTTAATGTGATAAACGACATAGTGACAGTTTGTTATGCCAGTTTACAGTGCGATTGCTATAATAATATTGTGCTACACAGACACTGTGCTTCGTAAGTGTTCAGTTTATTTGTTCTTGAGCTTTAACTGTTTATTAGACATTCATTATTACGTCATTGAACAGTTATTTATTAAATTATTGATCGACCTATTGACAGTTAGTAATTCGTTTTTGTACAGTGATATAGTAAATTCATTATTAGCTGAACGTTACTGATCTATTTGTTTCTTATTGGTTTTTCTTGTGTGACATAAATGATTAGTGCGTGTTTTAAGTAATTTGTGTAAATAAAGTTAGAGTGTTACTTTTAAGTGTGGCCAGCATTATTTTAGTGATAGAACCCGTAACAATATTTTTTCTTTTAAAATGTGTTCGTTCTGGCGTCTCCTGTTCCGTTCTGGGGTCTCCTGCACCGGTGTATGAAACTAGGCTTCTAATTGGTCTATGAACGTTTCTAGACCAATCCGTCGCCTAGTTTCATTCACCGGTGCAGGCTCCCAGAACGTACACAATAGTTAAGTTAATGGGAGCCCTACCGTTAACCGGTAAATGTAATTTTACTGGAAACCGAGGCGTCAGATTGGTTTATTCAAATTTTCAGACGTTCAAAAATTTAAAAAGACCAATCAGACGCCTTTGTTTTTAGTAAAATTCCATTGACCGGTAAACGGTAAGACTTTTATGAACCCATCTAATGACAGGTCTCACCGGTGATCAAATCTGGGGCGAAATATGATAGCAAATAATGCTTCTAAAACCTTTGACCCTTCTTACCAAAATATTATTAAAAAAAAAGTAATCATTGTTTATTGTTTGAAATTGCTGTTTGGAGAGCAATATAGTATCCTAACAGCTCTCTCAGCTCAGTGAGAAAAGTTATCGCAACCAACCTCACTCTTCGTTTGCGTAGTACGCTCTTTGGACCAAAACATGATGTTGAGGTCTGAAGAGTCACCTTCAGTCGAAATCGGCTATGGTACTATACATACATACATAGTAATATGTACTGTGAAATAGATTAACATGTACCTAGGCCTCACGAATTGTAACACATATTTTATCAGTGCTATGTACTCACCAATATAGTCGAGATGAGGCTGGGCCATCTTTGGCAGGCGGGAAGTCCAAGGTTGGCAGGAGACCGGCTCCAAACCATCCATGTCGTTCATCCGCTCTAAAACAAACAAAAATCACAAAATTACATCATCAGACTCCAATCTTATCACAAAATAATAAGTTATAAGTCACACCATTACAAAATAGGAAGAAACTGGTTTTTAATTGTTTGTTTAACTGTATAGATACAGTAAGATAAACATGTGCTACAAGCTTCAAGTCAAATGTTCAAGCACAGAATAGAGAATATTTTAACCATATACCTGTATATACCTGTTTAATACCTGTATAGTTCCATTTTCTGTGATTCAAATAATGAAGAATAGGAATAACAACAATTACAGATAATATTCATTAGTTGAACGAATTGCGTAGCATGCTATTAGTATTCACCCCTACACACAGACGTATAGTCTTAGTAGGGATATTCCTGCTGTGTCAATTTTCTTTACTTTTATTTTACTGTTCTGTTTTTGGGAATAAATAAAGAATTTTGATTTGATTTGATTCAGAAAAAATCAGGAGAGTAGAAAATTAATCTTCAAAAAAAGTACATTTTAACATATTTATAAAATTACATTTTATAATTTTCATAATATATTTGTTGCAGTATAATTTTGTAATGAAGCATTAGCTAAATATTGTTGTATTCAAACTTTATCGAACCAATTATTTTGTTTTTGTTCAAACAGAACTTTAATGAATAATAAGACATGAAGTTGTCACAACCACATTTATTAAAAAATTTTGAAATACTAGTTTATCAACATTATCAATCTCAAACACAGTAAAATTAAAGTACGGAATAGCTTAATACATAGTAAACAGGGAACGATACTATTGGCTGATGGAGGAAGTGCCTCTAATAGGCTGACCTTCATTGAAGGTCAGTGATTGGCTGAAGGCCAAAACAAGACCCGCCCACTGGTAGGAGGAGCAACAAGCAAAAATACGAGTCAAAATCAAGAACCAAAAAACCGTGAACACAGTAAGCAACAAACAAGTACAATACACAAGTAGGCTAGAATTATATAAATTTAAATTGAACAAATTGAAGCTCACTAAAATGCAGTCAAGGTCATCCGAGAAAAATAGGAAAGTACCGCTATTACAATGTAAGCCAGAATTATGATGAAACCAAGTTAGTTGTATTGAATTGGTTAAAATGAATTTGATAATTTAAACTAGTATGGGAATCGTTTTTTACCAAACTAGTTATCTCCTAAGCTTCTAAAATAGTCTGCCCAAGAATCAATGTAACCTAAAGGGACAACCTTTATTAAATTCCTAAAACTTCATCCCATATTTCAAAATTCAGGTCATCACCAACTGCAAAATCATAACTCAATTACTGCTACAAAAATGATAGCTATTATTTCTGCCTTTAATAGGCTATGCAATCGCATAGTGGATCAGAGCTTGATCGGAAAAGTATAATGGAGTCTTCAAACTTATTACAACGTGTACGGCGAGGCGTAAAAGCTTTTAAAACTAATAGCACTGGATCGGACGGTACATTTTTTTCACCTATATACATCAGTATATATACATCTATACACTAATTTTCCTATCTGGAAAAACGGAGAATAAAAACGGAATGTTTTTTAGCGTGGTGGAGGAGTTTTGGGGGGGGGGAATGTCAGACCAATGGGAGGGGGTTTGAGTGGGGTGCAAAATTCAATTTTGCAGGAAGTCCACCATCCTCCCCCCCCCTTTTAACCCCAGCTATTTACTGGGGGTGACGTGTCTAGTCTAGTCTCGAAAGGGTGGCTTCTGTTTTAGTTTGTGCAAGACGGTGTGGGTGGGAGGGGGGTGAATTTGTGGTGGGGGTAGTGGTTGTAGCCAAGTTTGACCTTTGATTCGCTCGCTGCACTGGAGACTGGAATTTCGCGTTGGAGAGTTTCTGGCTGTACACAGATCAATCTCGATTTAGTTTCCGGTGTCCAGGATCGATGAGGAAGAAGTGGGAAGTATACAAAAAGAAAAGAAAAAACAAAAAGGAAAGAGAGAAAGATGAACAAGAAGGAGAAGAAGAGAAACAGAGAATGGGATGGAAAACAGAGAGAGCGCAATCTTAGAATAGTCTAGACCTAGACTCTAGACTCCTCCAACAAGAGTGTAGCCAAAGTCTATATTACTCTAAAAGAGGCCATCAGAACTTACTGGAGTAATAATTTTGGCCCTGAGGCTGGAAAGGTTTGGAGATCACTGCTCTAGAGCAACAAGCTGCACGAAGTCTGAATAAGTGTAGTTAGAGTCTAGATTGCTCTAGGGCCAAATTTTCACTATTTTGACAGGCTTTACTAATTATTGATCGTTTGATTCAGAGAAAAAAGATTATTGATAACTCTTGCCAAGCTGGAGCCTATTGCAACCATAGCGATACAGTAAGGCGAATAAAAAAGTTGATAAATATCCAAATATTCATACGATTATTGAGAAATACCAAGTAATAAATAATATGAAGTAATTTTAAACATAATTTATTACATAATCCTTGAAGAGCGCTATTGAAAGGGTGGAAAAGAGGAAGAATGATAGTGAAAAACAAAATATAGAATAATGAAGGAAGGATGGTAATAAAAGGGGAAACAGGGTAAGAGATGAAATGAAGAGATGGAATGGACAATATGGACAATCGACGGTGAAAACAGAAAAAATAAGTAAGATGCAAAGAGAGAATAGAGGAAAAAGTGAAGAAATTACATAAAAAAGAGGGATGGGAAAAGGAGAAAAAGGGAAGAAAGAGAGAAGAAATGAAGAAAGAGTGAAGAAATGAAGAAAGAGAGAAGAAATGAAGAAAGAGAGAAGAAAAGAAGAAAGAGAGAAGAAAAGAAGAAAAGGGAAGAAATGAAGGAATAGTGAAGAAATGGAGAAAGAGAGGAGAAATGAAGAAAGAGGGAACAAATGAAGAAAAAGTGAAGAAATAAAGAAAGAGAGAAGAAACGAAGAAACAAAGAAAAAGAGAAGAAATTAAGAAAGAGTGAAGAAAGGAAGAAAGAGGGAAGAAATGAAGAAAGAGTGAAGAAATGAAGAAATAGTGAAGAAATGAAGAAAGAGAGAAGAAATAATGAAAGAGAGAAGAAATAAAGAAAGAGAGAAGAAATAAAGAAAGAGAGAAGAAATGAAGAAAGAGAGAAGAAAAGAAGAAAAGGGAAGAAATGAAGGAATAGTGAAGAAATGGAGAAAGAGAGAAGAAATGGAGAGAGAAGAAATTAAGAGAGAGAGAAGAAATTAAGAAAGCAAGAGAACAGCTCTTTCAGAGAGAGAGAGAGAGAGAGAGCAAGAGAGAGAAAAGAGAGAGAGAGGAGAGCCCAGCTAGTTGTCCAGAGAGGATTATTTGTCCACCTGTATAAGTAGAGAAGAGTAGGGAGGATTGAATAGTTTGGATCAGCGGGATCAAGAGCTTCAAAGACAGATGCTGACAGGGGTGACACAGGATGGTCGAGGGGTGCGAGGAGGTAGTGCTTTAGATGCTGCAATAACCCTTGCAGGTTTTATCTCTTACATCGGTCCGGTATACCTGATCCGGACCACCCTAAACTTCATCTGCTACCTTTCTTTCTACCTTCAACTGCTTCTTCCTCTACTAACTTATCTCATTCGATCATTGCTTTTTAGCCTGAGTCCAGAATGGAGATTTTTGGAGTAAAAGGAGTCGCGATAAAAATGTGGGACAAAATCTTGGTTAGAGAACAAGACAAAGATAAAACACTTACGGCCGGTTGTACGTAAGCCAATTAAATACGGAGTTTAATGTCAGTTAACTAACTGTCGTAAGTGTAACAGCTTTATATTATCTGTTGCACAAAGATCATTAGTTAAAAACTATAAAACTCAACGGCCGATTGCACAAAAGCCAATTAAATTTAATCCCCGTAGAATGACGTCATTCTACGGAAATTAAACTTAATAGAGAAAATTTAGTTGCAAAAAGCAGAATCTCAAGCGATAACGCTTAATACTTAATTAGAGATCATTAGTTATTAATAAAAGATCATTAGTTATTTTTCGTTAACCGAAAGAACATAATATGGCAACACTGTAATTCGATCAACTGCTGATTCTGAAGTTGAGAAAAAAGATGAATTAGAATCATTTCATTTGGAATTATCGCATCATTATTCAACTATGTCAATATTATTATATTCTTAATAGATTTTATTAATTTTGAAATGTTTTATTAAAATTTACGACCTAATTTGCAGTTCCGTGTTCTGGAACAATAAACATAACCTATAAAATGTAACTTAACGGGAGTTCGTGCAATTTAATTCTTAGTGAACGAGCGGTCAAGTATTTCTTATGCCGGTTAGCCTAATCGGCGTTATCGCATGTGATTGTGCTTTTTGCAACAAAATTTTCTCCATTAAGTTTAATCTCCGTAGAATGACGTCATACTACGGGGATTATTTTAATTGGCTTTTGTGCAACCGGCCGTTGGAGTTTTATAATTTTCAGAGAAATGTTTAAAAAAAAACTGCGTTTCTTATTTAATCTTATTTTAAAAAAATACGTTTTTGACTATTAGACTAATTATAATGTGAAGAGTAACCAAGAAAATGTTTTTTTTTTGTGGATGATGGAGTCTGGAGACTTGTGCGTAATTAGGTGAATGAACAAAAACATTCATGAATGAGATTCGAACTCAAGGCTGTAGAAACCGAAGTCTAGTTCTGAAAAGACAAATATTTTGTGAATAGAGGAAAAGGTATTCAAATAACATAAATAGTTGAAGAAATTGTATCTTTGATAGGCTTTCATCAACACCAGCTGTAATATCGTGTTACGTTGTAAAAATTAGACCCAAATACAAAATGGCGGTCAATCTGTCATCAAGCAATGTGATTGGTCAATAGATCTGGGGGTTGACTCAGTAGGCGTTGCCTAATTCCGATTGGTTGAATGTATGTGTTGAAAGTTTGATGTTGTACTGCATTAACCAATGACACGAATATTAAGTTTTACTATTTTCGATTGGTTTATACATTTTAACACTTTATGAAGAGAGTTAAAGTAAGTCTAGTTTTTTATGATGATGACGCAATTTGTCAAAATGATATACAGTAGCCTACTACCAAATTTCTAAGTAGGCCTACTTGTCAACATTTTTTCGAAGTGAGAAGAGAAATTTGTTGGAAAATAAATAAAAGATATTGAAGGCTGAACCTGTAGTTCTATTAATATTGTTGTTTTGACTAATATCTCAAATTGAGAAATTGAGATATGGGAATATTCCACTTATCGGGGTGCTGCTAATTATTAAGAATTTACTCTTTTTTCCGGATAATAAGTTAAGAGACTTGTGCGTGAATAATGAGGTGAATGGGTGAATGATGAGAAACATCAATGGATGAATGAGATTCGAACTCAAGGCTGCAGGAAACGAAGCCAGCCAGATTCTTATCTGATCGCAGGCAAGCGGTCCAACCAACTGCATTACCAGAATCACCAACTGCGTGGTAAGTATTTATACTTAATATATCAATAGATTAGTTTGTAACATTTATCCTTTCTAGAAGAATTTGTATAATTTTATAACTAAAACATTTTTGATTTGATTTTGTAGATCAACTATTTCAGTCTAGAAAATAGCCAGATATTATGACGATTAAACAAAAACTCAAAAACGTTTATCAAGAAATTTTCAGAGAAACTTGCGAAAACTTTCCAACCTCTAGAAGTCTGAAAACAAATAATTTTACCGCACTCTAATTTCGAAACAAAGAGACGCGCTCACTTGTTCCAGAACGTGTTCTGTCACGTTCAATAGTAGAAAAGAAAATTTTCCACCTGCGTCACGTGAAAGTTAGCTCAACAAAACGTTTTCACAGTTTTCCGACCGGATAGCTAATAAGAGAGAGTCGGAAATGGTGATCGATGATTTCCGCACTAAAAAGGTCTTTCATTTCTTCGGAGAGTTTTACGTGTTCGATTAGCATCTGAAAGGGCGGTAATAAATTATGATTATTACTGTTATTGTAGGGAGACGTTGCAGGCAAGCACTCCCCAAACTCGTTGAGGGTTCTGAGAACTTCTTAAATTCGCACAAGGGGTTTGTTGCCTGCCGTAATTTTTCCTACAAACTCTTCCGTGGACTTTATTTTTGGCTCTCCAATCAAATTTGCAGTTATTATTCCTTGAGATACTTTTTGGACGAATTTATTCTTAGCTATCAACTAGGATATTCAGTTATTACACCTAAAGCTATTATTTGGACAAATGTAAGGTGCTTTTTGAGTTTGAAAGTCTCTTGGAAAATGATAAATGATGATCGTGTTTTATACTTTTAAACAATACTAGCTATTGTGCCCGTCCTTCGTACGGATTATGTTTAGAAATAAGACTAAATATGTTTCGGCTTTTTTGATAGCAACGATCATGAAGTTATTAGCAGCTCAGTAAACAACTTAAGCCCAGCACACACAAACGGCAGTCCAGCGGCAATTCGACTGCATAAAATTGCCGTCGGTTGCAGTTGAACTGCCGCTGAGTTGCCGTCGATACCGATTGCACTTCGACGTCATTTTTGACATCGGGCTGACGCTGGCTTGCAGTTCTGTTACCGTCATGTGTTAGTTGACACGACTGCAAGCCGACGGCAGTACAGTGTCACCTTCAATATTATATACATTTATCAAATTTGTAATCAGTACTGAAATGGATTTTGAAGAGGAAGCTTTATTGTTGCTTTTATTGCGTCATAGAAAACGTCGTTGTAAAAATAGATTGCTTTGGGTTCATCCCATAATAGTAGACAAAAGCTAGAGTCAATTTCAGTTATTGTTCAGTTCTTTAAGATAATTTTAAAAAAATATTTTAGAATAAATAAAAGTACTTTTGACTACTCTCCGTGTCGAAAGATTCATCTTTATTATCAATAATTATTATTTTTCTGCCATTTTAATAGTGCAGAGTAATAAAGCCTATATAATAATTATTAATTGACTCGCACAAATGTATTACAGTAGTGCTACTAGGCACCACCAGGAGCGCTGAAGATAAAGTTGACGCTGGCTTGCAGTCCCGTTGCCGCCGTGTGTGTGTGTTGACTCGACTGCAAGCCGACGGCAGTTTTTCAGTCAGCTGGCTGACAATACCGACGGCAACCGACGGCAGTCGCCCATTGACGCTGGCTTGCAGTTCTGTTGACGTCGCCGTGTGTGCGCTCTATTACATTTCGTATCTAATCCCATTGAATTGTGTTACTGTCAGCAACCGACGGCAATTTTGCAGTCGAATTGCCGCTGGATTGCCGTCCGTGTCTGTTGGGCTTTAGAACGGAAACAATTCGGTGACAGTTATCAGAGAGAATATTTGAGAACAGCTAATTGATACATCATGATAAATTACGTGATTTGTTCTGATGTGGTAATAAAACTTAAAAGAAATGTATCCAAAATCGCACAATACTTGGTTTTTAAAAGTTTATTATTCTGTTAAAAAAAATTTAATTTAGTTTTGTCAAAAAGGTTTTCAATACTGATAAATAACTTAAATCCCGAACGATGCTCTCGTTTTTCAGGAGAAGGCCGCGTAAAATGCCTTTGGGGCCGTGACAGACAGAAATTGAGATAAGACTTGTTTTCGCTTCTTTAATGTATAAAACGTAAAAATAACCAAAAAATATATAATTCTGATAAATGTACAGACAAAACTCTAATTTTATTTGGAATAGGACTACAAATTCAGCGAATAAAACTAATTTTGGGGTAGGGTAATACAGTAGAGCCTTACTAATTCGAATCTGGATAATTCGAAACCCAACTTTTGTCTGTTCCCTTTAGAAAACCTTTAATATTCGAAAAATAATACAGCGAAAAGTGTTTTTAACCCATAATGTAGCTTCTAAAATTCGAATATGTTTATACTCGGGCTTCTAGAATTTGAATTTTAGTCTATTTCGAGTATAGACTATTATAGACTACTCCAATAAATGGGAGCCCATGAAATGTATGAAACTAAACAAGAACTACACAAAACAAAAAGAAATATAAAAATGTGTTCATAATTCCAACACATTTAATTACTAATGTATGTACTGTATTACATTTTTATATACAGCTTTCAACATGTTTTGAATTATTCCGTAGGGTTTTTTCTAAATAAAGTTGTGCCTCTGTAATTCGGACTCCATTCCCATTAACCTCTATATTCAAACTCTCGATATTTCAAACTTCCTTTAATTCGAAATAAATTTTTTATCCCCTGAATTTTGAAGCTCTACTGCACAACGAACCTCACAGAATTCAAAAACTTTATTTATGGAGGATGAAGCCCACATAGGTCTGAAACCTGTGCGTGGGTAATGAATTGGATGATGGTGATTGACGAGTTGGACCTACAGTTTTAGGTGGGTACCGAACCACCGGGAAGTGATTTTACAGCAGAGGACAGATTATTTTTTGCTGGCCAATCCAATCGGTCAACCTTACAAAGAGCGCCCAGAAGTTTCGTAGCTTATCTCTGATTGAACAGATACCTGCTACGGCACTCGGCTATCACTTACCCAACTATAGATACAGTAGATAATTAATTGATTCCACGTATGATTGAACAGGAAATATTCTATTTAAATTTTTAATCTTCTACATTCTCTTCAACTCCATTCTGCAGGGACTTTATTTTCCTCCTTTCTCTTTCTCCTTTTTCTTTCTCCTTCTTTTCTCCTTCTCCAACTTCTTCCAGTTCCTCCCTCTCTACCCCTCTCAGTCCTACTCAGGTCTACTCCCTCTCAGTTATCCTTCATGATATTCCAATTCTTCCTTTCCTCATCTTGTTGTGAACAAAATATTATGACGCTGCCTGCTCTTTTTATTTACCAGAATTTGATATATGTAAAACAGAATATTGCCAATTTCAATACTCATTCAAGCACTCACAATTTTGGTACAAGGAATAGGGAAAATTTAACACTGCCTCATGTTCGCTTAAGGAAAACGTACAAAAGCCACTACTATCAGCAAATAAAATTGTTCAATAGGCTACCTAAAAAAATTAGAGTCCTTCCAGTTAGGAGTTTTAAGACTGTAGTTGACAAGTGGATTACATCCAAATCCCTCTATTCAATAGAGGAATATTTTGAATGTGATATGACTGGTTTTTAGGGTTAATTGTGATGACAGCATCTTGTGCAATTGTATTTTCTATAATGTATTATTTGTTTTCATGTATTGTGACTTTGCCTATTACTGTTGTAAGTTTATTGGCAATAAAGATATCTTATCTTATCTTATCATCCTTCTTCACTGTTCATCATATACCCTTCCTCCTCTACACTTTCCCCTTATCTTCTACATATTATCTTCCTTCTCTTATTCCAACTCACCACCACACATACACAAACACAATCCCATTACAAACAGCAGAGTCTATTAGTCAGAGTCAGACTCAACACAAATCTACACCCAGCTAGTTTACTGGAGATGGGGCGTCTCATTGCATATTTGCTAACTTGGCCTCGAAGACAATGGGCACTCCAGATATCTCATTCCTCTAGTCAGTGGTCCAACTATCGTATATAGAGATATAGAGCATAGAGACGTAGACATATAGAGCTGCACACTCCTCCACTAACAGAGTCATCATGTGTGTTTGCAGTTGCTTATTGTGCCCGGGTACATAATCAGTGAATAGCCACTGACTGCCAACTTATATGATTCATCCTACGCCTATATATATATATTATACACACGCACACACTCCCTACATATTCGTGATATGCTCGGTGGAGGCATTTGAGCGGGAAAGCGATTATATGCGAGCATGCTCATGAATGATCACTCCCACATTTCAAATATCCATTTATTGGAATTCTCATTGGTTACATTAATGAGATAACATCGGCTGAGTTGCTTTATCATTGATCGTCTATTTTGCACATGATTCGATTGGAATCAGCTTCGACTAAGTAGTTAAATCACTGTTCGTGATGTCAAATCGATTCAGCGCATGCATTGGTGACCGTGACAGCTCTAAACCAAAGTTATCAATAATCTGTATCTCGATTTCAAAATTTGTATCTCGAAAAACACATTCTTTTGCTCATGATTCATTTCACAGATTCTAATTGGAAATGGAGAAAAGATTGTAAGATGTGTCCGAATGTGTTAACGTTACATAATTTCTTGTAACACAGTATTATCGTGAGTCCAGCACTTAAGTTGTTAAGAATTAAATGTTTGCACTAGTTGCTCTTCATTACTCTTGAAAAAAGTGATCAATTAACTAATGTAATAAAAATTTGAAAAAAGTATAGCTCACAAGTTGTTTCGGAGGACACGTTAAACCTGTCAGTCCCGACTGACTAAAAACAGTCATCAGAGGCCCTGAACTTATTCAGTTCCGACTTGGTAACTGTGACCTGATCCAGCCAGGTCACACAATATTATTATTATTATTGTTATTTTTAAAATATTATTATTATATTAATATAATAATAATTTGAACTTCTATCTTTTATGTAATAAGTGATAAAATGTTATAGCTTTGGACCAAAGACGATATGAATTATATGTATGTATCTGTAATATGACTGTGATGAAGTTTATCTGTAATCACGTTGAGTATAATATTATGTAATAACGTTTGCAAAACTATCTGTGATCGTACCTTCAAAAAATAAATTTATTATTATTATTATATTGTTATACTGCTTTTGTTATTGTCATTGTTATTATTATAATTATTATTATTATTTCTTCTTCTTATTATTATTATTATTATTAATATTATTATTATTTCTTCTTCTTCTTCTTCTTCTTCTTCTTCTTCTTATTATTATTATTATTAATGTTATTATTATTATTATTATTAATAATATTATTATTATTATTACTATTATTATTATTAAAGTTGTTTGGCGGTATTTATTCCACTTCTTGAGCAGTTATTTCTCTAATTTCAAACGAAACTTAGCTTAACTAAAGTTTGGAAAAGTGTACTATTTGGAAGTACAATAGCAAAATGCTTCACAAGAACGATTTGAGAAACATCAGAGAGAAATTGAGGTGCAGACAGCGGCGTTGTAGTTGAAGAAAGTTATCAAGAGGCAATTGGAAAAAAATTGGGGAAAAGTATTAATTTTGAAGAAATGGAACAAATGAATGATTTTTTTCTCTTTCCATTGAATAGAACTATTGTATAACTTCTGCATCAATTAGTATTCAATTTTGTATATTTCAGATGTATTTTTTATGTTTCTGATGTTGATGTGTTACTTTGTTATGAAAGATGAATAAATTCCATTGAATGCCTAGATCAGTGGCGCACTCTTGTTTGTAAAAAGCTGGCCGAGTTCAGTTTACACCTGAATTAGTTTACACCAGTTTACACCTGGGTCGAATTGAGCATTGAATGGCAGTTTCTTTGGGTGATCAAGCACCCCGCCCCCTGAAGTCAATTTCTATACAAAGATTTAAATAGAATACTTACTTGAAAAACTCGAAGTTTTAAAGAAAATTGAAAGTTGAGTGACCCTCAACTTTAATTTAAAATTAATAATATATTGTTACGGGTTCTATGTCTAAAATAACGCTGGCAACACTTAAATTTATCACTCGCACTTTATTTACATAAATAATCACAACACTCACTGTTCAGTAATGTCTTACAGAAAAATAAGCAATTGAAAACAGATAAATCGATATTGTTCAACTAATAAAAAGATTTCAATAAACTGTACAAAAATCAATCACTAAAAGTTAAAAGGCCGATCTAATATTAAATAATAACTGTAAAATAAACTGTTCAATAATATTCAAAAAGAAACGTCGAAAGAGAACAATTAACTTACTTAGCACTAGTCCGTAATACAATAAAAACTATTTAGTAGCTCACTGGTATGAATTAAACAGGAAAAAGAATAATCACTATAGGCACAGAGAAAGAATTATAACTATATAGGCACGATATATAGAACTGTCACAACTTGTTTATCACGTCGAATTTCAAAGACAACTGAACTCATTTACAAAAGTCTACCTCTATTTATATAAATTTTCATAATTGAAATATCTCTCGAATTTTCTGTCAACTTCTACTGATTTCTAAAATAAACAATGAAAGACCTTCACGCCTTCCATAATATTCGATAAAACTCCATTAATTTCTAATCCAACAACTAGAACATTCTACAAAGGTCCAAGTAAACACTATAAAAGTGTCAAAAGGAGAGTAATTAATTGCTTAGAAGTAAACATTTACATAGCAGATAACGCCAAGAACCACTGTGCCTTCTTTCTCTCTATTCTCTCAAATTTCATATTAGCTACAATATTCTCTAATGTGATTCTCGAATTCAGTATTGTTCAAATGGAGGCTTGCTATCCTTATTAATCGCAAGGCAGTTGCCAATCACACTATCAAAGAAAACAGACTGAATGGAATATTAAGTTTAAATACCCATAGAGAAATAGAAGTTGACCTGGAGCAGGTATTAACGTTCTCTTAGGCAAAAGATCCAGAAAATTGAATTTAGTTTTGTGAAAACTCTTACAAAGCCTTCACGGCGAACTTCACAATGCAGCAATGAAAATAATTTTTAATACATGCATTCATAAAATTAAAAATTCAGCATTAATTAATCAAGCTGGTTTTTTGTTATTTTATTAATAAGCTCTGTTATAACTTGAACCTTGCCAAAGGGAAGTGATAGTCGTGAAACGTAGCAGGAATCTGTTCAATCAGATGGAGATAAACTGCGTTCTCCTGGGCACTCTTTGTAAGGGTGATCGATTAGATTGGCCGGCAAAAAGACACTGTTCTCTGCTGTAAAATCACTTCCCGGTGGTTCGGAAACTACCTAAAACTGTAAGTCCAGCTTATCAATCACCATCATCCAACTCATTACCCACGCACAGACCTAATAAGTAAGTGGGCTTCACCGTCCCAAAAAAAACTCGAATAGCTTCGTTTTGAGGGGGTTATTTTTTAAGGATTTTTGAGGGAGTAGGACTCAAGGGGACTATTTTATAATGGACTACCTGACAAAATACCTGCAGCTACCCTTGTAGCAATTTACAGTAACTACAAGTACTCATACTATTACGAGGTGGAACTACCCGTAAGGTTCTCCCTGCCAATAAAAGTCATACGCTTCTTATTGTAATTTGAACTTTGTTAGGATACAGGTATGACTCCCCTCCTCTGAGGGGGGATGGGGGACACAATGACAACTCCAATACTTTCACTTCCAGCACCCCTCCTGGGTCATTTCTGGGTAAAGCGCCACTGACCTACATTGATTAATTTATAAACCTATCATTCTATTAACAGGTAATCAAGTCTCGTATCAGTATCAAGTTCTTAATTACAGAGTCACCAGAAAATACATGGCCACCTGTATGAGTTATTGAAACCAAAACCACCATTTAATTAAAACCAAATTTATAGCCAAACAAATCGCATCCAGAAGGATAGAGAAACCATACAAATCTCTCCATTTTCCACATCAATAAATTACTCTAACAACCAAAGTAAACATCCAACTTTGCTGCTTGGTGGCTCTATAGATATAAGTTATATGCTGTATTTATAAGGGTGGCTCTATAGAAATACAAACTGTACATAAAGTAAATGTTATACATATATCTATGGGTGGCTCACATAAATCAACAGGTGTCCAAGCGAAATCAACAACTACAACTGCAAACACAAGAAGTCCGCCATATTTGTTTGAATAAAGCCGGCCGAGTTCAGTTTACACCTGAATTAGTTTACACCTGGGTCGAATTGAATTAGACATTGAACAGTTTCAGCCTTCACCAACTATGGACCTTCCAATGATTCCAACTCCAGCAAACTACAGATAACTGAATGACAGTTGAATATGAGTCGGCAAGGTGGAGATTTCAATGAGGAGCTACTACCGTAGAGTAAGTTGGTACCTCCCCACCCCTCACCTACCACTCTATGATTGAATAAGTTGGTTACAACTTGTTCTGATATGAATAAAGTTTACTAACTTTGTAACTGAACTTTGATTGGCTGAGAAACGTCTTCACCCCCCTTCCCACACCCCATTGCTGTTAGTTATAATTCACCTCCAAAAGTTATACAGGGTCCTCCGTAATAATTAATCTCTACTGTATCAGTAAATTATCAGCTCGGCCATCTGTTCTGAATAGATGGCCTACTAGTTAAATCTTGTTTCAATTTATTCTCTAATTGTGTTTTTGATTCATAGTTGTGAATCCTTGTTTATTTATCATCTATATACACCATCACATTGCAGTAGAATGAAGAGGAAGCAACAGGCTTTACAGCCCAAAACTGAAGCTATGTCTACTTGCTCCCCGCTATCAAAAAAACTAAAATTAAAATGCATCATATTTTTGTACTATTTTTGTACCTTTTTGTACCACCAAAAGAAAATTTTGTACCACCTCCCTACCTGAGATAATAGTAACTCTAAGGTCGGGGAGCAAGTGGACACTCTCTCCCCGCATATGTCATATGCAATAAGTGAATACACCATATTTTTGTACTATTTTTGTACCTTTTTGTACCACCAAAATAAAATTTTGTACCACCTCCCTAACTGAGATAATATCAACTCTAAGGTCGGGGAGCAAGGGGACACTCTTTCACCAAATGTTATATGCAAGATTTGAATACACCATATTTTTGTACTATTTTTGTACCTTTTTGTACCACCAAAAGAAAATTTTGTACCACCTCCCTAACTGAGATAATATCAACTCTAAGGTCGGGGAGCAAGTGGACACTTTTTCCCCACATGTTATATGCAAGATTTGAATACAACATATTTTTGTAATATTTTTGTACCTTTTTGTACCACCAAAATAAAATTTTGTACCACCTCCCTACCTGAGATAATAGTAACTCCAAGGTCGGGGAGCAAGTGGACACTCTCTCCCCGCATATGTCATATGCAATAAGTGAATACACCATATTTTTGTACTATTTTTGTACCTTTTTGTACCACCAAAAGAAAATTTTGTACCACCTCCCTAAAGGAGATAATAGCAACTTAAAGGTCGGGGAGCAAGTGGACACTCTCTCCCCACTTATTCCATATGCAAGATTTGAATACATCATATGTCATCTGCATGATGTATTTTTTGAAAAATATCCATACAAGCCCAGTTTCAACTAATACAAATTCAAGCCTATCATATTATCTCAGCAGGTCCTAAATTTCAGCTCATTACCCTTTTTTGTTCAGGTTTTATTGGGGTGTATTACTGTGTATTTGCAGTATGCAATATTTCAAAATATTACTAATAATTTAAATACTACTAATAATTCTAAAGATCTCCACAATGAAGGACATTGAAAAAAATATCAAATAGCTTATGGAAATCGATGTCCACTACTGCACAAGAATATTCAGTCAACACCAGGAATCAAACAATGGATCTTCTAATTGCCAGTCTACAGAATTATTGGTGGTATTAAACAGAATTCGAAATTGATAATGATGTTTGAAATTGGCAGTTTAACAAATGCAACTTACTGTATTATAATGCTAACCAGCATTTAAATGATAAATACCATTCAATTTTGTTGAATGAATGGTAGTTATCATTGAGAAGTAAAGTGCCTAGTGAAATATATTTATTCTAAATGAAAGATTCTTTGAATAAATAATTACATTGCAACATACAGAACTGTAAAAATCATTGTTTATTGTTCCACAAATAATGTAGAGAAATAATTATAATTATTCTAAGCGAAAATTACAATAATACCAGTCAAATGTGGACTTTATTCATTGAGTTAAATAAAAAGTATCTAGCATTAATTACCTAACATCATCATTACAATATAAATTCTCCTAAAATAATATTCTATGAAATATCTTTTCTAAGGCTAATCTTATGAAAATTCACAAGTTGAAAAAGAGCAGTCAGAAAATATCATTATTTCTTCTTATAAAATAGTTTTTTAAAAAATACTACCTATTCAATAACTTCTTCATTTTATCAAACAGAAACTGCCCATTTTTCATTCAAGCATTCATGCTATATTCATAATGTTGTCACACATCTTAGCATCTTTTTCCTCAAAAATGTCTTTAACAAATCGATTAATAAAATATAAGTAAACACACAATTGAAATATCTGACATGAAACAAGATTACAGGTTTGCAAATTTTAAAATCCAAATAACATGAAATAATAGTTTATTGGTTGAATGCAAGTGAGGGCAGACAAATGATCTTATTGACAATTACCTGGATCAAGTGTCTGTAAAAAAATCATTACAAAAATAGAGAACAGATTTAAAAATCCCTTTACATTTAAAAAGGAATCAGACAAATATAAAATAATTATGTGTTTAATATAAGTTCTCATTCAATATTGTTTGTTAATTAATAAAATTATACTTGAATTTGATGTAGTCAGGGGCGCACCCAGACTTTTGGTTTGGGGGGGCTTACCCGTCCTACCAGGGAAAATTTTGTTAGGGGGATTTTGTAAATTGGGATTTTCAGACGACGTTTTGCAAGATTGCGCCCGATAAAGTTTATTGAGGGGGCGGGGATTCATTACTTGACTTTTTAAAGAGTATTAGTATTAGAGTAGCTATGGGGAAACAAAATGTGTTCATCATGAGTATTTTTTGTACAGTGTTTCAGGAGTTCAAAATGATTCTGCCAGACTGCTTAAGCAACTTCTCATGAGGGTAAAAAACTTAGAATCAATGTAGGTCCGGAACGCTTTGTTACAGAAATAAAGAGGGCGATAGTTTACAGCTATTCCAGCATCCATTCAGAAATGACCAAGGTCTTCATATAGATGGTGTGAATTAAATTGAAACAATGTAAAAAATTATCTGAAACATGCTACATCTACTATTATAAATTTTTATGTCTACACCATTCTGAGACTTTTGCGTTGTTATTTTACTGTCGGCCTAGTGGTTAACCAATTCAATTGCCAATGAACCAAAAAGTTTGTTCAATTTCTCCTTCAAAACTTGCCAAATCATTTTTTGAAATGAGATATGAATGTACTCAATAGTCAAGAACGGTCCCAAAGTTTATAGAGTTTTATTGAATCAAAGCATACTGATTTTGCACATATGCTTTCCACTTGCTATTCTTCTGTCTTTTTATCAAATTTAAATTATGGTGTTGTTAGTTCTGGGTGCTTTATTCACAATTAATAGCCAAGCTCATACATTTCAATTAAAAATGCCTTCTTTTGGCCTTTTTTGTGTATTTCACAGGATTACTCACGGTAGTATAATCACGGTAGTTAATGTTTCATTTGGGTTTTCAGTTCATTTCTCATCAAATGTATTAAATTTTCCACCTAAATAAGCGCTCTAGAAGCCTAGAGTTTTCGGAATGAGTACTAATTTATTGATCTCTTATTGAAAAAGATAGCTTCACTATTCTGCTATATTTATTTCTGTATTGAAGCGTTTTCGAAGGAATAAGCTTATGCAATCTTATTGAAATTTTTTCGCAAAAACCTGTAAACCGTTTTTAGGAAATTGTTAGCCGCGAGCCGTAACAGGTACCGTACCTGTTCAGTCACATAAGGCAAGCTGCCACCAAATGGATCAGCCACCAAATAAAAGGGTTCTTAGCTATAAAATCACTTGCCGATGATTCGGAACTCACCAAAAACTGTGGGCCCACGCACAGGTCTCAGAATTATCTCGGCTCCACCTTCCGAAAGGAATTACATTATTACCGTTAAATGTATTACAGGTTTATGAGGTTCTAGAGACTGGAGGTCCTGTACTTATTGGTTAAATGAATGCCATATTGATATGAGTGAAACGAATTATTTTTATTATCTTTACCCAGCCACCTAGTCAAATTTAATTCTGCAAGGCTACAAACTCTATTTCCACCTATGGTAGTCACTCATAGTATTCCTGTTAATAGTACAACGATATTGTTAATTGTCATCCGATTTAAACAAGTTTTAAATGTACAGCCTAGAGTACATATTACACAGTCAATTCGCTTAAAAATTATCAACATTTTGATAAGGATTTCAGGACCTGAGGGCAAGGCTTGAGCCCCAAAACCCCCCATGTCAAGCCACTTGTTATGAACATTATTCTACTTGAAAAGTGTGAATAAATGACATGTACCAACACTAATCAGCCTGCAGCACATACTCTCTATATAGTAAATTTTCTTGAAAATTATTAACAATTTTTTAAGGAGCTCGGGTTCTTGGGGGGGGGGGGCTTAAGCCCCCTAAGCCCCCCCTGGGTGCGCCACTGGATGTAGTGAAGCTATCCCATCTTTGGTCAAGCCATGTATGCTATGAAAACATGCTATGTGAACTATGCTATGAAAATTAAAAAGTATAAATTTCATGTATGATGTAGCCTATGGTATTGAAAGAAGTTGATCTATTATTAAATCAGATGACTTTCAATACCATAAGACATAAGATGAAGACGGAGAGAAAATCAGTTGAGAGATGATTGTGATAGAATTATTGTAACAGAATTGGAGTTCTTAGAATAAAAAGTGTTTCTGTGGGTATTCAAATTTGGTTTGTGTTATTATCAATTGAAGTTAAAACACAAACACAACAATTGAGGGAATTTGGATTTGAGATAACAAAGAACTAAAACAACTGAACATTTTTCCCTTCCCTCATACCAAGAATCTTCAAATAAGTGAACTTATTTTAAAATATTACAAACATCACAGTTTGATACGAATTAATAACAGGGGAAATAACAAAAAATTGACAAATTAACTCAACATTAACATGATGTTTATAATAATACCAAAAAATTTCGTGAATCGTGTATATTTTCAATGAATTAAATTTTATTCACTTATTAATCAAATATAAAAGTCGAATATAAATGAACCACTCAACATTGGCCAAACTTTTCAAGAATACATCAAAATCATTGACAGACAAAAATGCAATACTAATGATAATAAGAATCATATAAATTATATTATACACAACTAAGATTTACAAAGGAAAGTTCAGATTGGGAACTAGATTGTTAAAATATTATTCAACTGCATAAAAATAGAAATTGTGATTTAATTAAGCTAGAATAGGACAATTATTATCATGTCTATTCATTTTCTGACATACATTTGATCCAGAAATTTTTAGTGTCTGAATATTTTAATTGATTGTTATCTTAGTTGATTAGGGGAGTCCTCCCAGAGGATAATTAGTGTAGGTACCGTAGAGTACCTAGTTTATTCCAAATGGATTCTCAACTACAATAAATTCTATTTTAATCATTACTTTTGTTCCAACTTTGGATAAAGTATCAAGTTCCCACTATGAACAGATATTTGGCTATTTCATTCCTGAAGAGGAATCACTTAACGTAATTTACAACTTACATTCTAACTAGGGTATCATTTATATTATATCTGTCGGAAATATGACATACACATAGCTCAGGGTGTAAAAAGCAGGCTTCCTGAAAATCTTATTCAATGTGATGATATAAATTATTACCTATATTATTGATTGAAGTTAAAACACAAACACAACAATTAAGGCAAAAAATAGTTTGGATTTGAGATAACAAAGCACTAAACTTCTCAAGAATACATCAAAATCATTGACAGACAAAAATTCAATATTAATAATAATAATAAGAGTCATATTAATTATATTATACACAAATAAGATATTCACCAATGAATAAATATCCTCTAAATATAGAACAATCATTTTCTCTGTACATTAGAAAATAAATATGGAGCTGTATGAAATATACTCTAAATATACAATATAGAACAATCTGTCCTTTCCTTCATACATTGGAAAATGACACACATTGCTTTGCTATAATATTATTGCAATTGCATAATCAGTAATTGAGATAGTCTTCAGTTTGTATTTTTTTAAATGAACTTCTTATATAAAATTGTTGTTTGTAGTTTGCTACAGTAAAGCATTGGTAATCCAAAGTAATTGTTATAATATAATAACATGAGTAGTTTACAGTTTAGATTAGTGATTCGTTTGGATTATTGAAGAGAAATTCATTTAAATGCCTTTCAGGCTTACTACTTATGGTTGGTTGAAATAGAGCCAATTTCTTTTTAGTTCTATATTTTATGTGAATTTGATAAATGTCTACTGTACAATGCTTACATATTTATTTGGTTGTATATATGGTTGTTTTGAGAAATTATAACTACAGTAGTTTTGCTGCACTGTTGTAGTAGGTAATCCTATCATAGATACTTAATAAGGATCATGTTTGTATTGTGGACACCCCTTGATACTGTACATATCAATATGGTAGATATCAATACAGTATGTATTTTTGTTTTGTTGGTGACATTGCACAAAATACAGTGCAGTACAAAACAAGCCATTTGGATTATTGATGTTTCAGAATATTGAAGTTCGGCTTATCAATGCTTTACTGTATCACGATTTGAATCTAAATGGTGTACAAAATTACATGGCATTTAATCTATCATATTAATTAATCATTATTATCATCAATCGCAGTGATTTAAAAAAAAAAAATTACTTGATCTCATAATTTCTAATGAATGCGTTATTGAGATCAACTAATCTTGAGATGATCAGAAAGTTAATTGGATTAATATTAAAAAATTTGAATTGAAAAATATGCCAACAATTGCAGTAGAATCGATTCCCTAATCATAACACTCAGTGCCTAAACCCAACTAGTGTCATGATATCGTACAGCGGATTCTACATAATTGCATTATTAGACTAATAATAAATACGAATATGTAAAATTATGAAATATTGTAAAAGTAGCCTACCTTTGTCGAAGAGTCGGAGTATTCTTCCTCTGCGCTGAGAGCTGAGGGTGTTGCCGTTAAGTAGTTGGTTCTCTCACAAGTGTTGAACTAAAACTAGAATTCTGCTGTTCTTTTTCTATAGAAAAATGTTCTATAGAGGCCTCAACATGCAACAATCTCCGAATTTTTCGAACAAACCAGTGCAATATAATAATCAAAATCAAAATCATAATCAAAATTATCAGCCTAATCGTCTGTACAATCAGGGATTCAATAGGCCACAATTTCCTCAACAGCGAGTTGATCAACCAACCCCAATGAGCATCTCAACAAGTAATTCTGGTCCACTTAGAAAAAACCGCCGTTTGTTTCAAATGACAGGACAAAACTTGGATAGTAACTAACAAACAGACTTTGGTTATTCCATATACAAAGAAAATAGCAGTGAAAACGAATTACAAGCTTTTGAAGACTCATCACTACAGAACCAAGCTGAACAAGATCACATTGAACAAGCTAACAAGACCAATAATTTTTTTGGAGAGGCTTGCCTCGACGAAAATTTCCCATCATGAACCTTCAGGACGAAAAGAACGAATTACAGACCAGAGGTACCCAACCTGTTCTGGCCCATCGCCCCCTAACATAAAATGACAAACTCCCATCACCCCTTCATTTTCTATACCCATCGTTGTACCCATTTCTTATCCAAATTTTACTTGCATACAGTGTTGCCCACAAGGGGGGCTATGACGCAGACTGCGTCATTGAATTTCTTGGGGGTTCCAAAAAAGTTTGGGTGGGGGGGTTTGTGGGTGGAGTAAAGTTGATTAAAACCGTGTTAAAATGATGACATTCAAAAATATATTACGAATTCACCAGATAGAATGTCAATTAATGACAATAGATTTGGGAAGATTTAGAAATTAACATCAATAGAAATAGTTCTCTAAACTTATAGTATAGTACAAATAGACTTAAACCTCAACATCCAAAGTAAACGTTTCCTGACCATGGCAAATTGTTTGAACACAGTCCACTCATTGTTCAGTAAAAAGTTACAAAAATAGTCTTCCATTGATGGGTTTAGGGGTGGAGAGGGTGAAAATTTCAGTTATTCTTGAATATTTTGTAAACTATCACATTTAGAGCAAAAAATGTTATTATACAGAAATAATTTAAGCAAGATTAAGAACAAAAAGGTCCTCTGCATAATTTGGCTGAAGTCAAATTAAAGCCCAATCTTTGTCCAGAGGCATGTTTAACTGGTAGAGGAGGTGAAAATATACATTGAAAGTGGGTTCATGCTCTTTGGCTTATATATTTTGAAGAAATGGAATTTTTATAATGGTGTTCATCATGAAAATTATAGATCTTTATGGTAAGTTAGTGTTCATCATTGAAATCATAGATCTTGAAACTCTACATTCAACAAGGGTGATAACATGATAAATCTTGCATATGACATATATGGGGAGAGAGTATCCACTTGCTCCCCAAACTTACAGTTGCTATATCCTCCTTTAGGGAGGTGGTACAAAACTTTCTTTTGGTGGTACAAAAAGGTACAAAAATATGGTGTATTTACTTATTGCATATGACGTATGCGGGGAGAGAGTGTCCACTTGCTCCCCAACCTTGGAGTTACTATTATCTCAGGTAGGGAGGTGGTACAAAATTTTCTTTTAATGGTACAAAAAGGTACAAAAATAGTAAAAAAATATGGTGTATTCAAATCTTGCATATAACATGTGGGGAAAAAGTGTCCACTTGCTCCCCGACCTTAGAGTTGATATTATCTCAGTAAGGGAAGTGGTACAAAATTTTCTTTTGGTGTTACAAAAAGGTACAAAAATATGGTGTATTCACTTATTGCATATGACATATGCGGGGAGAGAGTGTCCACTTGCTCCCCGACCTTAGAGTTACTATTATCTCAGGTAGGGAGGTGATACAAAATTTTATTTTGGTGGTACAAAAAGGTACAAAAATATTACAAAAATATGTTGTATTCAAATCTTGCATATAACATGTGGGGAAAAAGTGTCCACTTGCTCCCCGACCTTAGAGTTGATATTATCTCAGTTAGGGAGGTGGTACAAAATTTTCTTTTGGTGGTACAAAAAGGTACAAAAATAGTACAAAAATATGGTGTATTCACTTATTGCATATGACATATGCGGGGAGAGAGTGTCCACTTGCTCCCCGACCTTGGAGTTACTATTATCTCAGGTAGGGAGGTGGTAAAAAATTTTCTTTTGGTGGTACAAAAAGGTACAAAAATAGTAAAAAAATATGGTGTATTCAAATCTTGCATATAACATTTGGGGAAAGAGTGTCCACTTGCTCCCCGACCTTAGAGTTGATATTATCTCAGTTAGGGAGGTGGTACAAAATTTTATTTTGGTGGTACAAAAAGGTACAAAAATAGTACAAAAATATGGTGTATTCAATTATTGCATATGACATATGCGGGGAGAGAGTGTCCACTTGCTCCCCGACCTTAGAGTTACTATTATCTCAGGTAGGGAGGTGGTACAAAATTTTCTTTTGGTGGTACAAAAAGGTACAAAAATAGTACAAAAATATGTTGTATTCAAATCTTGCATATAACATGTGGGGAAAAAGTGTCCACTTGCTCCCCGACCTTAGAATTGATATTATCTCAGTTAGGGAGGTGGTAAAAAATTTTCTTTTGGTGGTACAAAAAGGTACAAAAATAGTACAAAAATATGGTGTATTCACTTATTGCATATGACATATGCGGGGAGAGAGTGTCCACTTGCTCCCCGACCTTGGAGTTACTATTATCTCAGGTAGGGAGGTGGTACAAAATTTTCTTTTGGTGGTACAAAAAGGTACAAAAATAGTACAAAAATATGGTGTATTCAAATCTTGCATATAACATTTGGGGAAAGAGTGTCCACTTGCTCCCCGACCTTAGAGTTGATATTATCTCAGTTAGGGAGGTGGTACAAAATTTTATTTTGGTGGTACAAAAAGGTACAAAAATAGTACAAAAATATGGTGTATTCACTTATTGCATATGACATATGCGGGGAGAGAGTGTCCACTTGCTCCCCGACCTTAGAGTTACTATTATCTCAGGTAGGGAGGTGGTACAAAATTTTCTTTTGGTGGTACAAAAAGGTACAAAAATAGTACAAAAATATGATGCATTTCAATTTTAGTTTTTTTGATAGCGGGGAGCAAGTGGACATAGCCCAAAACTGATTCCTCTTCTAAATTTCAATACAGAAATGTCTAAATGAAGTTTATGTCTAGAAGTCATAGTTTCACTATTCATTTTCACTAGAGAAATAGCTATTTGTGTAAATGTGAGCGAAAAGTGGAGCATTTCTGCACCGAAACAGTTTTTTCACGAGCTGAAGGCGAAACAATACTTTACCTGACAATTCCTCACACAACCTATTTTCGAATCAAATCGATTTCAACAACTACAGCTAACTGTTTTTTCATACCTGAAGCAGAGTAGCCAACCTATTTTTGAATGCAGAATAGGGAACCTGCGTATTACATGCTAACTATTTGTGTTGTTAGGTTGCAAATCTGGAGTGCGGAAGAGCATTTTTGGGCACTGGAATTTACTTTCCCGCACTGGTGCAGGAATAAACTATTTTGAGTGCTACAGCTAGTGCAAAGTTAGGTACTGTACTTTTTCTGGTCACTGAAGGAAAAAAATATTATCCATTTCTTTTTGGAAAAAAATTCTTCATGAATGCAAATAAAAACAAATTACCAAACAAACAATACGAAAATATTAGAGCATTTTTAATGATTTAGTCTTAATATTTCGAGCCGAAAATTAAACACGTTCACAATTCCGCACAACATCTGACTATTGCTGTTACTCACAATTATGAAAAAATATTCTCTAATTGTGTTCTGATTCATAGTTGTAAATCCTTTTACGCACAATTATTTAAAATGTAAAAATATGTAAAAGAATTCTAATACACAGTAATAACAACGGTCACACTTGCACTGAATAGATGAGGCTCGTTTAACCGATGTCGTTTAACCGGCGCAAACACATTGATCGAGTTCCTGGAAGCTTTACCAGTAACTGGTAAACGTTACCGGTGGCTTCTGATTGGTCTACTCAAATTCATAGACTTTAAAAAATTTGAATAGACCAATCAGACGCCACCGGTAGCATTTACCAGTTACCGGAAAAGCTCCAATCAATTCTACCATTGTATCATATAGAGCGCTTCACACTTACACGATTTTTGAAATCAGATTGGTGCCGGTTACCCGATTCTAGTTATGTGCAACCCCCCCCCCCCCCCCGCAACAAAGTGGAATAATTATTGTAATAATCAACTAGGTTAGGTTAGGTTATCATTCAGGATGAACAAGCTAGCAATCTTATGATTTATGCTATCACCCTAATCTAACCGGGATGCTCTAAGTGTAAATTTATATCAGTGATGAATTGGAAGTCAAACGGAACGGTTGTGCTCGGCGGGTGCTCCCTTATCTCAAGTGCGATTAGATAGTGCAGAGTATTTTCAATGTAAAATTACCTCTTTTCGCTACCTACACCAGCTTAAGAAAATATCTATAAAGTTCAAGGCATTGTCCTTATTGGAATTCATCTTTTATTCTTACTTTTTGATTTTCAAAATAGAATTTATAAGAATGCCTCCTAAACGAAACACGTCTGATGACACTGCGTCGGGAGATGTCACTCTATCTGACGTCGTTGCAATGCTGAAAAGAATGGAGTTCGATTTAGGGAATTCTTTGAATCTTTGTCACGAGAAGATTGATCAATGTGTGAAGGCTTCTGAAGAACAAACTAAAAATATACAGAAGTGTCTTGACACAATTGCTGATTTGAAAGCGGAAAATAATAACTTGAAGAAAAGGGTGATAGACTTAGAGGATAGACTTGATGAAGCTGAACAATATTCACGAAAAAACACAGTTGAAATATTTGGAATACCTCAAGAAAAGGATGAAATTATAGAGGATTTAGTTATAAAGCTGGGGTCATCCCTGGGAATGAATATTGATGAATCAATGATTGATGTCTGCCACCGATTGGGAAGACGCCAAGGAGTTGATAGTCCTCCTGGAATAGTACTCAAATTCGTCAGTCGCCGCACTAAGCAGCTCTTCATGAAGAAAAAAAGGGAGAAGAGAAATCTATCTACAGCTTCCTTGGATTTTCTCGTGAGTAAACCAATTTATATCAATGATAGCCTCACTACACGTAGAAGAAAACTACTCATTGCTGCTCGAGATGAAAAGAAGAGAAAGAACTATGCGTTTGTCTGGGTTCAGGATGGAAAGATATTGATGAGGAAGGACGCAGGTGGTCCAGTCATTCCAATAAACTGTTTGGATGACATTAAAAAGTAATTCGAAACTTGAAAATGCATTCTCATATTTGTTTCTCAGTATTTATTTTCTTTTTCAAAATGAATCATTTCTCACAACAGCTTTTTTTTATATATATATTAGAATATACTTGTAAGTTATCTTGTATTCTTTTTCATTTTATAATTTATTATGATTGATGATAAATACATTGATTGTTTTCTTAATTTATGTCAAGTTAATAAGGATAAGTTGATTGTTGTTCATCAAAACATACGCAGTATGCGAGAAAACTTTGAGCCATTTATGACTGAGTTTCTTGAATCAAATGCTTTGCCGCATATATTTGTCTTCTCAGAAGTATGGATAAAGAATGATGAAACAAAGTTTTATAAAATTGATGGTTATACTGCTTATTTTAAATGTAATGAAAATCACAGGGCCGGTGGTGTAATTGTTTTCGTAATCGATAAGTTGAAAAGCAAATTAATAGAAACTGAAGCAAATACATTTGATGTGCTAAATATTAGTTTAGAACTTTCTTATAAGGTCAAGATTAACTTATTAGCTGTCTACAGATTGCAAGCTTATAGTGTCAATGCTTTCACGAATGAGCTGGAAACATTTATGGAAAATATAAACTGTAGGAATTTAATTTTTTGTGGAGATGTGAATATTTGCGTGAAAGATGTAACTCCTGAAAATTATGAATATCTCACTCTTATGGCAAGTTTTGGACTTGACCAATTGATAAGTGCTCCAACAAGAGTTACGAGAGTTAGTTCTACTTCGATAGATCACGTTTTCTTAAGATCTAGAGATAATATTTTAAGTTCTGCTGGAGTTATAAAAACTGATTTCACAGATCATTACTTGATTTATTGTCTCCTGGATATAATAAATTGTAGCTCACAAAAGTCAACCAACTCAGTATATCCTACACATAAATTAAATATTGATATTTTTTACGAGCATGTAAGATGTGTTGATTGGCTTGATATATATGACACAAACAATGTAAATGTTGCCTATCAACGTTTTATTGACAAACTCAAACTGGCTAGAGATAGTTCAAAAGTCAAAGTGCACCAGAAGTTGAATTATAAACCTCTGAAGCCATGGATGACTTATAACTTGTATCGACGAATAACGAAAAGAAATCAATTGTATAAAAAGACCATAAAACATCCAAATAATGTAATTCTAATGACATATTATAAAAATTATAGATCTTGTTTGGCTGCTGATTTAAAGACTAAGAAAAATTCTTATTATTATTCTTTGTTTGAAAGTAAAGGAAAAGACGCAAGTGCCCAATGGAAATTAATAAATGAATTAACCGGCTGCAGTAAGAAAGAAACTAAAGATATTGTTTTAGTAGATGAGAATAAAGTTGTTTCATCAGAGCACAGTAAAGTTGCAACTAGATTCAATGAATATTTTGTGAATATAGTTCGTAATTTAAGGGATAGTTCAACAAATTTTATCACTGAGCCAAATGAATACAAAAACTGGTTCCCTGCAGGAACTTATGTAAACTCTTTTTTTCTAAATCCTGTCTGTGCAGATGAAATAGCTAAAATATTGAGAAATTTTAAAGATTGTAAGGCATCTGGGATCGATGGAATATCTGTCAAAGCTATTAAACTTGTTAGTGAACTAATAGCTCCTGTTTTAGCACATATAATAAATCTAAGTTTTGAGTTTGGTGTTTTTCCTGATGAACTAAAGAGAGCAGTTGTAGTCCCAATATTCAAGAAAGGAGATGCTAGTCAAATGAGTAATTATAGACCAATTTCTCTGTTATCTATTTTTGCTAAACTCATTGAAAAAGTTTTTAAGAGTAGACTGATATCTTATTATAAGTACACTTCTTTTTTTAGTTCTAATCAATATGGCTTTTTAGAGGGTAGGAGCACTGAGGATGCATTATTGGCGGTTTGTAATGCATTGCAAGAAGGAACTAACATTAGTAATAATGTTGCTGGCTTGTTTATTGATATATGCAAGGCCTTTGACTGTGTCTCACACGAAATAGTTTTGAGTAAGTTGTGGTTATCTGGAGTAAGAGGTGTTACACACAAATGGTTTAGTAGTTACCTATCAAACAGAAGTCAGCAGGTTAGAATTGCAGATAGTATCAGTGAACCTCTAAATCTATCATGTGGTGTTCCACAGGGTTCTGTTTTAGGCTCTATCCTATTTCTAGTCTATGTAAATGATCTGTGCAATGGGATGTTTCATGGAAAAGTAACTGCATTTGCAGACGATACCGCTTTAACATATAGTTTTCCAAAAGAGATCAATACTAGCCAACTCATTCAGGAGGATTTAAATAGGTTGAAGTTTTGGTTTGAGATTAATGATATGATTATTAGCAGCAAAACAAAATTTATCTCGTTTAATCTAAGAGGAGAGGCTAATGCTATTACTGATATATTTTATAAGTGTGATAATTGTATTGATTCAGCAACCAATGTGTCCTGTAGCAGGTGTATGCAAGTTGATCAGTGTGACTCAATTAAGTACCTTGGCATGATCATTGATAGAAATTTAACATGGAAAAATCATATTAAAAAAATAAGATGTGAAATGGTATCCATTTTAAGAAAATTTTATTTTTTACGCTATATGTGTCCAATTGGAGTACTAAGAATGCTTTATTTTTCTCTAGTTGAATCCAGACTCCAATACGGGTTATCATGCTGGGGAGGTACCTACATAACATCAGTAAAGCCTCTTATAATTTCACAGAAAAAACTTATTAGAGTAATACTTCATAAGGGGAGGAGATTTCCATCTCAGCCACTCTTTATATCTCTAAATATATTGCCCTTAAGGCATCTATATATTTTTAAAGTACTTAGAATTTTTTATATTATGAGTGGTAATAAAATTGGTGAAACGAATATTTACAGTCAATCCTTGAGAGCAACAAACCGAACTAGAGTACCAAGACCTTATAAAGAATCATTTCGTAGATCTTTTCCTTATTTAGCACCAAAACTTTTCAACTTGTTACCACTTTCTTGTATTGATTGCATAACATTACAAAAATTTCTTAAAAATGTTAAGGAATGGCTTCAATCTTTGAATAGTGTAGAAAACATGCTTATTTGATGAATTGTGTTAAATTGAATCAAATAATTATTGATTTTTTTGTTAGAAAGTAGGTAAAAAATAAATATTTTCCTGTTTTCTTCACTATCATTCATTCTAATTAAATAATATTACGTTTTTTTTGTGCCCGCCACCCGGTGTTTTGTTTTTCTTCCTTTTAAATGGATAAAATCGTATAGCTGCTTCAACTCGGCTGCAAAAGCCTAAGAAGCAGCGTATTCCACAAAAAGTAAATAATTTTATGTATGGCAAATAACTATGTCTGTACCCTATCATTATAACATAATTATCATATTTATTATATTACTTTTTTATTTTATTATTCTGTAACATGTATTCTACTTTATATCACTTTGTAATGACTATAGTTTAATAATTTATATGTTTTTTTTTTTAAGTATACTTATGCGATACTAAATTATTTCAATAATTTGTATCTAATATGTAATATACTGTATATGTTTTGTACCTTAGTATCTTATTTTATATAGAATACAAAATGTTTTTGTCAAGTTGTCAGGTTGGAAATAAAATTTATTTATTTATTTATTTATTTATTTATTTATTCATAATAATTATTTTTGTCTGTGATGTTTCCCATGACGAAATACTTGATGAACAATCTAATATCAAAACTGACACTGTATTTTTATTAATTTACCATATGATTTTCACTCACTTTTACTGGAGATACTGGAGGGATGCATTTCACTTCTAAAGGACGTCTAGGACTTCTAAATGATGCTTCTCTTTAGAAGTGAAATGCATCTCTCCAGTATTCCAGTAAAAGTGAGTGAAAATCATATAGTAAATAGAAATACAGTGTCAGTTTTGATATTAGATTAATAATTATTTTTGTATTTTACCCTCATAGCTATAACCAATTAGATAGGGATCAATTGGACTATGAGTAAGCTAAGTTATTTATCATTATCACGCTTCAAGAATCTAATGTTATCGCTAGACGGACAGGACGTCTAGTTTGCAGACGGACGACAACGGAACGATTTAAAAAATGCACAGATTATCAATAAAACAGTGGCCTATAGTTTACAAACGGACGAAAACGGAAGGAGTTAAAAATGCACAGATTATCAATAAAACAGTGGCCTATAGTTTACAAACGGACGAAAACGGAAGGAGTTAAAAATGCACAGATTATCAATAAAACAGTGGCTTTCTATACAAAAAATAGCATATTAGAAAATCAATTGCATCTAAATTCCAATTTCAAATCCTAAGCTACAAAAATCCCTTCTAAACTACTGTCTTTTTATAATCTTCAATAATACGTCGCTCTCGAACCATTCATGTCAGAAATTCACGAAAAATTGATTATAAAATACCGTGTCTATAAATACAAAGCTATTTGATTGAAAATTAAGTCAATAAATTTTTTAAACTCCATCTTTTGGCACCTATATGAAGAGGAGTAATTGAAAAGCTCGTAAAAATCGAAAAATCAACTCCAAATGGGTTTACAAGGTATTGAAAGAGTGCTAGCCACTCGTCGGATTTACGGGATTCTTATCTTCGTAAGCCTCGTGTGCCATATTGGCGATTAATTACTGTGATCGGCTTTCTGAATTTCATCGTCAAACTGAATAAAAAAGCTATTCGAGATTAATAGTCGCATCTCCACGTTAATCTCTCATTCTTTCACATCCGGTCTTTCCTTGTTCTTTCTGTCATTCCCACCTCTTCACTCCGAAAACCGCCGATAAAATCTAATTTATCACTCTTTGATAATTCCACAGCTCGCTCCGTCATTCATCCGGTGGAGTTTTTTTACGAAAATCCTTTTTCCGATATTAGTCTACCTTCCAGCAGCATTTTTGCAATTTGAGCTCCTCTCTCCCTCACTTTCTCTCTCACTCTCTCTCTCTCTCTCTTTCCCACTATATTCCTTTCCTTTTTCCACTCTCCTTCTTTCTCTTTTGCGCGCTGCAAACCGCTAATCACATTGCTCCAGAAAGAAGAGTGGATTGAAAATTGAATCACTGCATCGAAGAAAAGGATAGCTTCACGTCGGCTATTGTATTAACATTATAATCTATTTTATGAAAATTAAGTACTTTATTACACTGGAAAAATTATACTTTCAAAAGAAATTGATCTTAACTCTATCTCGGAAAAATTTGGAGACAATTTTATTTGGTGTGTTTTGGAGGTTTTATTGGAGAAACGCCATAAGAATATTTATTCATTATTGCAGACGTTGAATGAATGCCTTTATAAGAGAGATATACACCCTCCAACACACTCTCTCTCTCTTTAATTTTAAATTTTATTCAATAACTTATCCACTTTCTATTGTATATCTCTCTCATAGCTGTCACAACTTTGGTGATTACTATTCTGTCAAAGATTCTACTAAAGACTACAAAGATTTTTATTCTGCATAGACTAGATCTAGTAGAATTCCATGGTTGAGTGTTAGATAAGGCTATTTTGATAAGAATATTTGATTACATTTAGTATGCAATCATTCTTATTAACGTCAGTAATCGACCATACAAAAGTGTAAACGTATCGTCTAGTATCTATTTCTTATCAATTTTTTATAAACCTAGGTGATGTCATCCATTGTAAGGTTATAGTCAGTAGTCATAATAAGTTGTAGTGTTACTCGAATGGAGCTATTTGAATCTGAATCTCTGATGCAAAAATATATTCAACTGAATTTGTATGGAAAAATAATGGAATTGAAAAGAAATAGATATAAATATAGCAATTAACAATTTAAAAATAGAAACAGGAGTAGAAATGACAACAGAAAAGTAGAGAAATAGTTATAGGTATAGAAATTAACAATTCAACAATAGAAACAGGAACATAAATGACAATAGAATAGCAATAGAAAAGTAAATAATCTCTCCAAGAAAAATAGATACAAGACGATACAAGACGTTTGCACTGTTCTGTATGGTTCATTACTGACGTTAATAAGAATGATTGCATACTAAATGAAATATTCTGGTAAGGATTTACACGGCAAAGTTAGGGCAAAATAGCCTTATCTAACATTCAACCATTGAATTCTACTAGAACTAGTCGATACAGAATAAAAACCTTTGTAGTCTTTAGTAAAATCTTTGACAGAATAGTAATCACCAAAGTTGTGAGATCTATGAGAGAGATTTACAATAGAAAGTGGATAAGTTATTGAATAAAATTTAAAATTGAAGAGAGAGAGTGTTGGAGGGAGAATATCTCTTTTACAAAGGCATCCATTCAAGCTCTGCAATATGAATAAATATTCTCATGGCGTTTCTCCAATAAAACCTTCAAAACACACCAAATAAAATTGTCTCAAATTTTTCCGAGATAAAGTTAAGATCAATTTCTTTTGAAAGTATAATTTTTCCAGTGTAATAAAGTACTCAATTTTCATAGAATAGATGATAATACAATAGCCGACGTGAAGCTATCCTTTTCTTCGATGCAGTGATTCAATTTTCAATCCAATCTTCTTTCTGGTGCAATAGAATAGCAATAGAAAAGTAGAGAAATAGTTATAGATATAGAAATTAACAATTCAACAATAGAAACAGGAACATAAATGACAATAGAATAGCAATAGAAAAGTAAATAATCTCTCTAAGAAAAACTATAAATTGCTATGAATAAAAATTTATTATGAAGATAGTGTAGTGGAACTAGCTTGAAAAAGGCATTAACCTAGGACAAATTACAACAAAAATTGAAAGATTTGGGTACCAAAAAACCTAACTGAGCATCAAACTAAAGCTTGCTAAACTTCTACAATGTGAGAGAATGTAAGCTTTTTTACCATACACTGCTTGAAAGCATCAATACTTTTTTGGGTATTCTTTCATTCTCGTGATCTGAATAACTAGCGACTATAGACACGGCGCGGCGCGTCTATACCCGAGAGATTCAAGATCGATGAGCTTGAAAAAGAGATAACAGAAGCAAGACAAGCAACACTGAAGCGAGGAAGCTCAAGCATCTTGGTATTTGAGTTGTAAGTTTTATGAATACAGTGCGAGTGAGAGGAGAAACGATTTCTGAAGCGAGATGAGATGTACAAGCAGAATGAGAGCGCCATGGAAAATGTTTTTTGGAGTGCTTGTGGAAGTGATGGAGCGAGAGAAGTAGCAGGACGAGGAGGTGGATGAGAGGAGTAGGAGGAGGAGGAAGAGGAGAGGAGGAGGAAAAGGAGTAGGAGGAAAAGGAGGAGGAAGAAGAAAAAGAAAAAGAAGAGGAGGAGGAGGAGGAGGGAGAAGGGGAAGAGGAGGGGGAGGAGCAGATAGGTAGGAGGAAGAGGAAGTGAAAGAGAAGAACAAGAATGACGAGAAGGATGATGAGGGGAGGGTGAAGGAGGAGGAGGAAGAGATGGTGCAGGAAAAGAAGAAGTACAAGAATGTTAATGAGGAGGTGTGAGAAGAGGAGGAAGATGAGGTGGAGGAGGAGGAGGAGGAGGAGGAAGAGATGGTGCAGGAAAAGAAGAAGTACAAGAATGTTAATGAGGAGGTGTGAGAAGAGGAGGAAGATGAGGTGGAGGAGGAGGAGGAGGAGGAGGAGGAGTAGTAGTGGGAGGAGGTATGAAAGGATAAGAAAGAGGAGATGTGAGAGAAGAAGAACAAGAATGACAAGAAGGAGGATGAGGAGAGGGAGAAGAAGGAGAAAAAAGGATTGGTGTAGGAGAAGAAGTACAAGAATGATAATGTAGAGGTGTAAAAGGAGGAGAATCTGGAGGAGGAGAAACAGGATTAGTAGGGGGAGGAGGAAGAGGAGGTAGAGAAGGAGGATAAGGAGGTGCAGGTAAAGGAGATAGAGGAGGAACAGGAAGAAGAGGCCCTTGAGGCCATTCTTACACTTAACCTTCTACCTCAACATGTCCTACTAGCTTAAATTGATTCAGATGAAATCGTCTGATATGGGTTATCTAAGTAAGATAAATCAATTCAAATGAGATAAATTTAAATTTAAACAATTTTACATCTATACATTAGAACAAAAAATGAAAGCATATTGAAAATAATTTGTGGATTAAAAAAAGTATTATAAAAATGAATAGATAAATAATTTAGTTTATAGATAATAACCTAACCTAACTTAAATGATTATAGTATCATTGATCATGCAGTTGCCTCAAGGCCGGACAGACGCTGCCATTTTCTCCAATAGATGTCTCCTCAGAGACAGGGAGAAGCCCACTCGGCTCTCATGATTCCTAATTGAAAGTGGGAGTAGATTCCAAGCACGACAAGCGCTAACAACAAAAGACTTAGTATAAAGTGTCGTCCGGTGATTTGGCATCCTAAGAGTTCTGTCACCATTTCTGGTGTGGGAAACGTTGTTTCTCCGACCTTCAGACACAAACTTAAAATCATTTTTAAAATATTTAGGAGTTCCACTATTGAGAATGCTTTTTAGAAGTTTAAGTATTCTGATAAGCCTCTGATCAGGTAATTTTAAGGTGCTACTATGGATGTAGGATTGGGTTATATGCTCATGACGTTGTAGGGAGTAAACAAAACGCATGCAGTAGTTCTGACTACGCCGCAACCTTTCAATGAGTGTTACTGTCATATCGTTTATAACTGAATTGCAGTACATGAAGTATGGGAAAATGAGAGTTTTGACAAGTAATAGTCGGATATGCCTAGGAAGGATGTCTTGCATTTTCACAAGGGGGATAAGGAGAAGGAAGAAGAGGTGGTGCTGGAGAAGAAGAAGTACTAGAATGATAACGATGAGGTGTAAGAGGAAGAGGAGGAGTAGGAGGAGGAAAAGGAGGAGTAAGAGGAGGAGGAGGAGGAGTAGGAGGAGGGATTGGAGGAGGAGGAGTTAGAGGAGGAGTTGGAGGAGGAGTAGGAGGAGGAGTAGGAGGTGGTGGATTAGGATGAGGGGGAGATGGAGGAAGAGGAGAACCATAATGATAAGGAAGAGGAGGAGGAGGACGATGAAAAGGAGGAGGTGGAGGGAAAGAAGGAGGAAAAGAAGGAACTGTGAGAAAATGAGGAAAAGGAGGGGGGAAAAATATGTTGAGAAGAAACCGGATAAAGAGAAAGAGCAAGTATAGAAAGTCAGTCATGGCAGCCATAATTATGTCAATCAATATCATTTAAATAAAATGACTAGAAATCATCTCTCAAATGAAGTCAATTCCATTTTATTATTAAAATTTGGTTATTTCTTATCTTATTTTAAAGTTTTATACTTATAAAAAGTACACTTTTACAATAACGCCCTCAATCTTACAATAATTTTTTTTTTTTTTTTGAGGATGTAGCCCACATAGGTCTGAGACCTGTGCGTGGGTAATGGTTGGATGATGGTGATTGATGAGTTGGACCTACAGTTTAAGGTGGGTTCCGAACCACCGGGAAGTGATTTTACAGCAGAGAACAGTGTCTTTTTTGCTGGCCAATCTAATCGGTCACCGTTACAAACGGGACCTACGAGGACGCAGCTTATCTCTCTGATTGAACAGATACCTGCTACGGCTCGCGGCTATCACTTATGCTTTCAAAGATGTTAAGCTTGAGCGCTAGGATATCGAAGAGGTAACTAAAAGAACACATCTACATGATTAACGCTCAAACTCCAACCATTAATACTCTTCAATAGATCCGGATTTCAGGAAATTACAACTTGATTGATAACCTTCCATCTCACTGTTTAATAAAGTTGTAAGTCCACACATGAAATACAAAGTACACACTTCCTTGCAAGACTTCGTCCCTGCTTTGCCACTTAGTATGCTAAGCGCTGCACGTATGAAGATTAGTTTGCCACGTGGCTTTGTTGCCAGCCTGGCACGAGTGAATGAATGAATCTTTCTTCCATGCATTCATGCATTCATTGTCTAGTAGAAGGGGCACGAACCATGGAAGGGTGAAGGGGAGCAGTGAATAAATTGAGAGAACACATTACTTTGTCGTCGCTTGCTTTCATAAGAGGTCTACTGTCCTCGACCCTACCCGGGGATGATGTATAAGCAAGGGGAAACTTATGGTCGGCTACCATCTTTTCTATGGAAGATGTTTCCATTTACAAATTGAAGGGTTCAACCTGGTAGGGGGCGTGGTGGGGGGCGTGGCGAGGGGGAGAGGAGGAAGGAGAAGGCAGTTGTCTATCCATCATCTGCCTCAGTTCCTCCTGTTCTTGTGTAGACTGCCTGCTTCCTCCAAACATCCTTTACAACGTGCATAGAGACTCCTTATTTATCAGTGCCCTATTCTCTCTAGTTACGCATACACTCTCAGACCACTCACTTCGCTCTTTCATCAATTCTTTGCTATATTCTTCTTCTTCTACATCTATTTCTTTTCCTTTTTCTTCTTCATTACCCTCCTTCTCTTCCTCTACCTACGCCGCCTCCTCCTCCTCCTCCTACACCGCCTTCCATCCATCATTTACATCCTCCTCCACCATTCCCTTAGCTCCACCACATCCCTATCCTCCTCCTCATCATCATCCTTCTGCTCCACTTCCTCCTCCAACTCCACTACCTCAACCTCATCCTCATCTTCCTCATCCTCTTCATTCTTATAATTATCCATCTCTTTGGTCCCCTCTTTATTTTACTCCTCTTCCTCCTACTTCTAATTCTTATACTTTTTTCTCTCCTTCTCCTCATTATTCTTGTTCTTCTTCTCTTTCTTATCCTTTTCTTCTTCTCTTTCTTATCCTTTTCTTCTTCTTCTTCTTTTTCATCTTTTTCTTATTCTTCTTCGACATCTATTTATTTTCTTTTTCTTCTTCATCACCCCCTTCTTAACCACTACCTACCACCTCCTCCTCCCATACCGCCTTCCCCTCATTCTTCTACTCCTCCTCATCTACCTTCTCTTCCTCCTCTACCTCCTCATTCTTCTACTCCTCCTCATCTACCTTCTCTTCCTCCTCTACCTCCTCATTCTTCTCCTTCTTCACCTCCTCCTTCTCATCCTCATTCTCATACTTCTCCTTCTTCTACTCTTTATCCTCCTCCTCCTCTCCACCTCCTTATTTTTATATGACACATCCCTCTTCCCCTCCTTCCTCAAACCTCCTACTCCTCCTCATTCTTATACTTCTTTTTCTCTTACTTCACCTTCTCGTCCTCCTTCTTGTCCTCCTTCTCCTCCTCCTCCTCCTCCTCCTCCTCCTAATTTTTGTAGTTCTTCTCTTATATCTTCTCCTCTTCTTTATCCTCTTACACCACCTCCTCCTGTTCCTCCCCTTCCTTTTTTCTCTTTTCCTTCTTCCCCTCCTCTTCCACGTTCTCGTCTTCCTCCTCCTCCTCCTCCTTATACTTCTCCCCTGAGTGAGAAGAAGAAAAAAAAGAATAAGGAGGAGAAGAATAAAAGAAGAAGATAAAGAAGAAGAAGAAGGAGGAGGAGGAGGAGGAGGAGGAGGAGGAGGAGGAGGAGGAGTAGGAGGTGGAGGGGGATGTGGAAGATTAGGAGGAGGAGAATAAGAAGAAAAATTAAGGTACAGAAAGGTAGTAAAAGTGTGGTCCATCCACCAAGGTTATCCAAGTTATAGTGTAGCAGAGCCTCGTTTCAGTGTAGCAGAGCCTCGTTTCAGTGTAGCAGAGCCTCGTTTCAGTGTAGCAGAGCTTCGTTATAGTGTAGCAGAGCTTCGTTATAGTGTAGCAGAGCCTCGTTATAGTGTAGCAGAGCCTTGTCAGTGATAGCTATCAATTAGACAGCATACTCTACTCGTGGCCAACTCTTTCCTCTTCATAAAACGAACAAAGACAACCTTTCCTCTTATTAAATTCCCAACCAGGGTCTGACTGAATGTCCTGGACTCATATTTCAGCGATACAACATTTCTAATTAGAATCTCGAGTTGTAAGCCGCAACTTTTAATTGAACCAGAAATGTTGGTCGGTGGTAAAAGATTCAAAATGGCGTCTCTCGCTTTCTGGCAGCCGTACAACCCACGTCAGGTATTTAATTGGAGCTATGGAAGTACTAAGTCATCATTAGAGATCACACGTGAAAGGCACTAATCGGACTCAGACCGTCAATTCACTTTGATATCATGTTGAAAATGAGCTTCACATTTGTCGGAAATGTGGAACAGTTTCTATAGGACACTCGGTATCGCATTTCGACTCTAACTTTAATATAAAATTAACAATAAACCTTCCCTCGAATATATAAAGCTTTCGTTGGCAGTTGAGAGTTACATGTAGAAACATTTTGGGTCGCACAAAACAATAAAGTGAAAATTTCGATAATCGATATCTGTATCAAACCCAAAGCTATACCTAACAGTCATTTCATATCGACTATCTTGCTCACAAAACAATCAATTGAAAATTTCGATAATCGATATCTGTACCAAACCCAAACCTAACGGTCATTTCATATAGACTATCTTGCTCACAAAACAATCAATTGAAAATTTCGATAATCGATATCTGTACCAAACCAAAACCTAACGGTCATTTCATATAGACTATCTTGCTCACAAAACAATCAATTGAAAATTTCGATAATCGATATCTGTACCAAACCCAAACCTAACGGTTATTTAATATAGACTATCTTGCTCACAAAACAACCAAGTGAAAATTTCGATAATCGATATCTGTACCAAACCCAAAGCTAAACCTAACGGTTATTTAATATCAACTATCTTCCTTACAAAACAATCAATTGAAAATTTCGATAATCGATATCTGTACCAAACCCAAACCTAACGGTCATTTCATATCGACTATCTTGCTCACAAAACAGCCAAGTGAAAATTTCGATAATTGATATCTGTACCAAACCCAAAGCTAAACCTAACGGTCATTTCATATAGACTATCTTGCTCACAAAACAATCACTTGAAAATTTCGATAATCAATATCTGTACCAAACCCAAAGCTAAACCTAACGGTTATTTAATATCGACTATCTTGCTCACAAAACAACCAAGTGAAAATTTCGATAATCGATATCTGTACCAAACCCAAAGCTAAACCTGACAGTTATTTAATATCAACTATCTTGCTCACGAAACATTCAATTGAAAATTTCGATAATCGATATCTGCACCAAACTCAAAGCTAAACCTAACGGTCATTTCATATCGACTATCGATTCCCTTAGTCGATTGTTTCGTGGGGAAAGATGGAACTCCAGTCGCATTTTGTGACAATGAATAAGGCTTTACGTCATCGCAATCACATTTATTAAAAAAATAGGAGATATTATACAGTTTCGGCAGTAATTTTATTCAAATTGCGATGTAATTATTCATTCAAATTCAAATTGCTTACAGGCATACGCCCAATTAAATTTGAATTGACTTTGAATGAATAGAAATTGCGATCATTCAAGTTGTAATTTCAATGAAATTTTAACTAAAATACAGTACAGCTGCACATATTAGGCCTAAATATCCAACATGGATCGCAGATAAATAGACCTACGCTTCCCTTATGAGATTTGATTATAGCTCATAATTTATACCATTGGACGTATTTATATCTTCTCAAAAAAAGTTTTCCTCCCTTTTTATTAATCTTCATTCTTTACAAGACTTTTACAGTATTATTTTATTTTCTATCTTGAAAATGTATACATGTTTTTCAGTTATTCATAAAATAGGATGATTTTATATAAATTGTGTTAAGGAAGAGACTTTGGACGTATGCCTGTAAGCTTTAACTTATATCTTGCATCAAATAAAATAAATTAATAATATGATATTAAATCAGATAGCTTTATAGCTTATAGTTTATATTGGAGTGACAATTATTATTTTTTGTAGTTTTTAATCTGTTATGGAAGATCTGACATAAGATCTGTTGGAAGTATAGTACCAAGAACTCTTAGAAGTTTGTATTTTCTGGAATATTTGTAATTTATTTATAATTTATTCATTTATTTATTTAACACATACATGAAAACGCTCACAGACAAACAGAAAGTCCATTAAGAGCCTTATTGATCAATATGTAAAGGAGATGAATTTTCAGAAGTGTCTAAAGTTTGTAAATGAAGGTAAGATACTTTTCATATATAGTACTTCCAGAGTCTTTAAATAAAAACTTATGATGCTATTTAAATACTTTCAGTCTTCAAATAAAAAACTAATAATTTCGTTTCATGGAAACTGTACTTGGTGACTAGTAAGGTTGTTTCACATGAGTTTCGATAAGCATTAGTGTGTTGCTGAGCGAACTTTTGAGCCTCAAGAAGTTGAAATGAACACGTTCCTGTCACTTACGGAATCTCAGTTAAGTTCTTAGTTCTGCTATCCTGAACTGAGAGACACGTTCGCCCTTAGGCTGCTGCCAGTTAAGAGCTTCCAAGCTTGCTTTTATTGTCAAGAATTCACTGCAACCTACATCTTAGTTCGCACTACTATGTCATATCCTCACTCTTTCCAAAAATCATAGCATGGGAAATTTAAGGCTGTGCGCAGGGGGTTTGTTTTTATTTTTTTCGAAGATTATTGTATTGGATGTTATTAGGGCTTCGAAATGTTATTAATTGTTAGAAAAAAAAATTCATCGATTATTTTGTAGAATATGGGGGCTCAAAGTTGAAATCCGGTGGTTCGGAACCCACCTAAAACTTTAGGTCCAACTCATCAATCATCATCATCCAACTCATTACCCACGCACAGGTATCAGACCTATGTGGGCTTCATCCTAAAAAAAATTACCCCTAAATAAAGGTGCTAATTTCAAACATTTTCGAAAAATACACCCAAAATTAATAATTTTGAAAGAATTTAGCAAAATTGAGCAAAATTGAGCAAAATTTCGCAAAAATTAAGAGTAAGTTGGCTAATTGTAGATGTTTTTTGTTCCAAAGGCTAGAGGTCTCTGACTAGACACTTAAGGCGAGTGGAACGAGTCTGCCAGCTAGTACTTTACATAATTTGCATAAGTACAAAATTACCTAAATATTCATACTGACACCAACTCCAACTCAAAGTTACCTACGTTAATATTTGAACTTATTTCTGGTGGTTTCTACCATTTGGCTTCTTGAATTATAAAATTTTCATTCCTCTACAACACAAGAAAGTGTGTAATGCATGTAGCCCAATTTATTTCTTCCAGTTTTTTCATTTCCTCCACTACACAAGAAGTAATGACTTTGTTTCTCTCTTGCCTGGGTCCTCCTGCACAATTGTCTTTCTGAATAGGGCGTTTTGTTCCTCTGTTGTTTTGTTTCGCCTGTTACTTTCTTACTAGTTGTTTGTATTCTATTGGGCGTTTTGTTCCTCTGTTGTTTTGTTTCGCCTGTTACTTTCTTACTAGTTGTTTTGTATTCTATTGGGCGTTTTGTTCTTCTGTTGTTTTGTTTCGCCTGTTAATTTCTTACTAGTTGTTTTGTATTCTATTAGGCGTTTTGTTCCTCTGTTGTTTTGTTTTGTTTTGTTTCTTTCTTACTAGTTGTTTTGTATTCTATTGGGCGTTTTGTTCCTCTGTTGTCTTGTTTTGCCTGTTACTTTCTTACAAGTTTTTTTTTGTATTCTATTGATCTTCTCCTGTTAATTGTGTTTGTTATCTATTTATAGTTGCTATGTCTTGTTTTTAATATAGTTGTTTTAGTCTATAATTATTTAGATTATTATTTTGTTATTTTGCATGGTATATTTTATGTGATTTTCTATAATTGTTGTGTACCGTTAGAATATGTATATACAATTAAATAAATCAATACATAAATAAATAATAATAAGGCTGACAAAGCTTCTTTTCAGAAGTCAAATGAAATATAGTGTAAGTTTTGATATTACATTGTAATGTCACAAAAGCAAAAAAGCAGTTAATCACGCACTTGTTCTATTTATATCATTCCATTGTTTTCATGGAAAGATGCAGCTGCAATTTGATTCTTTTCGTTCTCACTCATTATAGATCTCTTTCTTGCTCCTATTCTTCAAGTCTGCAACTCTCCCACTCAATTTATCTTCTTGTTAATTCTACATTCTTCTTGAACAATCGAGGTCTATTCCAAGCCTTCTTGAAGATTCTCGAAGTGTCTGGTGAGCTCCAATTCTTGGAATTATACAACTACAACAGCTATATAAAGGAGCTCACGTGAACCATTGAGTTGAGTCTTACAAAAGCTTGCGTGACAGTTACGTTTACAAACCCATGTGTCAGATTGTGTTACATATCTCGTGCCAGTGGAGTAAACAATGCTCGTCTCAAGTGTATAGTGCAGAGACAAGTGTTTACTGTTTATGCAGCTTACTAATAGTTTAAAGAAGTTGTGTTAAGTGATATTATTTGGGACTGATATTATTTTGTAAGTGATTAGTTGCTCTTTTTATCATTTCTTTCTGTATTATTGTACAGTTTATTGGACTCTAGTTTCTTTTGTTATTGATCAGCCTGTAATTAATTATTCATTAATTCTTGTAAATAATTACTGTAAATAAGTATTAGATTGTCATTTGATGATCTGTTTTTATTTAATTAATTGAACTTACAATTAATTTGTGTAAATAAAGTGCAAGTGTGAACTTTAGTGTTGCCAGCCTTATTTTATACATTAGAACCCGTAACAGTAAATTAATTAATAAGTAATTAGGGAAGTGATAGCCGCGAGCCGTAGCAGGTATCTGTTCAATCAGATAGATAAGCTGCGTTCTCGTAGGTCCTGTTTGTAACGGTGACCGATTAGATTGGCCAGCAAAAAAGACACTGTTCTCTGCTGAAAATCACTTCCCGGTGGTTCAGAACCCACCTAAAACTGTAGGTCCAACTCATCAATCACCATCATCCAACTCATTACCCACGCACAGGTCTCAGACCCATGTGGGCTTCATCCTCAAAAAAAAAAAAAAAAAGTAATCAAATGCATATAGCCCAATTTTCTTCCTCAGGTCCATACTCTACCACTATACTGAACTACTATACTTTCATTTCTATACTTATCATTATTTTATTTCTATACTATACTGTACTACTCGACTACTTAAGCTACTATACTTTCATTACTATAACATATATACTAGACTTCTATTGCCTACTTTTAGGTCATTTATTGACCCAGAACTTGAAACATAAAAGAAAATAGAGCAGCAGCTAAGATAGGAAATCCACGAAGATCGTTACATGACGAAAAGGAGGATAATGAATAAATTATTCTACGAAAACTTCCCGAGCAAGGATGCAGCGGGGGATAATGGAAACTAGAGCGCTGAAGGAATACCAAAAAGGTCATCAGGATCCAGTCTTGGCGAAATAAACGATAATTGGACTTCGTAATGATTGGAGGAGTGCAGGATTAATGGAAGTTGAGAAATTAATTGGATATCTATTTTTTTTTTTATTGTTTTTGTTACTTACCAGTAAATTCAAGACCTGCCAGCTTCCACGTTCCTTTTTTCGTAACCAAAATGCTGCTCGGACACACGTTACGATGGAGTACATGTCCCGAATAGTGAAGGAAAGTTAGTGCCTCTGTTATCTGTGGAAATAAAAATAGAAACACGATTGAGATAACAGTCAGGAATATGTTTTGGTCAAAATTGTGCCTATTAAATAAATAAAGACTGTTCTCTGCTGTACAATCACTTCATGGTTCGGAACCCACCTAAAACTGTAGGTCCAACCAATGAATACAGATACTTTAAGAAGTGCAATGCCTATGTTAAAAATTCAGCCAGGTTTTTGGCGAGGTTACCACGGCGCTCACTAGGTAGCGGAAGCGCCACTGTCGCCGCCGTGCGTGTGCGAGAGAGACGGCACTCCGAGTCTCCGAGTGAATGTGTCTCACACAGATACATAATAGAGTAGACGGCTGACTTGCGTTCATTGCAGTGAAGCCAGATTAGCCAGTATCGGCCACTCGCATAATAAGAATCAAACGACAAAAATGAGATTTGAGCGCCCTGAAATTTCATCCGTTCTATTTCATTCCCAATGTCATTTACCTATCTGAATATTGATAAAAAAAATTCTAATTTAGTACATGTCACAAGTAATATTTTGAGATTCTAACAAAACGAGAAAATATGAATTACGTTGACTCGTTCAGCTTTTATAAGAGGATTTATCCAACAATGTTTAGAAACTTTTTTGATACGACATTGATTCAAACCCTAATTGAGAATTTCTTTCATTTTTGAGGCAAGAAAGTATCGAAAGCGGGAAAGTTGTAGATAAAGAACTGATCCAAGTGTTCTTTTTTCGGCGTTTCTTTTTTGAATATTATTGGACAGTTTTTTGTACAGTTATTAATTAATATTAGATCGGCCTTTTAACTTTTAGTGATTGATTTTTGTACAGTTTATTGAAAACTCATTATCAGTTGAACAATATCGTGTTATCTGTTTTTAATTGCTTATTTTTTGTAAGAAATTACTGAACAGTGTGAGTTGTGAATTATTTGTGTTAATAAAGTGCAAGTGATAAATTTAAGTGTTGCCAGCGTTATTTCAGACCTAGAACCCGTAACATTATATTAGTAGGAAACTCATAAAGTTCATAAAGTGACAAAACTATTGAAATAAGCATTAGAAAATGCCATAGGTCCATCTATTAACCTATTTTCATTTCTAACTCAAACTCTTGTGAGCATCATCAGTAAAGAATAAATAAATACAATATAATGAAACACTGAAAGAGAAAAAAAATTATATAACAATTCACAAAAAAATGCATCATTATCAAAGAATAATAATAAATGAATAAAATGAAAGACTAAAAGAGAACAAACAATAATATAACAATTTACAAAAACTGTTTGGTAAATTATACCACAAGTTTATTCAGTGCTAGAAACCGTTTACATTAACAATTTATTTAAAACCTTGATTGATTTAGTAACAGAGACAGTTTTGGGCTAAAAGCCTGTTGTTTCTTTACAATAAGTTGTATTTTGACTGTATCAATAAATAAATTAATTAATTAACCCAGGTACAGGATTATCTGAGAATTAGGGAATGAATAGTACCTTGTGAGAGCCTGGTTGATCTGACTGCCGTATTTATCGCTTCACTGATCGAAAAATATAAATTATCAATATTTCCAGTGGCAGTAGTATTGATGATAACTTTATGTGAATTTATTCATTCATAATTAATGGGATTATCATGTAACAGGAATCCAACATGTTCATTTCTTCCATAATGTATGGAGTTATGGAACAGAGCGCCCGTTATACAAGTCTCTTTGACAAAATACTTTAATAGACAGTACATATCAGAGGAGAAATTATTTATTCATTACTCATTGAATTTTTTAGTAGAGAGACTCTCATTATAATATTATGAAGTCACTTTGCCAAAGTATATATACACAAACAGCATATCAAGTATATTAATTATATTGAAGAGAGAAAACAGTTTTCATACATTTATTAAACTATGATAGATGATGGAGAATATAGTAACCTACTGGCAACACTAATATAATGGTCTCATCAATTTACAGGTAACCACAGATTGATAATATTAAAATAGTAGTTTATGCAACGATTTTATTTTGACCCTTATTAAGGCACAAGTTAGATGTAAGTTATAACACGAGCGAATGCGAGTGTTATAAATATCTCACGAGTGCTTTAATGGCCAAATAAAATCGTTGCATACACTATTTTATCTACGACCACTAGTATACATCTAATAAAAACAATTTCATTTTACCTGTGACTGTCAGAGATACCTAACCTCTCATCTCAAATACAAGAAGTTATAGTCGATTTTTAGGTTAAAGCAGCTGGTGTAGCAGTTTGATCAAAGCAGCTGATAGTTTCACAATATTGAATTACGATATTGATTCCATCAAAAATGCTTCTGATTGGTCCAGAACCCGTGTTATAATGTAGAACCTGTACTATAATGAGCTCATTATGCAACGGGTCTCAAAAAGCATTTCGAAAAGACAGCTGTTTTGGCATCAATTGTGAAACTGTAATGTATACATTATGACATGGTCGTAGATAAAATAATAAGAGCAATATTAAAAAACTGGGAGAAAATATTATCTCAACAAAACAGCAATTAAAAAGAAGGAAAGTAAATACAGTACAATCAAAACATTATTAAGAAATGTAAAACATAATATATAGCAATACATGTAAAACTAGATTCAATATGATTAATAATTTCAAGCAATTTTATTTCGGAGGATGAAGCCCACATAGGTCTGAGGTATGTGTGTGGGTAATGAATTGGATGATGGTGATTGATGAGTTGGACCTACAGTTTTAGGTGGGTTCCGAACCACCGGAGAGTGATTTTACAGCAGAGAACAGTGCCTTAACTATTGGAATGAGATAAATGCACTGTAACATAAATTCACTGATCACTAAACTACTTGAACTCTTTTTTGCTGGCTAATCCAATCGGTCACCCTTACAAAGAACGTCTAAGAGTTTCATAGCTTATCTCTGAACAGACACGTGCTACGGCACTCGGCTATCACTTCCCTATTTAGCTTCAATAATAGGAACTAGTAGGAATAGCTGCAGTGCTGTAATCGATTAGAGCGTTATCTCTTAAAAACCATTACTCCTGCGTCAAGGGATCGATTCCCGTACAGACTGGAATACGTTCAACTCCTGATTATCCGAGATCGGTTTAACCGGGTTCCTGCTGTGCGTGAGGGAGCAGGGAAAGTAGGGAGAATGTTGTTTAAAAACACTATGTAAGAAGCTAGTTTAATTGCAATCTAAAAATCTTACTAAAATGTTACATCCTACAGCCTAAAAAATTTTTCAATGATAGTTTTATTAACTGCTGTACACCTCCCCGCATAAGTCACGTATTCAAGGAATTTTCGATCACTGGAAAAACCCTGGAATACCTTGTATTTAAGCCCTTTATTATGACATTTGCTTTAACCGTGATTTTCCATTATCCGAGATGGTCCTTCCAGTGATCATCCCGGATAATCGGAAGTTGACTGTATTTTGTATCATCATTCGCTCATTCACCTTATCACCAACGCACTAGTCTCATAATTAGACTAATATATGTATCATCAGGAAAAAAATAATAATTATTGAACCTCAAACTATTGTAGACATTATTAGTCAAAAAAGAATTGAACCTGAAATACAATTTCAAGTTGTTAGACGAGAATAAAATGAGCCATGTTTAGATATTTTCCCTCTATCCCTAAACACAGTGTAAGATAGATAGATATTTGAGTGTAAGATAGGGCTATTTTCCCCAACTCCGCCCTTTTGTGTAAATGCATCACCTAGATATTAAAATTCATTTATTATACAAACATACCTTTTAAAGTAAGTAATCAAACTTACAAAACAGTGTAATACAGTGGAACAAAACTTGCAAACTTCAGATTGAGAGAAAATCATGAGTTCCATAGCATCCTCAGCCAAGTGTTTGAAGGACAACTACATGAAGATGCCTGTTTTTTGGGAGTCCGGATGATGAAAAGCCTCAGATGGACAGACCACAAATGGATTTCTCAATAAGCTTTCCAGAATTCTTTTTTCATTGAAAATACTGAGGAGAGTAGTGGGATCACACACTTTGATGAGTGTCTACCATGGCTATTTTATGCCAGTAATTCAGTACAGCGTAATTTTTTTGGAGCAGTGGTATACTTATTTGAACTCTGTATTCAAGAAACAAAAGAAAGCCCTTTGTATTATTGACAACCTCAGGCCGTGGGAATCCTGTAGGAGTGAGTGCATTCAGGAAGTACAGATTACTCGCGGTGCCGGCTCTGTATTTTCTGGAACTGTCAACATTCATGAGGAAGAGTGCAGGGATTATTGAGGTCCACAGTCAAGCACATCATCGATATGGTACAAGACAAAGAGCGCAGCTTCAGTACCACCAGCACAGAAAAACCACGTTCGGGGGGGGGGGGGGTGGGGGTGGTACCACTCTACAGCGGGATGAAGGTATATAACGTGATACCAATCTACCATCCAAAATAACGAATATACCTGTTTTGAACGGTTCAAGTGTGCAATGAAACAAACTTTAATAAGTGCTGTCCCCTATAGCATGGAGGAGTGCATAGAGTATTTTTCCTGAAAGTGGTGTTATACGTGTTTTAAAGACCAACTAACTTTTATTATATTCAAATCAAACAGTTTGAAAATCGTGACTTGTCAAATACTACCAAGCTATGCTATGGTTTATACTTTATGTAAATAAATTGAGTTTAATTGAACGTATCGTCTTGCATCTATTTTTTATCTATCTTCCATGAATATAGGTGATGTAATTCATTGAAAGGATATGAACAGTAGCCATATAAATTGTACTTTTTCACAAATAAAGTTATCTGAACATAAGAAGCTACAGAAACATTTATAAACAATTTTTCTATCCGAGCAATGTCCATCAAGATGTCAAAACCAACCGAAATTATTATTCCAGTTGAGTGAAAAAAGTTGCGTCAAAGTAATCGGTGAAGTTAGATGGATGTGTTCTCCATTTAAAATTCGCTGCAAGTTTCCGATTGCGTCATTTCCATTCAGCAATATCTCGAAATTGATCTGCTGCCAGTCACTATGGCAACTACAGCCTTGCCTCAGTCACAGCGTGTGTAGGTGGAAAATATGAACGAGGAAACTCTCACACAGGTAGTGATGGAATCATCAATTATGCAGACACAACACACACACACACACACACTCACATGCAAACAGGCATGACATCAAATAAATCATGATTGTTCTGTGTCACTGTCAAAAGCGTGCATTACAGTAAAACTTAGATCTCCACAACACATGATGCAATTTGTTTTGCAAAGTTGCAGAGGTCTGGACACAAACAGCAAAGCTAGGATGAATCACACATAAGTCTGAGACCTGTGCGTAGATAATGGGTTGGGTGATAGTGATTGATGAGTCAACCCTATAGTTTTAGGTGGATTCCGAACTACCAAAGAACAAAATAAACATAATGAATAATTATGTCACCAGGGGGCGTGACTTGACAACCAATCACAACGTCCGATTAAGGTCAGCCTCTTTCCCTCTTAGCCAATAGTATCATTCCATGCACAGTATATACAGTATAAGGCTTCTCTGTACTTCAGTTTTCAGTTTGATTGAGATTGATAATGGTGTAACAACCGAAACTAGTTTCTCGAAGTTTTAATAAATGTGGTTGTGACAATTTCGTCTTATTATTCATTATGGATACCTTCCACAATATCACCTTCGCCATTACTAAGAAAGAAAAACAAAATAAACCTTTATAATTTTCATTTAGTATGCTTAGGAAAATCTCCAATTGTTTCAAGTTGAGAGTTTTATATCCTGGACAGTGATCCTTTTTAACCTAACTTTTCTACTAATCTTTAAAACCTAGCTACTGCACAAAAGTCAGAATCTGAAAATTCTATTTACATTTGTAAGAAAGACGACAAAAGATTATTCTATTGACTGTCAATTTTTTTTTTATCTGTGATATTTTGTTTTTAACCTTTCTTTAAAATTATAGACGCAATTTTCTTTTATTCTGGACCTTCTTTGACTTGAAACCCTTCATCATTTGTCTGTTAATTGTTTTAAAGCCTTGGCCTTATCGACCACAGCCTAATTTGTTTTTTACTTGTGGGTTCAGTACGATTCCTATGTGAAACAACCAACCTTAGTTTGCCAAGGTAGGTTGGTTGGTTCAGTGGAAGATAGGGCCGGCTGCACTCTAACCTCGCTCTCCTATGTAATAAATAAAGGCAACCATTCTTTTCTATTCTCTCTCACTCTCTCTCTCTCTCTGCGACCGGACTTGGTCGAAGTAGCATCGTTGAGATAATGTCTATCTAATCTCGCTTTCGCTGCCCGGTCTTGCTAGCTGCACTAATTTGCTCAAGGTTATGTTCAATTACCAAAAATATGTTCGTGATCTGAAATAGTGGATTATATTATACGTTAAAAGTGTGATATTTCGCATTAGTATACAGTGACTTTAAATTATTACTACTACATTATTTCTTTCTTCAAAATTAATTACATTCTTAAATAAACATGTCGAACGATTGCAGTGTTTGTTTAAAGGACATACAAGATGCTAAGGACTCGATTAAATGTTCTGTCTGTGCTAAAGTCTTCCATGGAGTTTGCACTCGTATAGGTGAAATAGATAAACTTCGAAAAATGAGTGCTGCCTCAAAAGATGCGTGGAAATGCGACTCATGTGTCACAAATAGAATTAGTAAGCCGGTCAGTTCATCTAATAAAGTGTTGTCCGAAGGGGATTCAGTGCTGCTAAGTGCGATACGGGATTTAAAAACTGAACTTAAAAAAGAAATAACTATGGTAGCTAACAACTTAGGACTTAGATTGGATGCTCTGACTAAGTCTTTTGAGGAGGTGACACGCAACTTCGAGGAGGTAAAAACGGAGTGTGATTCTTTCAGGAGGGAGAACGGTTGCTTGAAGAAATCCATCAAATTAATGGAGGAGCAAATAAACGACATCCAGCAATATACGAGAAAATCCAACATAGAAATTCTGGGGGTACCAGAGACTGAAGAGGAGGACGTCTACGCATTACTTGCCCGAATAGCCGACTGTCTCCAGTTGGAATATGATAAATCTGATGTTTCTGTAGCACACCGTCTACCCAAAAACAGGAAAACTGGGTTTTCGTCTATTGTAGTCAAGTTCATCTCTCGTCAAAATAAGGAAGCTTGGCTAAATGCAGGTAGGAAGGCTAAGCTGAAAGCTTCCGATATTCATCAGTTTTTTCCTGAGAGCTCGAAGGTAAATAAACTGTCATCTTACAATTGAAAATAAGTCTACACTATTTCACGCTAAAAAAGCAGTTAAGGATAGTGTAATAGCTGCTGCTTGGCTATCAGGGACTAATATTTTCATAAAGTTGAAGAAAGATGAAAATCGTGTACGTGTTTTGAATGTTGGACATCTACAAGAGCTAATATTTGGTACTGTAGCATTGGGTTCAGCCGGTAACTAATCAAGAGACTGATTTATTGATTCTTTAGAGATGCAATATTCTAAGTATAATATACAGCAATAACAGTGCTTTAGTTTTAACTCATTGTCAAATATTGAGAGAGAGAGAATGAGATATAGTTAATTTTTCTTCTATCACTATACTGGATATAAATACATTAAGATTATTTTTTATCTAACATTTAAATTATCTATAATAGTATTGCTCTGGGCAAAGAGTTTTAAATATATTTTTATTACTGAATAAATTTGAGGTCCATTTCAGAGCATAAGTCTCTGATATGTATACATGCATATGGGTATGTAAGTGCGTATGTATCTATATATTATTTTCTGTCTAGATGATAAATAAATTACCAAATTTCTGCAGCAGCATGTTGAATGAATATGAAATAATAGAAATGGATGTTTTTCATTGTGTGTTAGCTGAGGATTACTGAATACTGTCGGTCTTATCTGAACGATATAATATTATTCAAGTGCAGTACTCGAATTACATTGCCAAAAATATTCAGCATAATATCAAGCTTCAGCCTATCACTTCATGAAATTGATATCAATTGCTTGGATGAAGTTACTATATCGTTATCACTATTTGGCCATTCCCAGCTTCCGAAAATATAATCGACAAATCAATAGGTGGACGATTGTTCTAGTTATCGTATTTCTCTCTTCTCTTTCACATCAAATATTTGGTCAGAATTTACTCACCTTGGAAGTCTGTATTTTAAATAACTGTATGATTTAATAATCAGTTTTCTAAATCTATTGTGCTAAGCAATTGCTCTAAACAATTCGTTTATTATGCTGATTAACGGTCATGAGAATAGTTGAAAGATATGTTTCCAAATAGACTTCTTCGTTATCTTCTTTTTGTGGTAAATTTCATAAAAAAAAACTGCCTAACATTTATAAACATCTTCAATTTCATATTTTTGTTCTTGTTTTCATTGTGTGCTGAGTTGCGGATGTTTCATGGAGCTCTTATAATTTTTTTCGGGTTGCTTAAGATCAGTAATAATTATACACATTAGCATACATTGGTATGCAATAAGGAATTTATCTCTTGTTAATCATTCATTTTCCAATGATTTTTCATTATAAAAAAAAATATTCAAAACTATCATGACAAAGTGCTATATGAAGAGGCTTAAAGCAATAGAGAGATTCAGTAAGAGGAAAGTTCAAATTTGTTTGATGGGAAATTGTTTTAATGAGTATTATATAACTATATATATTAAAAAAACAGCTTGCATTTCTAAACTTGACAGCCTATTATATGTATCAAAAGTACTAAAGTACTGTTCGAATGGAGGAAAGAACATATTCTTTGTTTTATTTTCATTATCCATTTATTTATTTATTTTTTTTTCAATTGGTGCGTTATATTATATTTTTACTTAAAATTGATTTGAACTATGAACATTATGATAATCAACTTATTTCAATGCGTATTGAAAAGACCACTTATTTTTTCTCACACTTACAAGTGAAGTATAGTAGTAGTATTATTTACCAATCATTCTATTGTTGATTATGAATTTCAGTGAGATATAAATATGTATGTTTTTTAGAATAGTAACTTAATGTGAGGGGGAAGACTCTGGATTGAGCAGTTTGTTTAAATATTGTTAATGGCGGGGCCGGGAGAGCTGGCTACTGAGCAGGTGTATATTCTCAATTTATTGAGGTTTTCTTCTTTTTATTATATTAATTTTTTTAATATTTTTTTTTCTAATATTTTTTTCCCTCATTCTGGAGGACTTAGATAATAGATTGGAGGATCTTCTTGCCGTTGAATGCGTGGTGTGCGGTGGCCCGGCGGAGTTGGGTGTGGCCTTCCCCGCCAATTCTTCCATTCCTAAACTGAATGTATTTCATATGAATGTTCGATCATATAGCAAAAACATTGATGAAACTCTTATTTTATTAAATAATCTCCCAATAACTTTCGACATTATCTTATTGAGTGAAGCGTGGCTCATGGGGGACAGTGATCTTATTCATATTGATGGCTACAAGGCAATCTGTAATTCTATTTATTCCAATAGAAGTGATGGAATAGTGGCGTACATAAGAAGTGATTTTTTTTGTGGGGAACAGAGATGTGAGACTTGGCGGGGCCAATTGTTTGGAGATAGATGTGAAGATTAATGGTATTAGATCGAAAATTTTAGCGGTTTATCGTAGCCCAGGCACTAGTTTTAAAGATTTTTTGCATGATTTGAAAAGGTACTTCGAGAATAGAGAGGAGAATTTGAACTACATACTGACAGGTGACATGAATTGCGATCTTCTTGACAATACTATGGATACGGACATGGACGATTATGTAAATTTTTTGACAGAAATAGGATTTGTTTGCTGTATAAATAAGCCAACTAGGGTCACTTCTACTACCGCCACCTGCATTGATCATGCCTTTGTTCTTCACAATGGTAGGGCAATGGTGAACTCAGCAATTCTGCAGACATCGGTGACAGATCACTATGGAATAGTGATTGGCATTGAGTTCTCGTCGGCTGCTGTGCGAACTACCCCAGATAACCTCCCTCCCATAGCTCGGATTAATCAAAAAGTGTTCGCAGAGTCGATTAAAAAGGAAACATGGCGTAGTGTGATTTCAGAGGTAGATACAAATGTGAGTGCCAATGGGTTCATGCAGGTGGTTGAACAGCACTTGAATGATGCTAAATACTTTCCACACAAACCAAATAGCAAGCTAAAAAGAATAAAACCGTGGATAACGCCAGCTCTTGTATGTTCCATACGTGAGAGGGATAGATTAAGTAGTTTGCTAAAAAGACAACCATTCAATACCAATCTAAAAAATTATTACAAGGAGTATAGAAATAGACTTTCTAACTTGATTCACCTAACTAAAAAAAAATATTATGGCGATCTTATAAAAAATAATTTTAATAATCCTAATGGTTTATGGAAAATAATTAACGAACTGGCTGGTAGGGGTAGAAATCCCAACAATTTCCCAATCAAAGATTTTGTCCAAGGTGAAGATTATGATGTAAATAGTATAAAAAGAGTTGCATGTGACTTCAATACTTATTATTCTGGAGTAGGATATAACCTTGCCAATGCTCTAGACTCCAGTGGAGAGCAGATGGTTGATGATGAACATTTTTCCAACCCTCACTGCTTCAAATTTCAGATGGTGGAAGAATCTGAAGTTGAGTCAATTATAAGGCACATGAAAGGAGGCTCAGCACCGGGATATGATGGAGTTTCAGCTATGCTATTCAAGGTTAATGCTAAATATTTTATAAAGCCTATGACGCATATAATAAATAATAGTTTGAGGGAGGGCATATTTCCCGAAGTTTTCAAGATAGCGACGGTTGTTCCACTCTACAAGGGAGGAGATAAGCTTCTGTACTCCAACTACAGACCCATATCACTCCTTTCTGTGTTCTCTAAAGTACTGGAAAAAGTGGTGAGGGGGCAACTGAATGTCTTTTTAGAGACTCATAAAATTATAGTTGCTGAACAGTATGGGTTCAGAGAGGGTGTTGGGGTGAATGATGCTTTATTCGACATTACCATAGCAGCCTTCAGAAGTATTTCAGAGGGTAAGCGCATCTTGGCTGCCTTCTTGGACTTGGCCAAGGCGTTTGACTCGGTTGATAGAAATATCCTGTTCAAGAAACTGGAATATGTGGGGGTTCGAGATTGCTCCTTGAATTGGTTTAGGAGTTACCTGGGCAATCGTAAGCAGATGGTCAGAATTTCAAACATTGCGAGCTCCCTTGAATCGGTTGACTATGGAGTTATCCAGGGGAGCACTCTTGGTCCACTTTTGTTTTTAGTGTATATAAATAATATTTCAAGGGTAACAGTCGATGGGAGAATATTTTTGTTTGCTGACGATGCAGCTATCTTGTTTGAGGATAACACATGGGAAAATGTTTATCAGAAGTCTGGAGAAGGACTGCAATGTTTGAAGAAGTGGTGTGACCAAAACTCACTGACCTTGAACTTAGATAAAACTAAAATAATGCCTATTCACCTCAGGAATGATGACAATAGCGCTCAACTTGGGCTGTCTGTCAGGCTTCATACATGTGCACGAAATGGGGATCAAGGCTGTGGCTGTGGAGAGTTGGATCGAGTCACTGAACACAAGTATTTAGGAGTTGTGATGGATAGTAACTTGAGATGGACCACACACATTAATAGTTTGAAACAAAGGCTCAGGAAATATATCTATGTGTTCAGGAAACTGAATGCTGTTCTTAATTTCCCTGAGGTGAGGATGGCATACCATGCCTATGTACAATCACTTTTGCAAAGTGGCATAGTTGTTTGGGGTGGAGCTTTCATAACAACTTTGAGCCCTATTTTGGTTGTACAGAAAGCCATCATGAAGGCGGCAACTGGTAGGTCCCTCCGTTACCCTTCTGATCAGCTGTTTAGGGAATTCAGAGTTTTAGATGTTCGTCAGCTGTTCATCAAAGCTTTACTTTTACATTCATTTAAAGGCCAGGGGAGCATTATAAACAGACATACCCATAATCACTTCACTCGTAATTCAACCAGAAATGTGAGGGTACCAAGATTAACGACTACAGCAGCCACTCGTGATCCACTCTATATTGTTCATAGACTATGTTTCAATATGCCTGCAATGTTTTTTGTTTTTGAAAACTATCCAATTAGTAGGTTCACTTATAAAAATCGATTGTTCTCATGGTTGCTTTGGATTGGTGGAGAGAGATCTGAGGATCTTTTGCGTTCTATTTATGTGTTGTGAATTTCTTATTGATGCATACATTGTTGCCTTCTCTTGTTGATCCCTGTTAATAATGGAATTGTTATTACTGTCATGCCAATTATGTTCTGTGAAGGCTGTGAATCCCTTGGATAGCAGCATTTTGGTCGGTGGGTTGCCTTTAATATAATAATGTACTATTCTTATTATGGTTGTTATCATTTCATATATTTGTTCCTCTGTAAATTTCCTTAACTAATGTTGTACAGTTTAGTGTTCCTAAATGATCTAAGCGCTATTCTATATATGGGATTAACGTGCATTTTAAAATTATTGGTGGTTTTTTGTTTGAGCCCATTGATGCTTTACTTCAAGTATTGGAGTCCAATCCGTTTTAAGAGCTTTATGTGTCAGAGCCATTTCCATTGTTTCATTAATTTTTGTTTTCTTTCCTTAAAGTGTGATAATATATGATATCTTATCTATTTTTTATGCATTTGTGTCGGGTCATGGTTGTGCTGCGTGTTCGATGGCGGGAGGATCCTTCTGAAAAGGAAGTTTTTTTTTCTTCTTTTTTTTCTGTCTTTTTTTCTACTTTTTTTATGGCTTCCTTAGGAGTTTTTTTTTATCTTGTAATTATTTACGTTCAACTGTAGGTTCTTGCTTTTATTGCATTAGGTGCGATATCATTTCTTATTTTGTATGTATGCTATGATGAAGTGCCAGTCCGGACTCTTCTTCACACACAGGCAATAAGCCCATGTGAAGAAAATTTTGACTTCTCAATTTAATGTATTTATATGGCTACAAAATTGTAAAAGAGAAATAAAGCAAGATTCTGATTCTGATTCTGATTCTCTCTCTCTCTCAGTGGGTTGATTGTAAAATAGGGCTATTTTGCCCTAACTCCGCCCTTTTGTGTAAATGCATCACCTTGATATTACAATTCATTTATTATGCAAATATTCTTATTGATGTCAGTAATCTAACTTACAAAACAGTGTAATAGTAACGTATCGTCTTGTATCTATTTTTATCTATCTTCCATGAATTTAGGTGATGTCATTCATTGTAAGGCAATAGTCAGAAGTCATATGAATTGTACTTTTACTCAAATAAAGCTATCTGAATCTGAATCTGAATCTCTGTGTTGTTAATAATATGCTCTTTAATCAGCTACAATTATATTTTGTAAATTTACGTAAATAAAGTAATTTTATCTTTATCTTTATCTTATCTCTGTCACTCGTTAACTCTCAATTCTTTTCATCTATCATCCTTCGTCCCTTCCTCCCCAATCTTACTCTTTTCCACACCCTTTCTTCCTAACACTCCACCTCTGTCACTTCCTCTCAGTCATACTCTCTCACTCACTCTATTCTCTCTCTCTTTCTCTCTCTGTCACTCGTTAACTCTCAATTCTTTTCATCTATCATCCCTCCCCAATGTTACCCTCCCAGTTCTGACCGAAAGTTTTTACCTCGGGCCACTCCCGTGTTTCGGAGGACACGTTAAGCTGTCGGTCCCGGCTGCCTAAAAACAGTCGTTAAGTCACGTCAGAGGCCCTGAACTTATTCAGGTGCGACCTGATAACTCTGACACCAGACCTGAGCCAGCCAGGTCACACGATATTATTATTATTATTATAATGTTACTCTTTTCCACCCCCTCTCTTCCTCAAACTTACTTTCTCTCTCACTTCCTCTCAGTCCCTCACAATCACTCACTCACTCTTCCTCCATCAACTCGCTCGCTCTCTTTCACATCGTAAAACCTCTTAACTCTCACAACAACCACCTGTTTCATCACTGGTTGCCATGACAACGCTGAATATAATATGAGAGGTGTGGATTCGTGGCAGGGGGGCTTCTATGTTGTTCACTTTATACTACCATGTTCGATGTGCAATTTCATTGCTTCGGTTCATGTTGTATACGTACCATTGATCGCTGAATTTATGTGCTGTAGATGAAAGTGGATTGAGATGTAGTTTATACGGCGAATAATAGAACACTTTGGAGAGAGAGAGTGAGAGAGAGAAAGAGCGAGGGGGGGAGAACGGACGCTCTCTTTATGGAGATCTTCATCCGTGAACAGGGATGTAGCTCTCGCAATGTAATTGCTGTCCTGTTCAAACATGCTCTACAAATAAATAGACAACTCGAAATGTTTTGTGTGCATTTTATGCAGTTTTGAAGAATCACTACTGTAGGGAAGTGATAGCCGCGAGCCGTAGCAGGTATGTGTACAATCAGATAGAGATAAGCTGCGTTCTCGTAGGTCCTGTTTGTAACGGTGACCGATCAGATTGGCCAGCAAAAAGACACTGTTCTCTGTTGTAAAATCACTTCCCGGTGGTTCGGAACCCCCCTAAAACTATAGGTCCAACTCATCAATCACCATCATCCAACTCATTACCCACGCACAGGTCTCAGACCTATGTGGGCTTCATCCTCCAAAAAAAAAAATTCTAGTGTAAAATAAGAATAAAAAATCAATTTAAACTGTGGACATTAACTCATCCGCAATAAAAAAAGCAAACTATCCCTTGTCTGTGATTTGACATACCTGCAGTATGCCGTACTTGAGCTCGATGTCGAGGAACTGGTAGTCCTTGGCGTGGGGTGGTTGTGGTGGGGGGTGGGAGGATGTTTGCGAGGAGGCGCCTGTAGCCGGCTGGTGGGCCTGGGACGGAGAATCCTGGTGGAAGGCGAGGATGTTGGCCAGCGAAGCGAGCACCGGCTCAGACGCAAACGCCAGCGTGTCGCTGCTCTCCTCAACTGGGTGCAGCACCTGAACAAAACAAGAATAAATAAGTTTATGAAAAAATGTAAAATGTACAGTGTTCAATTTTGTTTGGTAATCATGTTATTCCTGTACTTAACAATGTGATTAATAGTCTGATGGTTTGCGTTTTCGCTGTTAACGCTTTTTTCAACGCCATGAAATTGTTTTTGGTATCTAAATTGAAGTAAAATTAGAATTAGAATTTTGTATCATTGTATTATTAATTACAATTTGTATTTCAGTATATGTAATCCAGTGGGAAGTCCGATCTAACCAGACAATAAACTTGCAAGGAAGTAGGAAATAATTTTTCAGCTTTAGTCTTCATAATGGATAAATGATTGAAATGCATGTATTGTTATGGGTTCTAATGGCTAGAATAAGGCTGGCAACATTAAAGTTTACACTTGCACTTTATTTACACAACAAATTCTATTTACACACACTAATTGCAAGTTCAATTAATAAAGAAAAACAGATCAACAAATGACAAACTAATACTTATTTTCAGTAATTATTTACAAGAAGTAATGAATAGTTAATTACAGGCTGATCAATAATAAAAGGAACAAGATTCCAATAAACTGTACAATAATGTAGGAAGAAATGATAAAAAAAAGCAACTAGTCACTTACAAAACACAGTCCAATTCGTTATTTGACAATCCCAAATAATATCATTTGACACAACGTTTTTAAACTATTAGTAAGCTGCACAAATAGTAAACACTTGTTTCTGAACGTTTCACTGGAATCGAGCGCTGTTTACTCCAACGGCACTGGATTAAGTCGCACGAGATCTATAACACAATCTGTCACGTTGGTTTGTAAAAACTAACTCACTGGTTCACGTGAACTCCTTTATATAGTTGTCATAGTTCTATAATTCCAAGAACTGGAGGCTTCTAGAAGCTTCAAGAATGCCCTGGAAGGTTTCAGAATATAGTAGAACACGACCTCGATTTTTCAGAAAGTTTGTAGAATTCTCGAGAAATTCAATTGAGTGAGAGAGTTGTATATTTGAAGAATAGGAGTAGGAAAGACAACCAATGAGAGAGAACGAGAAGAATCAGATTGCAAGTCACGTTTCATCCATGAATGGAACGATGTACGAAGAACAAGTGTGTAAATGACGGCTTTGTTTGTTTTTGTAACAGTATGAAATAAAATAATGATAAACAATTCATAACACTGTTAAGGAAATTCCAGATCAAAACTCTTGGATAGTGCAGAAAGTACAGTTTCAAATAGTAGGCTACTCCTATTTACAATTTTTTATTCGATAAAAAATTATTCTTACATCCTACAACTTATTTGCTCTTATTTGTTACATTTCTCATCGCCTGATGTTTCAAAAAGAGAAAGAATATTGTCAATCTGATAATTAAGATATTATGCTATAACCATCATAAAATTTTAATTTTCCAAAAACGGCATTCTGACTCAGACAATAATACAATATAGCCCGTTCAACATTATCTTGGGGATGTTTTACTTATGGAAAACAGTCCCATTTCTTTAGGAATGTGAATGCACAGATTTTGTCTTTTGGTTTCCGGCATAAGAAAACCTAGGTTTCATCAAACAAGCTAAAGTTTGGAATATCGGAAAAATCAAGTAAATTATTCTATATTTCTAAAACAATTAATTTGATTTTATCAAAGTGAGAATCAGCTGAGATATCTATATGTACAGGAGCCTATAATTGAAAGATTAGAACGAAACAAGCATGGAGTGTAATGAAATAAGATACATGTAATCAAGTAATTAAATATAGTGAGCCTATTTTTATCTTTCTAGAATTTATATATATATATATTTTTTGAGGATGAAGCCCACATAGGTCTGAGACCTGTGCGTGGGTAATGAGTTGGATGATGGTGATTGATGAGTTGGACCTACAGTTTTAGGTGGGTTCCGAACCACCGGGAAGTGATTTTACAGCAGAGAACAGTGTCTTTTTTGCTGGCCAATCTAATCGGTCACCGTTATGAACAGGACTCACGAGAACGCAGCTTATCTATCTGATTGAACAGATACCTGCTACGGCCCGCGGCTATCACTTCCTATATTTCAACTTTTTATTTCGTCTTGATGGACCTGAGGCTCCAAATAGTGGCCTCATATGCAATAATATTGCTTATAATATTTATTTATTTTGCTTCCACGTTCATTGGACCACTTAAGTCAATATTTCCTTGGTTCTCTTTGATAAGTTCTCTTTCCGCACTGTCCAGTACTTTTCCATTCGTTCTGATCTATGTCATTATTCATCTTCAAATACCCTTTGTAAAGACCGGACAATGCTCCTTTATAAAGAATGAACAAATCTTTGTCCAAACTTCACCATTTCATGTAATTGCATCACTTAGAATGTCATTAGCGAAGTATATATCATTAAGATAATACAAATATCATTGTACATAACATCTAGCACTATAAAAAACTGTATCTATGTGATGTGAAAACTAAATCTATGTGATGTTGACAATTTTGTTTTTCAACTACTCATATGCGAAATTTGTAAATTTACATGAATAAACAAAGATAATATAATCATATATTTTTTCGTATATTTTTATCTAAAGTTTTAGTTTTTATTCTTTAAGCTTCTTTAGATTTTCCGGCTTTGTATCCATGTATCCACACTTTAGTATCCGGCTTTGTTTCGCAAATCATCTAGGGTTATTTCCAGTTTGTTTAAATCCTCTTCAACTTCTCTAATCCATCCCATTTGTTGCTTCATATCCCACAGTTTCTCTATAATTCTCCTTGATAATCTAGCTTCTGTTGTCCATGGAATTTGACCAAAAAAATGTCCTTTTGTTCAGTATAGTGTCTGTAATGAGTCAAAAACCTCTATATCTATCTATCTCTAAATCTCTATAAAATCTAATCTCTAAACTACTTCATTTGGCACCATCTACCATTATCCTGTCCATCCACCATTGTATTTTTGGCTAAGTTAATTATCCGGCTACATTAGTTCCAGCTATGGGTATTATTAGAACATGTTCTGGGTATTCTCCTCCCTTTTTTCTAGGATTTTGTCAACTTTGGTTTTCTGCGTTATCTTTAAAAGTTTTAATATTTTAATAATATTAGTTACCTGTAGCACTTTGGGATGTCGGAACCGCTCCAGCTGCCTGACACTGCCGCGAAGCAGCTCGGTCACCGTCTCTTTCCGCTTCGGCTTGTGCAACTTCTCCGCACACCGCTTCTCAAACACAAACACCGACACTTCCTGCAAACAAACAAGCAAAATAAACAAATTAGAAACAAATTCAATTAAAAAACATAATTTTTATAGAGTAGCCTACACAAAAATATCTGAAACAATACAAAAATATCTGAAATAAGGCAATCTTTTTAGATTTTAAAAATCTAAATTGCTACAAAAATTCAAAACTTTTTACAAATTTTACACACTAGTTATTCTATCAGAATACTCATTTAATCAGAAAATGGTGGGGAGAAAATGTAATATTTACACCTGAAAATTTTTATTAATTAAATTTTTATTCATAAGCACAACTTCTCAACTTTATGTCCAGAAATTTGTGTATTAGGCTACTAGAACCGGACCATGGATGAAATAAATGACATTTCCCTGACATTATCTTCTTTTTCTCTTTCTGTTCTTCTTTTTCTTGTTCTTTTTATTTTTTCCCCTCTTCTTCTTCTTTTTCCTTCCTCTTCTTCTTTTTCTGCTTTTTCTCCTTCTCCTTTTTCTTTTTCTTCTCCTTCTTCTTATTTATCTTCTTCTTTTCCTTTTCGTTTTCTTTTTCTTTTTTTTCTTTTCCTTTTCTCAAGTCCAGTAAAGTGAATTTGATTAATGTTCTCCAACTCATAAACCCTAAAGCCATAAACCCATAAAGCCTAAGAGCCATAAATGTAGAATTTATGATACAACTTCACTATTTCTGGGAGCAAAACTTTGATAAGACATAGCTTAACGAATTGTAGTGGGTTTCTCTATCGAGTGTTTAAACACATCATTGTATCAACTCTATTTCAAGATTGAAATCTTCATTTGGCAGTCTGTCTACCCTGGAAATATCTTAATAGTGAACCAGTTTCAATCCTGCTCAGGGTAATGCATAGTTCTTTATAATTTCCTATTATATAATTGCTATTAAGTACCGGTAGTTCATTGAAAATGTGATTGAAATGATTTGACTTCTATACTTTTGGCTCTGAAATTTCGAACACAATTCGAAATTATAACTACCTACTTTCTTTGATTTGATATTTTAAGTGCTCCTTCATTAAAAAGAACTTCTAAATTAATATTTTTGTTTTGGGAAGAATCAGTAATAATTGTACTTCAGAGTGAAATTTCTAGTTCAACTTGGACATAACCTAAAATTTGGATTTTTCAGTGATATTTCTAGTTCAAATTGGACATGACCTAAAATTTGGATATTTCAGTTGAAAATTTGTAAATAAAATAGTAGTAGGCTGTGCCTGTTGCAGATCTTTGCTTGAGTGTGTTTTTGTAATAAATGAATACATGAATAAAAAAAGCTTATAACATGGTTAACACTTGAAAAATCAAATCGTCTTTCTGTATATTAACATTTTCTCCACTGTTTTCCTTGCAAGATATCTTACAAAATATTTCAAAAGACAAGTTCCTCGTTTTAATTTTCATCAAATGTAGTACCAATGAAGAAGGAACTTCACTAACATCGAGTCTACAGTCGCAGATGAAAATTACTTGGCAAGTAACTTATACAGTACTTCTGGCAGCACATTGATCAAGCCACATGCAGCCTTCTTCTTCCATCTCAATTTCAATCAACTATTGAATACTAGAAGAAACCGCAACAATGTTGACACATGGAGCGAGATTCTCACAAAGAGAGGGAAAGAGTGATATTAGATTTGTTTGAAGAGGAAATACTGAGGTGAATACTGAATAGGATGAATAAACAACCAACCGATGCTTAGTTTGAGTTGTCAGAGCCGCTTATTACAGGTGAATGCGGAGCAGGTGAAAATTACTTTGCAAGTAAGTTATAAAGTACTTCTTGCAGCACATTGAACAAGCAACATGTAGCCTACACCAAGTCTTCACAAGGAGTATGGTGTACGTTTGCCAAAAGAGAATTGAAGTTTCTGAAGTCCTTGCTATAATTTCAGGGAAATTAACAGAGAAAGATAGGATAAGACAAGATAAGGTAAGATAATGTAAGGTGAGATAAGATTATTAATTAATTTATTTATTCATTCAACTAACATACAATCAATGTCAATACAACAGGCTATTGCATAAATTTGCTTTTCACAAAATTTCAAATTAGAATCGAAATCTTAGGCTAGGTCTGTTTTAGTAAAAATTTCACCTTGAAGCACAATAATTCACGAGTCCTTTTTAGAAAAAAAGATTAATTTTGTACATTTAACAAAACACTATCACGATCTATATAATTGGAATTTTGAAATTTCTGAGTCAAAAATCTACAATATCAAATCAAATTGTTTATTGCACAAAAACCGAACACAAATAATATACAATAATATTATTACAATTTCACACACAAAAAGAAATACAATATTATTATAAATTTGTGCTACACGCCGACAAAAGTAAAAACTTGCTCGCCGACGTGGAGTCTTATCAACAGAATTTCTTTACTTGCATATTAATGAAAAAAAAACAATACTCCTTATAGATAAATTGAATTAAAAGAATCTCATAGATAAAATTGTACGCATATATCACAGAAAATATTATAAAAAAATATTTATTCACTATTACTATCATAGAATATAAGACTACAAACATAACAAAATTAAACCAGGTCATTAATTGAATGGAAAAATTTGTCCCTTATCCACATGTGTAACTCCTTTATTCTAGGCTTTTTAACTATCCAATCCCTAGGTATTGTATTGAACAATCTGTTTTTTATATAAGATATGCTCCTTCGAGATGAAGTGCTATCCACTCTCTCTATAGTTACACTAGTTACCATAGTTACACTATTCACTTTTTCTATGTAAAATTACAAATTTCCATTAAAACCAATTAAAGGAAATATGATTAACAACACAATAGATAATCAGTTAATGGAACTCTATGTTCATCTCGAAAGGAATAAAATGAGAATGAGTTATGGTTCTCAATATTTTTTTCTTGGAGGATGAAGCTCATATTATAACTCATATTATAAGCCTGTGCATGTGTAATGAGTTGGATGATGTTGATTGATGAGTTGGACCTGTACACAGTTTTGGGTAGGCTCCGAAGCACCGGGAAGTGATTCAACAGTAAAGCCGCGTCTCCACCAACCGAACATGCTCGGCGAACAGTATTCGCTGGAATTATCTGATGACGCCGAACATTGTTTGGTGTTGGTTTGGTGTGGACGACTTCACGAACATTATGATCGGTGTGGTGAGAATAGTGGCGGGAATCTGTTGTTGGTCGTCACTGTTCGCTCACAGACCGAACATTTCAATTGAACTCACGAACATGTTCGGTGACCCATATGTCCTATACTTTGCTTATGCTCAATCTGTACTACAATATGGTCTAGTGGTATGGGAAGGATTTTTCGATATTTTCATGGAGAGGATTTTTGTTATGCAAAAAATGATTATAAAGACAATCCTGAATAAACCAAGAACTTTTTCTAGTAGGGACTCTTTTGACCAATTCAGGGTGATGACAATACGCCAGCTATATATAAAGAAACTTATCTGCTATATATGGGTGAATAGGGATGAGTTTTCAATGAGAAATATATATACTTTGTATAACTTTAGATCGAATATTCATAACATATATAACATAAATAACACTAATTTAACAATAGTACGGAGGCAGCTGACTTATCTCAGCACAAAGCTAATAAACTTGATCTCCAGTAGTTTGGATGATTTTTTCGCTGAGAATTGACTAAGGATGTGGAATAGGATAAATGAATGGATAATTGGAAATTTCTTCTTTAACCTCAACAGTATATTATAATTTTGTTCTCTTTCTCTTTTTTATTTTTATTTATTTGCAGAATCAATTGCAGGGTAACAGGAACTAATTAGTTCTGAACTGATACTCCCACCCAGTGGACAGGAATTTCCTTTGCTGGGTGGTGCCAAGTTTTACTTTACTTTTGTTTTAAATTGTGTGCGTAAGATGATACTTGTATACGATTTCTTTGTTTGATCACAGCATACAGATGTATTTTTTTTGTATTATATATCGATGCAATATATCTTGTTCTTATTGTGAATTTTTGTGGCAATAAATTGATTTGATTGATTGATTGATATGTTTAATGTTTGTCCGTTTTTAGTATTTGCCAACAATGTTCGGCAGACATGTTTGGTTGGTGGAGACGCGGCTTAAGAAGTGACATTCTTATAATCATTTCGTAAAAGGAATTTGAAGAAATGTAAAAAAAGTAAATGCGTATGGCTTTTATTGGTGGGGAGACCCTTACGGGTAGTTCCACCTCGCCGCTTGAGCCATGTTATTGGAAAAATGATGGATCTACAATTTTAGGTGTGTTCCCAACCACCGGGAAGTGATTTTACCGCAGAGAACAGAGTCGTTTTTGCTGGCCAATCCAATCGGTCACCCTTACAGAGAGGGCCTAGGAGAGCGTTGCTTATCTAATCTGAAGAATTTATATCTATTCCTGTAAAGATGTATAAGTTCTTCTGAACAACATATTAAAAAAAAGAGGAGAACGTTGTAGGAACTCCTTTATGTCAACAAATCAACAGATGAAACTATATTTCTATGTAAATTATAATTTTACTTAGTTAAACTAAAGGAATGCATTTCACGTCTGAGGAGAAGCTTCATCAGCCACTGTAAAATCATAATTTAAATAAAAATGAAGTTAATTTTTATTGTGAATTTAACGCCTTGCAGGCAACGATCTGCGTTGTTAATATTAAATTTACAATAAAAAGTTAATATTAACAACGCCAATCGTTATGGAACAAGAAATCCAACAAAAAAATGAAGTGTCAGTTGTGATATTAGACGATTCTCAACGTTGCTGTAAACGCCTAATGTTGCTGAGTGAATGTGAATTTATAGTGCGTTCCTAGTTGTACACTAAGGATAACATGGGCAATACCGACGATAAGGTTAATGGTCCGAAAATACCTCACAGTGAACTTTAGAGCTAAGTGAAGAGGCACAAGCTGCCGCTCTGGTGAGGGTATCGAATCAGCAGAGCTGTGTTACCAGCAACCCCCCTCCCCCCACTCCTTTCCTAATCCTGGAGGAAGGTTCTGGGGTGCAGAATCCCAAAATGCCGGGTTTCAGTTCGAGAGTTGGTGTGGAGCCACTCGGTGAAAAGTCGGTCGATATCCCAGGCCAGTCACACAAAAGTGTACCCTACCAGATCTCGCGTTTAACTTCATTTCATTCATTTCTGGTTCGATACGATTCTAGTCACCCCCCCCCCCCCCCTCCACCATACCACTCACAAACACCGCACGAACCCATTTGTTGCGCTCCCAAATTGGTAGGAATACGTTTAAAACAGGTGAATTACAAAAAAAAATCCCTACAGATCTCTAACAGAGCAACTATTTAGGCACTCATTATAATTCGCGAAACAAATGAGTTTTGCCATACTCCAGCTGACTTTGCCGCACTCATTCTACTTTGAGGCACTTGAGACACCTCAACGAACCCATTTTTTGCGCTCCCAAATTTGTAGGAATACGTTTGAAACACGTGAATTAAAAAAAAAAAACATTCCCTACAGTTAGCTAACAGAGCAGCTATTTATGCACTCATTAGAATTCGTGAAACAATTGATTTCTGCTGCACTCCAGCTAACTTTGCTGCACTCCAGCTAACTTTGCTGCACTCCTTTTACTATGTGGCACTCGAGGTGTGCCAACTGTAGGAAAAATTTAATGTGTAACTCGTGCTGAAAGTATTTTTGTTGCATTCAAGAAACTATTCCGCACTCGCCTTCAGCTCGTGCATAATGCATTTCTCTCATGCAGGAAAGAACTACTTTGTGCACTAGTTGCAAAATTAACTATTGCTGAAGGCGAGTGCGGAATAGTTTCATGACTGCAGCAAAGATACTTTCAGCACGAGTTACACATTAACTTTTTCCTACAGTTGACACACCTGGAGTGTGGCAAAGTCAGCTGGAGTGCAGCTAAGTCAGCTAAGGCTAAGTAAAATAGTACAGGAATCAGCTGGTTTGCAAACTATAATGAGTGCATAAATAGCCGATTTGTTAGGCAACTGTAGGAACATAAATATTGCTGCACTCAATAAACAATATTCTGCACTCGCCTGTAGCTCGTGCGTAATGCATATCTCTTGGGCAGCAAAGTGCTACTTTGTGCACTAGTTACACAAATAATTATTTCTAAAAAATGAGGCAAAAATTGAGCGAGTTAACAAGCTACTCGCCGGAAAATTTACTCTCTCAATGTAACAGTCTAGTAAACACAATTGAACTGAGCAAGTTTAAAAGAGATTGTGAATTCGCCAGATAGTAGCTTGTGAAATCGCTTGATGTAATTGACAGGTGCGAACCATGGAATGTTTAAAGGTGTGATGTGTCCCTGAAATTTTTAAACACTAAAAAAAGTGAGTTTGTGTCTTTTATGGGAGGTGAGGACCTTCATTTTCATTGTTAATATACCCCTCCAGAAAAATTCTATATTTGCCCTTGCAGTTCCATCCAAAAATGTTTTATTTGCCCTTGTACTTTCATCCAAGTATTTATGCCAAGTTTTTTGCCTTCCGTAATGTCTCATATTTTCTGAAGTATCGTATCAAATTATGTTTGATGATATGAAAGTTATCAGATCTTATCTAAAGGTTTCAATCTATTCATTTTAAATTAAAGAGTTTAAATAAATTAACTATTCATGGCTAAAATATTATTAGATTTTCAACTATTTTAGATCAAAGTATTGATGAATTTATTCCTTTTTATGAAATCTTTTTAGCCGACCTACTGATTACTCTACAATCAAACGCTTGTTTTGAAATTCAATCATGCAAAATGTGTGTATAATAATAATATAAATATAGTGTCTTCTCATGATAGAGCCTTCTCTTAGCGGATTCTACTCCTCCTACCACTGGTCTAATCAGAATGTTTTCAGATAAATCTAAAAGTTTTAGAAGAATGTAAACTCTCTAAACAATGATCTTGTTGAAAATTGAGAAAAAAATCATTGACCATAAATGTTTCGAACAAAGAATAAAGACAATCGATTAAATAGTTCGAGAAACATTCATTTCCAAATTTGGAAAATACCTTATTCAGATAATAAGGTACAGTTTTTCGCTGTATGAGTTAAGTGGTGCACGTATAAGAATGTGTCTCGTTTATACGATACGACCAAATTCTACTAAATACGGTCTACATTTGGAAACAAGTGAATGTAAAAATAAATTTGACAAAATTCCGGATCTTTCAAAGTGCTCCAGCTAAATTTGGAAACAAATATATGAAATCAGGCTCGAGAAGTTTCAAATTCGAGTTGTTAGCAAGTCGTTTTCCCGTGCAATCAAATAATTCCGTTGCTGGAGAAAAATATACCTTCAAGACAGTCGGCATTACTTCAACTTGAGTGAATTCTCCCCCCATTTTGATTCGTCGTGCATAATTTCACGACTTTTGCGGTTGCAATTCTCACACAATACACGGAGAACAGTAATTTCACGATCCAACGAATTCTGCTCCTTGAAGAGTTCTGCACTTACTGCGTGACATACGTAGATTCGCTCGCGCCAAATCACAGATTTCGCGTCTCCAATTTCCGGAAAAATATTTCGCACGTGAAATGTCTCAATAATCTGTCATGTGGAGTGGTTTTATTTGAATGATGTTGATTTACTATCGCGGAATCTTATTTTTTCAACAGATTTCATGTTTGATTGAATGCATGGAAGAAATTTTATCGATTGGTCAGGAACGCCATTTCAGTTCTACCTGTGTTGTAGGGGACGGGGGGGGGGGGCGATCGGCAAAAATCGATCAGATTTGTTGAAAAAACAATTTAAATTGTTTGAATTTTTGCTCAATTATGTTCCTTATTACTATACTTGTTATTACGAATACTCTTATAATTCAAAACTCTATTACCAGAAATCACCCAAAATCATAGTTATATCTACAATTACTGACAAAATACACTCACACAATAACTAATTATAAACCTGTCAAAATATAGAACGAAGAATGAAATTGATGTGATGAAAATTAGGCGAAAAATTGGGCAAGTTAACAAAATATATAACACTATGTTGATATGCTATTGCAATTGAGAAATTTTGTTTAATATAATATTGGTACTTATCTAAACTCTCATTTTTTTCATTTTTGGAATATCTAAGGATCACGGTCCCCCTGCCCTCCTCAAATTAATGGATTGATAGGTTACATAATTGAGATAAATAGGCATAAGATTCTGTTTCTCACATAGCCCTACAAGCCTTCATATTACATTATTTATTATTTACTACATTATATATTTATTTATTTATTGAATACACACACTTTCACAACCATAGAGGCTTGCAGCTTAACGCAAAAACAATCCTCATTTACCTCAAAGACTGGTCTATGCAATTTATGAAATATTTAAAAAAATAAAAAGATTCTAACACCATATGCCTAACGTCATGAAGGAGTAGTATAATATTAGCGAAAACAGTGATAAAGAAAGTTAAGTAATAAGAAATATGAAAATGTCAAATATATGACAAAAAATATGACAAGAAAAGATATAGACTATTATTTATTGTTTTCAATGCACCTTCAAATTGGTTGTCTTCAAGTGAAAAGAAATCAATTTATTATTTTTCGAGTGCAGTATTGTGGTAAATCTAAATTTCCAGTGTTAAAATTAACTTCAGTGTTTTGGACAATATAACATATTCAAAATTTGTGAAGAGGGCAGTTTTGGACTTGAGTCTGTTGCGCCATCACATTCATTGTAATTTTGTCACAATAAATGAATAAATACCAAAACTTCAATAAATCGTTGTTTTGAGCAGCCTAGGTTAGTAGTCTACGGAGTAATTCCAAATGGGATCATATTTTTCTTAAATATTTCAATAAATAACGGTAGTAATAACGTTGTATTTATTTCAGATATGTACCAAAACCTATCCAATGGAAAAACGATTAGGAATAATCTATCTCAAAGAATAGACTACTACTACATAGGCTATGGAAGTACATGAGATTAGCTTGCAAACATGCTATTTCTCAATGACTGGTTCATAATGTATTATCTACTACAATCACAACAAAATCATGGAAGGAACCTGTCAAGGAACATGATTCAAGATGTTTAGGAGCAGTTCCTTTTTGAAGAGTGATGTGACTGATACCTTCCACTGCATTAGATGAATGTATATAAGTCTGGGGTTACAACCAATCCCTCCCCAACTCCTCATACATCATTGAAGGTACTGTGCAAGACTAAGCTCCATGTCCCTGACGGCTGAAGAGGAGAGACGAAGAATACTATACTGGGCAGCGCGTACGCACGCACAAAGACGCACAATTGCATTGCTTTTGCGATGACGTAGTGCATTCCTCCGAGGGACACGGAGATCAGTCTCGCACTGTAGCTAGCTGCTAGCACTCCCCAAAAAAATGATTCCTGCTTTCGTGAACACAATCCTTTAGCAATCCTAATTCAACTAATCCTAGCAATCTTTATCATATCGTCACGGGCGCTCAGTTGATACAATCGCCATTCAAGTGCTTTTGTTGCCAGAGTGGGCTGTTGAGTTGTGTAAATAGAGTTTCGTGTGTTACTTTCGAGTGTTGTCAACACTATTCTAGTACTATTCAAATGTATTATCTTGCTGTGCAGAACTGACCTTTTTTGAGTCATGGCGGACGCGTTTCGAACTATGTCTTCTTCGGCGCTTGGTTGCAGACTATTCTAGTGTCGGAACTCGTAACAATATTATTCCTCATTTTGATGCTTTAAAAGCATCAAACGAATACAAAGAAAAACTATTCATTTCTTTTTTTATGTGAGGAATTTTTATAGAAATACCGGTTGATTTCCCAACCACCTCGTTATCCATTGGATTCAAGCGACATAGACATTCCTCATTAAGATAATCACATCACGAGTTTCCTCAATTTATAACATTCAGTAATTAATGATGAGGTACAGCCGTGGTTTGTGGCTAGGTGAACAAGAACAAGCATGAGGAGAAGAAGGGGGAGGAGTAGAGGGAGGTGGAGGAGGAGGAGTAGGAGATGAAGGAGAAGAGGGAAAAGATGAAGTAGAATTAGAAAAAAGTGGAGGATTAGGAGAAGGAGGAGGAGGAGAAGGAGGAGGAGGAGGAGGAGGAGGAGGAGGAGGATGAGGAGGAGGAGAAGGAGGAGAAGAGGAGGAGGAGGAGGAGTAAGAGGAAGAGGAGGAGGAGGAGGAGTAAGAGGAGGAGGAGGAGGAGGAGGAGGAGTAAGAGAATGAGGAGGAGGAGAAGAGAAAGAAAATGAAGTAGAATTAGAAGAAAATGGAGGATTAAGTGGAGAAGGAGGAGGAGGAGGAGGAGGAGAAGGAGGAAGAAGAGGAAGAAAATGAAGTAGAATTAGAAGAAAATGGAGGATTAAGTGGAGGAGGAGGAGGAGGAGGAGTAGGAAAAGGAGGAGGAGGAGGAGGAGGAGGAGGAGCAGGAGATGAAGGGGAAGAGGAAGAAAATGAAGTAGAATTAGAAGAAAATGGAGGGTTAAGTGGAGGAGGAGTAGGAAAAGGAGGAGGAGGAGGAGGAGGAGGAGGAGGAGGAGGAGGAGCAGGAGATGAAGGGGAAGAGGAAGAAAATGAAGTAGAATTAGAAGAAAATGGAGGATTAGGTGAAGGAGGAGGAGCAGGAGTAGGAGGAGGAGTAGGAAGAGGAGGAGTGGAGGATGAAAAGCGTCATTGAAGACAAGGGAAACGAGCGTCAAGAGATGAATGAAGAGGCTCAAGATAAAATTAGAACAGCTCTGACGCAACTTATAATCTGTCCTGAGTGGTGTCGGTGGGGGGGGGGGGCGGTTGAGGGTGGTTTATAGGTATAGAGTTAGGGGGTAGAGGGGCTCCTGTTGGAAAGGGCTGCGCGAACGTGACAAGTAGTCATTCGCCCACAACCGCAATAGGACTAGGGCTGACTGCTTTCTTTTTATTCTTCTTCCTTTTCTTTCTTCTGCTTCTTCCTCTTATTTTCCATCCGAAAACTCATCTACCCGCCACTTAGTTGGTGATCATCTCTTGAAACTACTTAACTACTTACTTTCATCTTCCATGGGTCATGAAATTCATAAGAAATAATTGAAATGTATAAATATGAATATAAGATATTCATAAGAAATAATTAGACATTAGAGAAAAAATTCCGAAAGTAATTAGAAATCCATAAGAATTTAATTGGATTATATAAAGATAACTATAAGATATTCAATAGAAATTATTCGAAAACATGAAATAACTATTCAAATGTATAAACTTGCTGTGCAGAGCTGACTTTTTTTGAGTCGCAGCGGACGCGTTTCGAACTATGCAGTTCTTCTTCGGCGCTTGGTTGCAGACAAGGCTCGATCTGCTACCAAGCGACGAAGAAGAACGACATAGTTCGAAACGCGTCCGCCGCGACTCAAAAAAGGTCAGTTCTGCACAGCAAGTTTATACATTTGAATAGTTCTACTGCAGTTCAGGAAAAATGGATATCCACGACAATTTTTATGAAATAACTTTTCCTTAAAAGTAGATTTTATCAGTCATAAAGTGCGCCATTCTAGTCAAAGATTGGAGTGGTGACAGAACAGAATAGTTGATGGATGGTGGGGGGGGGGGGGGGGGGGGGGTTTGGGTGACAAGATGCAGAAATCGGTCAGATTTGTTGAAAAATCGATCTAAATTGCTAAAATTGTGGCTCAATGATGCTCCTTATTACTATATTTACTATATTATTGAGTGAATATATGTAATTCCAATAGAGATTTAAAAAAATATGGTATTTATATCAATACCCGCATTTTTGTCATTTTTGGCATATCTTGGGGAGCTACTGCCTTTCAAAATGGCGTATCTGACAATCATGAAGCTCAATCATTTCCAATCAAAAAATTTCTGATCTGAAAACGAAAAAAGCTCGATTAATCAAAATTCGTAGAGGAAGATGAAAACTTCTTTCTGTTTCTTCTTATTTAGGACTCGTCATTTAAAAAAAGTACATATTTTTCTTGTTGATAAAAGTCATTATAGTATGGATAAGTGTAATATGCAAGAATTCATGAGTGAGACATATAAATTTACATAATGCCTTGTATTTCCAATTGTGAGATTCTTAATTTTTTTAAATTTTTCTTTATTGCTGATGATGCCCAATGAGTCCGAGACTTGTGCGTGAGTAATGTGCTGAATGATAACACATAGATGCCAGGTGAAGGAGCGGGATTCGAACCCACGACCGCTGAAACGACAGCAAGTTGGAGTTGCGACGCCTCAACCAACTGCGCTAAGCTGCCCGCCAATTTGTGAATCAATACTGCAAATCGCTTTGGCACGTTAACACATTGATGATATTCAACTGTTATAAATGGATCGTTTATATTATGCTGTTTTGTGTTTAAAAAAATAAATATTTCATTCCCAACCTCAAAACACCCAATAAGGTCAAAACATTAATAATTTATAAATACACATAGAAATAGTTGTTACTATTGGGTAAATATATAATACGTTACATAAATATATATATTGCATCTTATATATATATATATATATATATATATATATATATATATATGTATATATTCATCTTCCATGAAATATATTACTTCCATTTATATTAATTCCATGTTCAACATAATAGATTCACGGATAATTAGTACGTTTTTATAATTGCATGCAGATAATTTGAATATCTTTTTCTGCCAGTAACAATCCATGATTGAATTGTTGTATAAAATATTATATAAATATAGTATATATATATATATATATTGTCCTACTCCAACTCATCCACCATGAGAATATTCATCCATGGACACTTTTTTTCGGAGGATGAAGCCCACATAGGTCTGAGACCTGTGCGTGGGTGATGAACTGGATGATGGTGATTGATGAGTTGGACCTACCATTTTAGGTGGGTTCCGAACCACCGGGAAGTGATTTTACAGCAGAGAACAGAGTCTTTTTTGCTGGCCAATTCAATCGGTCACCGTTACAAAGATGACCAGGAGTTTCGTAGCTTATCTCTGATTGAACAGATACCTGCTACGGCACTCGGATATCACTCCCCAAGGGAATATTATTTCAAGGGAATATTCTACTCTCAACCCCAAAAACACCTATTAAGAAAAGATTCCCTATTGAAAAAGACACATTAATAGAAATAGAAATTAATAGAAATATTTGAAATAGTTGTTAAATCTATTGTTCTTATCCAACTCATCCACCTTAGCAACCTTGCAATTCAAACTCGCTCACTGAGGATTACATTGACTGGGAAACAAGACCACAACAAGACGCAAACTAACCGACCAAACAATATAACTATTGTCTAACAGTGGGATGCACAATAGATCTCGATCCCTCCATTGTGCAGGGACAAGGTGCCTTATCTTGTTTACGTAGTTCCGGCAGAATCTAGGATCTTCGATCTTTTAGGTGAGGAACTAAGTTCGCTGTGCACCAATACAAGTTAACTTGGGATTGTGATGAGTTTTGAAATACGATTTTCTATGTTCAATAATACAGGGGTCTCCAAACTATGGCCCGCGGGCCAAATCTGGCCCGCCAGTGTGATCAATCCGGCCCGCGACAGCTCATAGGGCTTTACCACTTAATATTATTTTCAACTTCTTATAATTCCACTAGCTCTACTTTATCAATACATCATTTTAGTAACAAATTTAGCAGGTGCAATTTTGAATCATCTAATAGTAAAAAATCACCCCAGAGCTCATAAATCAGGGTTTATTATATTATCTAAACACACAATAATAACAAGTTGAAAGCGACCGTGCAAATTCAAAGTACTTTGACTAATAAAACTCGATTTTATGAATTTTGGGTTTTTTGTCTATTGGTTAATTCAACATCTTATATTTAAAATCGAATTCCCTACAAGTTTAGCTGAAAAACAATATCGTTTAATCAACAAATAACCAAGGTAATTCTATAAATCTTGAAAGCCCCTGTTTTAAAAGCCATTTTTGTGTATATTGTGAAATATCACAATAATTAAGGCAATAACAGACTTTTAACTAGTTTTATCAAATTTTTCAGCTATTTACATATTCAATTTACCACTTAGATGAAGGCCCTGGAAATTAATGATTGGGTAAATTGATGAGGATAGCTGCCAATTTTAGTCATTTTTATTCTTGTGATCTTGCCATCTTTGATGAAAGGAATATTTAATTCAATGCATCTATTTAAAAAAAGATGTACACGTCTGTGAAGTTGGCCCACCTAAAATGGCCCCCCCAAATGAAATTGTTATAAATCGTTAGTTTAGCGTTAGTTTAGGTTTGTTTTGATAAATTTGACGTTTGTTTAGGATTCTGAGTACTAGATCCGGCAGTTACTATTTGGGCGGGCCAGCTTCACACTAGCCCGCATGTTCGGCTGGAATTTGTTAAAAATGGTACACATCGTTAGTTTAGCGTTAGTTTAGGTTTGTTTTGACAAATTTGACGTTTGTTTAGGTTTCTATATACTAGATCCGGCAGTTACTATTTGGGCGGGCCAGCTTCACACTAGCCCGCATGTTCGGCTGGAATTCGTTGAAAATGGTATAGATCGTTAGTTTAGCGTTAGTTTAGGTTTGTTTTGATAAATTTGACGTTTGTTTAGGTTTCTGAGTACTATAGATCCGACAGTTACTTTTTGGGCGGGCCAGCTTCACACTAGCCCGCATGTTCGGCTGGAATTTGTTAAAAATGGTACAGATCGTTAGTTTAGCGTTAGTTTAGGTTTGTTTTGACAAATTTGACGTTTGTTTAGGTTTCTGTGTACTATAGATCCGGCAGTTACTTTTTGGGCGGGCCAGCTTCACACTAGCCCGCATGTTCGGCTGGAATTTGTTAAAAATGGCACAGATCGTTAGTTTAGCGTTAGTTTAGGTTTGTTTTGACAAATTTGACGTTTGTTTAGGTTTCTATATACTAGATCCGGCAGTTACTATTTGGGCGGGCCAGCTTCACACTAGCCCGCATGTTCGGCTGGAATTTGTTAAAAATGGTACAGATCGTTAGTTTAGCGTTAGTTAAGGTTTGTTTTGACAAATTTGACGTTTGTTTAGGTTTCTATATACTAGATCCGGCAGTTACTATTTGGGCGGGCCAGCTTCACACTAGCCCGCATGTTCGGCTGGAATTTGTTAAAAATGGTACAGATCGTTAGTTTAGCGTTAGTTTAGGTTTGTTTTGACAAATTTGACGTTTGTTTAGGTTTCTATATACTAGATCCGGCAGTTACTATTTGGGCGGGCCAGCTTCACACTAGCCCGCATGTTCGGCTGGAATTCGTTGAAAATGGTATAGATCGTTAGTTTAGCGTTAGTTTAGGTTTGTTTTGACAAATTTGACGTTTGTTTAGGTTTCTGAGTACTATAGATCCGACAGTTACTTTTTGGGCGGGCCAGCTTCACACTAGCCCGCATGTTCGGCTGGAATTTGTTAAAAATGGTACAGATCGTTAGTTTAGCGTTAGTTTAGGTTTGTTTTGACAAATTTGACGTTTGTTTAGGTTTCTGAGTACTATAGATCCGGCAGTTACTTTTTGGGCGGGCCAGCTTCACACTAGCCCGCATGTTCGGCTGGAATTTCTTAAAAATGGCACAGATCGTTAGTTTAGCGTTAGTTTAGGTTTGTTTTGACAAATTTGACGTTTGTTTAGGTTTCTATACACTAGATCCGGCAGTTACTATTTGGGCGGGCCAGCTTCACACTAGCCCGCATGTTCGGCTGGAATTTCTTAAAAATGGCACAGATCGTGAGTTTAGCGTTAGTTTAGGTTTGTTTTGACAAATTTGACGTTTGTTTAGGTTTCTATACACTAGATCCGGCAGTTACTATTTGGGCGGGCCAGCTTCACACTAGCCCGCATGTTCGGCTGGAATTTGTTAAAAATGGCACAGATCGTTAGTTTAGCGTTAGTTTAGGTTTGTTTTGACAAATTTGACGTTTGTTTAGGTTTCTATACACTAGATCCGGCAGTTACTATTTGGGCGGGCCAGCTTCACACTAGCCCGCATGTTCGGCTGGAATTTGTTAAAAATGGTACAGATCGTTAGTTTAGCGTTAGTTTAGGTTTGTTTCTACAAATTTGACGTTTGTTTAGGTTTCTGAGTACTATAGATCCGGCAGTTACTTTTTGGGCGGGCCAGCTTCACACTAGCCCGCATGTTCGGCTGGAATTTGTTAAAAATGGCACAGATCGTTAGTTTAGCGTTAGTTTAGGTTTGTTTTGACAAATTTGACGTTTGTTTAGGTTTCTATACACTAGATCCAGCAGTTACTATTTGGGCGGGCCAGCTTCACACTAGCCCGCATGTTCGGCTGGAATTTGTTAAAAATGGTACAGATCGTTAGTTTAGCGTTAGTTTAGGTTTGTTTTGACAAATTTGACGTTTGTTTAGGTTTCTATATACTAGATCCGGCAGTTACTATTTGGGCGGGCCAGCTTCACACTAGCCCGCATGTTCGGCTGGAATTCGTTGAAAATGGTATAGATCGTTAGTTTAGCGTTAGTTTAGGTTTGTTTTGACAAATTTGACGTTTGTTTAGGTTTCTGAGTACTATAGATCCGACAGTTACTTTTTGGGCGGGCCAGCTTCACACTAGCCCGCATGTTCGGCTGGAATTTGTTAAAAATGGTACAGATCGTTAGTTTAGCGTTAGTTTAGGTCTGTTTTGACAAATTTGACGTTTGTTTAGGTTTCTGAGTACTATAGATCCGGCAGTTACTTTTTGGGCGGGCCAGCTTCACACTAGCCCGCATGTTCGGCTGGAATTTGTTAAAAATGGTACAGATCTTCAGTTTAGCGTTAGTTTAGGTTTGTTTTGACAAATTTGACATTTGTTTAGGTTTCTATATACTAGATCCGGCAGTTACTATTTGGGCGGGCCAGCTTCACACTAGCCCGCATGTTCGGCTGGAATTTGTTAAAAATGGTACAGATCTTTAGTTTAGCGTTAGTTTAGGTTTGTTTTGACAAACTTGACATTTGTTTAGGTTTCTGAGTACTATAGATCCGGCAGTTACGTTTTGGGTGGGCCAGCTTCACACTAGCCCGCATGTTCGGCTGGAATTCGTTGAAAATGGTATAGATCGTTAGTTTAGCGTTAGTTTAGGTTTGTTTTGACAAATTTGGCGTTTGTTTAGGTTTCTGAGTACTATAGATCCGGCAGTTATTACTATTTGGGCAGGCCAATTTCACATTTGCTTGCAAGATCGGCTGGAATGTTTTTGAAATGGTATAGATTGTTACTTTAGGTTTGTTTTGACAAATTTCGCGTTCGTTTAGGTTTACTAGTAGTAGTTTCGGGCATCACCATATCAGAGCAGGCCAGCTTCACACCTTCTACATTTTGAGAATTGATTAGCCCATTATACAATTCTAGAATAGATCGTTAGTTCAGCTTTTGTTTCGGTTTGTATTGGCAAATTCGGCGTTTGTTTTGGTTTTCAAGTCGTAGTTTCGTGCATCACTATATCGGAGCAGGCCAGCTTCACACTTGCCAGGTTTTAAAGTACTATTTGACCAGCGTAAGAATGCATTTAGCGCACTGGAGCAATATCAGGCTCGACTGACTTCATTGTGGATTCCCACAAACATCAGTCATCAAGCACATGCGTCATCTTTTGTCTTACAATACAAGAAACTCAACGAAAGCTCGCATATATTTTTTTCACACTGGCTAGCATGCAATGTGATCTGTGCATAAAGCGCTCCAGTAAAATTGAACTTACATTTTATTTTATAAATCGAAAACCCATTATCCAATTCAGTGATTCTTTCACAGAAAAAAATTCAGGATGTTATTATTCTTTCATACGTTTCATGTGTGTGGTTTACTCCTACCATGAAAAAGTTTGTCGATTACGGACTTTTTCATGTTATGCCATTAAAATTCACAGACTTGATGCAAGAAATGACCCATTATTAAAAAAAAACAAGTTTTTCGTGGAAATATCTATAACATCTGTTTGAAGAAGCATCAAAGAACATTCATTGCGGAAATCATCGAATTCTGTTGAATAGTTATTGAACAAATGAGCTGTAAACAAAAAATTACGAGTTTTCTGTGAAAATCATATTATTGACTGTAACTTTATTGAAATGATTTCCACCAAAGTTAATACAATTCAAATACTTATATATACAAAGTAAATTTCATAATTATTCAACAATACACATTCATCAAATATAGAAAAACTATAAAGATTAAGGTTATTAAATTTTATAATAATATGAAATTACAATGACAATTTGCGCGCATTATTTCAACAAAAATCTTATTTATCTTTAAAATGCGTTAATTTATGAATAGTTGTTACTGGACTAATGATACTCCTAACCTTCTTATTATCCATAATTCAGTATTTCAGAAATAATTGGAAACATTTTTTATTTTATGACTGATGTTTGTGGGATTGTACGATAAAGCCTGTCGGGCTGCTTACTGCTCAACTTCGCCGGGGGCATTCTTTCGCTGGTCAATCAGTAGTAGTTTCGGGCATCACTATATCGTAGCAGGCCAGTTTCACACTTGCTATACATGGAGAATTAAATAACCCTTACAATCAACTTTAGAATAGATTGAATATTACTCATCTTTAAAAAAAATAAAAGAGCTAGAGGTTGAAAAATATTGAGTATAAAAGCAAACTTCTTTTCATTAGATATTTCTTAAGTTCCGTGTTGCATTTATAATGTTACATTTTATCATTGATGAGGGTAGCGTCAACATGAACTTTGAAGTAGTATTTTTATGAGTAGCTGAAAGCTTCTTTACACAAAAGCCCTATCATAAACCCATCCTCAGCGTATGTTGAAAAAAGTTTACATATTATAACACATATTGAAGGACTTTCAAGACATAATGAAAATAATAGAAGGTAACTCACTAACTCTGGATCCATGCAATCTATTTCAAAACACCTAGGCTATTATGTTTGTAAAACCCCAAAATTCAGGCAAATAAACTTGCGAACATAATTCTTTCAGGCTCTTTCGAATAATATAATTAGCTGGAACGAAAAAGGTCGGACATCAAACTAAAGCCGCTCCGACATCAAACTAAAGCCGGCATTGTCAGAGAAGGACCATTTCAATCATTGACGTACGGGAGTGAAATTTCAAAGAAGATATTCTTACAGGTTCTATCTTGATGATAATGCTGGCCACACTTAAAATTAACACTTGCACTTACAAATTACTTACAACACGCACTAATCAGTTATCTCGCACAAACGAAATCAATCTGTCATAAATGACAAAAATGATATTACGAAATTTTAATAGTCACGTCTACAAAACATAAAAAGACGTTTGAATCGAGAAGTCACACTATTTCTCCCTCAACTTGTATAAAGGAGAAAGAGCCGTGAATCTAACAATCAGATCGAATAGTCAGCATTTAAAAAAATTTGATTTTCAATTTCCTAATGGCTGGATCAAGAGATAGAACCTAAAATAACACAAAATAATAGAACAAAACCCAAAATAACCCAAAATAACACAAAATAGTGTAATAGGAAGCAGATAAATAGAACAAAGCAGATAATAGAACAAAATCCAAAAAAAATAACACAGAATAATGTAATAGGAAGCAGATAAATCGATATTGTTCAACTGATAAAGAGTTTTCAATATTACTGTACAAAAATCAATCACTTAATAATGTTGAAAGGCCGAACTAATATCAAATAATAACTGTTCAATAAACTGTCCAATAATTCAAGAAGAATCATCTAAAGGAATAATTAAACTTACGTAGCACAAGTCCATAATACAAGAATAGATAAGTGTAGAGTCCACTGGTATAAATTAAAAACGGTAAAATAATTCTCACTAATTCGAGCGATTATCACTACAGAACTAACAGAACTGTCACTTGTTTTGTTTCGACAAATTCCAAACAAGAATAAAACTAACTTTTACCTACGCGCTCGCTTTTAATAGGTTTCATTTGATCTAGAAAGACGGAGATTTTTCTAAAATGTTCGATGGAATTCTAAACAAAGATATAAGACGTTCTAAACTTCGACAAATTCCCATGAGGTTCTCATTAAATATTCTACAAATTTCTAAGTAAATATCATAGAAGTGTCAAAAATAAACTACAACGTGAAGAGAGTACAGAAGAAGAGTGATTCATTGCTTAGACCGGAAGACTTCTTGACACAAGCAGATAACACCGAAAATCATTCTTCTACAACAATACTATAATTAAAAAAAATTAATGAATTATGTTGATTCAAAAAAGAGGGAGATTAAATGAAAATTAATTCTGCACACAAATAGAACAAAATTGAATTCTGTATTTTATATTGATCCAATAAAAGAAAAATTAATATAATTACTGTATTTCATTTGTTCTACAAAAAAAATTTATAAGTTTATAAAAATCAATTATTTAATAATATAAGTTCTCCAATCGAAAGTTATCCGGAGCCCTTGAAATATGAATAAGTGAAATATTATTGTCGCGCCCTGTCTTTCACGATTCCCACATTCATAGGGTAAGGTTGGATGTGGTAATTGAGGGTGAATAGGTGCAATAATAATATCACACCATAACCATTCATTGCAGAATCCTTACCTGGTGGAGGCTACAAATATGGTAAAGGCGCCGTCCTTTAACTATATTCAATCATTACAAATAGTGGAGGATCACTACAAAAAATAGTGATGCTATGTTGCTATCATTAAAAATTGTGGATGCTTATCATTACAAATCAATAACGTTCAGCTAATAATGAATTTGCTATTTTACTGTACAAAAACTGATTACTAACTAACTGTTAATTGGCTGATCAAATATAAAAAAAAACTGTTCACTAAACTGTTCCATGATTCAAAAAGAAAAGTCTAAATAAATAAATGTTTTATTCCTCGAAAATGACCTAATAAAAAACACATCACATTTAAATTCATTGTGCAATTTTCAAGAGTTTGTCACATGAAAAATGACCAAGAGAAGAATAACTTATAAATCATGAATAATATATAGCTTGAAAAATAATAACACAAAATTAGAAATATAGATTTACAAAGTATTGCCATTGATGAAAAATGAAATGCAAGTGAAGCCAACCAAGAAAAAAATGATAGGAATATACACAATCAAAGAAGGTGAGAAAGCAAGTCTACCTTACATATGAGCGGGAGTTCAACATAAAACAATTTTGTAATGATAATGCAAACAATTTGACAGAAAGATATATGAAAAGATCTAAAAAATTATAGTCTAAAAAATAACAGTTGAAAAATCAAGGAGCAGGTCTGTCACCGTTTACTTAATAGCAATGAGTATGTGTACACTTTAACAAAATGAAATATTTAACAAAAAGGTACTATGTTTCAAGTATGTTCCATACAAAAAAGTATGTTCCAAGCACTGTCAAATGTCAGCAAAGATAACATGTCGTTTGCAAGTTATTCTCATTTTTGATGTTGAGTTCCTTTCACAAACTCAACTTATTACCCACAATACTACACAGAGACAATGTCAATTCCAACAAATTATATTATCTTGGCTCACTTCCAAAGACGATTCGATTTTTATGCTTCAACTACAGCCTTTCGGGAATCGTGGCTCATTTCCTAGGACATTTAGCCTATATCGCCTACATACTGCTGAGAGACCTTCTGACTACACCTGGGAAGGTTTTGATGATCTCTGCAATAAGGTCCAATCATGCCAGGAATATGATGAAATTGCACCTCATCTATTGTTTTACATTAAAAAATAAGTAAGCTGCTTATGTTTACATCATAATTGTATTAAGTTATGATTTCATATCAAGTTAATTGCTCCCTTATCCCTTCATATGTCTGGAAATTTGATTTGACTGATCAAGGTGAAATGAATGTTACTTTAAATGGAAAATTCATTGGAATAGTACAGTTGAAGAAAAAAAAACATTAAATATGCACCAGTTTTTTCTTTGGAGTAGTTATTGTTAGTACTTGAAAAAATTGGAGGTGAACGTCCTAAGAGAGATGAGCGTGAGATGAATTTTATAGGTAGATTGTACAAAAATTATTTTATTTTTTAATTCGTAATTCACTTGAAATAAATCAATTTATTGTGGAAAATGATTCAAATGAAAAATAAAGCTAAAATATTGTTTCTATGTGTTTTGCGAAAATTGAATGAATAAATTGCTTTTTGCCAGTATTTTCAAAAGTGGGAATAAGACAAAACACTTAGGCTAATAATAATAATAAATAATAAAACAGTTAAAATAATAAAAACAGTTAATAATGATAGTTAATAATAACAAATAAAACAGTTAATAGTTAATAATAAAACAGTTAATAATAACTGTTTAATAATAAACATTTAAAAATAATAAAACAGTTAGGAATAAGAATTCTCATATAATAATATTATCATTATAATTGCTAATAGTCCTTGGAATGTGTTAGAAGAACGGTTAAATTGCAAGTTCAATACCGAACACAGAAATGCCTCCACATGCGCAATCATCAATGGGACTTCAATTGCCATTATTATTACCAGTACAAGTAATGACTAATAATTACAGTTATACACAAAGTAATATTGTCATAAATAGAATGTAGATAGACAATAAATTCTTATTATATTAATTGCCATTATTATCACTAGTACAAATAATGACAAATAATTATAGTGCAAAAAATAATATTCTTATAAATAGACTAGTGAGCTCGTGTTTGACTCGACGTCAAACGTTTGGCCAAAAGGGAGTAGAAATATTATTTATTCACTATTAAAATTGGATACATGTCGTTGAATTTACAATTAAAGTTGAAATTGTTATGTGTTTGTAAGACAAAAAAAAAATTTTTTTGCAAACTGCAGAACATGAAAACATTCAATAAATACTATTGTGAATTTTACAACAGTTCTACGAAAATTACTATGAATGAACATGATAATGATGAAGATGTTGGGATAAATGTGAATTTAGATTCAAATGACAAAGTTTTTTAAAATTAAAATATATTCATTAACATTATAGCTAGGGTTTTTTAACTGTTCTGCTCCAATATAATGACGCCCGCAACCAGTAATTTTCAGCCGAGCATGCTCAATAGACTGAATCTGGCCTGAACGAATTATGACTGCTAGATCTAGTACTTAGAAACCTAAAAAAAAGTCAAAATTGTCAAAACAAACATAAACTAACGCTAAACTAACGATCCATACTATTTTCAACGAATTCCAGCTGAACAGGCGGGCAAGTGAGAAATTGGCATGCCCAAATAGTAACTGCCGGATCTAGTACTCAGAAACCTTAACAAACGTCAAATTTGTCAAAACAAACCTAAACTAACGCTAAACTAACGATCTATACCATTTTCAACGAATTCCAGCCGAACATGCGGGCAAGTGTGAAGCTGGCCCACCCAAATTATAACTGCCGGATCTATAGTACGCAGAAACCTAAACAAACGTCAAATTTGTCAAAACAAACCTAAACTAACGCTAAACTAACGATCTGTACCATTTTTTAAAAATTCCAGCCGAACATGCGGGCTAGTGTGAAGCTGGCCCGCCCAAAAAGTAACTGCCGGAGCTATAGTACTCAGAAACCTAAACAAACGTCAAATTTGTCAAAACAAACCTAAAGTAACGCTAAACTAACGATCTGTACCATTTTTAACAAATTCCAGCCGAACATGCGGGCTAGTGTGAAGCTGGCCCGCCCAAATAGTAACTGCCGGATCTAGTACTCAGAAACCTAAACAAACGTCAAATTTGTCAAAACAAACCTAAACTAACGCTAAACTAACGATCTGTACCATTTTTAACAAATTCCAGCCGAACATGCGGGCTAGTGTGAAGCTGGCCCGCCCAAATAGTAACTGCCGGATCTAGTATATAGAAACCTAAACAAACGTCAAATTTATCAAAACAAACCTAAACTAACGCTAAACTAACGATCTGTACCATTTTTAACAAATTCCAGCCGAACATGCGGGCTAGTGTGAAGCTGGCCCGCCCAAAAAGTAACTGCCGGATCTATAGTACTCAGAAACCTAAACAAACGTCAAATTTGTCAAAACAAACCTAAACTAACGCTAAACTAACGGTCTGTACCATTTTTAACAAATTCCAGCCGAACATGCGGGCTAGTGTGAAGCTGGCCCGCCCAAAAAGTAACTGCCGGATCTATAGTACTCAGAAACCTAAACAAACGTCAAATTTGTCAAAAAAAACCTAAACTAACGCTAAACTAACGATCTGTACCATTTTCAACGAATTCCAGCCGAACATGCGGGCTAGTGTGAAGCTGGCCCGCCCAAATAGTAACTGCCGGATCTAGTATATAGAAACCTAAACAAACGTCAAATTTGTCAAAACAAACCTAAACTAACGCTAAACTAACGATCTGTACCATTTTTAACAAATTCCAGCCGAACATGCGGGCTAGTGTGAAGCTGGCCCGCCCAAATAGTAACTGCCGGATCTAGTATATAGAAACCTAAACAAACGTCAAATTTGTCAAAACAAACCTAAACTAACGCTAAACTAACGATCTGTACCATTTTTAACAAATTCCAGCCGAACATGCGGGCTAGTGTGAAGCTGGCCCGCCCAAAAAGTAACTGCCGGATCTATAGTACTCAGAAACCTAAACAAACGTCAAATTTGTCAAAACAAACCTAAACTAACGCTAAACTAACGATCTGTACCATTTTTAACAAATTCCAGCCGAACATGCGGGCTAGTGTGAAGCTGGCCCGCCCTAAAAGTAACTGCCGGATCTATAGTACTCAGAAACCTAAACAAACGTCAAATTTGTCAAAACAAACCTAAACTAACGCTAAACTAACGTTCTGTACCATTTTCAACGAATTCCAGCCGAACATGCGGGCTAGTGTGAAGCTGGCCCGCCCAAATAGTAACTGCCTGATCTAGTATATAGAAACCTAAACAAACGTCAAATTTATCAAAACAAACCTAAACTAACGCTAAACTAACGATCTGTACCATTTTTAACAAATTCCAGCTGAACATGCGGGCTAGTGTGAAGCTGGCCCGCCCAAAAAGTAACTGCCGTATCTATAGTACTCAGAAACCTAAACAAACGTCAAATTTGTCAAAACAAACCTAAACTAACGCTAAACTAACGATCTGTACCATTTTTAACAAATTCCAGCCGAACATGCGGGCTAGTGTGAAGCTGGCCCGCCCAAATAGTAACTGCTGGATCTAGTACTCAGAAACCTAAACAAACGTCAAATTTATCAAAACAAACCTAAACTAACGCTAAACTAACGATTCATAACAATTTCACTTGGGGGGGCCATTTTGGGCGGGCCAACTTCACAGACGTAAGATGTACGGTACAATTTTTTTCTAAAAATTACTCATAAAAGTCCGTGCTCATAGTTGGAGGAGGTGGTGAATGATGAGAAGGTATAGAAGGAGGAGGAGGAGGAGGAGGAGGAGGAGGAGGAGGAGGAGGGTGAGGAGGAGGAGAAGGTGAAGGAGAAGGAGAAGGAGAAGGAGAAGGAGGAGGAGGAGGAGGAGGAGGAGGAAGGTGAGGAAGAGAAGGACTAGTTTTCTAGCCCTCGGGAGCCCACTGGGGTAATTATTTTGGCCCGAAGACTGAAAGGTTTGAAGACCCCTATATAATAGATTCATAGATAATAATTTGTAGATTTTTATATATTGTATGCAAATGATGATATTTTTTCTGTCGATGACACTTTTAGTGTTATCAGCAATTTTAGTGGAAGATTTGTAAAAAAAGCAATAGTGGCCTGTTGTACCTTTATTGATTGTGTTTTATGTAATAAATGAATAATTAAACAATTCATAATTGAATTGGTATCCTAACCGTTTGAGCGCCCAGGTTTGAACCACTATTGACCAGTGCGTGACTAACAAAATGGCGAGTCTGTACATTGAATATTATGAATAACAAATACTAACATTTTTTACTTGAAGTTTTGTGAGCAAGTGCCATTTTACTTCTTGTTCATCTATTTTTCTACTTTGTCTTCTTTTCCTCACTGCAATCACTCTTTGACTTTCCCTTTTCCCATTCAATCCCCTTTTCTCTCTTTCAAATTCCCTCTTTCCTTCTTGGCGTATCTCACCATTTACACTCCAGGGTAAAGTCAACAACATCTCCAACTTCATTCCATCGCTTTCCCACTATTCAGCCTCTCTCTTTCTCTAACACTCTTCTCCTTCCTCTTTCACCGTATCTTCCTTTCACACTCATTATTTCTCTTTCTCAGTATCTCTCTCCCTCAACAAACTCCCACTTCCACTCCACCAACACTTTCAGCAGATTCCCAAATAGCTCCACCCTCGGAAACAGCGTCCCTTACAAGCTTTCTTTGAGTTCGACTGCCCTTTTATCTGCTATCAGACTCGAAAAATATCGTTCATCTTATATTGATCGCTAGTGGGCTTCTCCATTGCAGCTATCTCTGTTTCAGATATTCAGCAGAAATTGAAGTAGACTGCAGAAATATTCCACTCAAAATAAATTGAGCTATTTACTCACATAATTCCTATCATAATTCTTTTTGAAGGATAAAGCCCAAAAAGGTCTGAGACCTGTGTGTGAGCAATGAGTTGTATGATGATGATGATGATGATGATGATGATTGATGAGTTGGACCTGTATAGGTGGGTTCCGAACCACCAGGAAGTAATTTTACAGTAGAGAACAGTCTTTTTTAGACCTATGGACCTATAGGTGGGTTTTAAACCACCGGGAAGTGATTTTATAGCAGAGAACAGTATTTTTTCTGGTCAATCCAATCTGTCACCCTTACAGATTGGGCCCAAGAGACCGTTTCTTATTTAATCTCATTGTACAGACACCTGCTACAGCTCACGGCTATCACTTCCCCTTCCTCTCCAATACTCACTTAGTTCCTACTATATATATTTTTTGAAAGATAAAGCCCATATAGGTCTGAGACCTGTACGTGGGTAATGAGTTGTATAGTTATAGGTGGGTTCCGAACCACCGGGAAGTGATTTTACAGCAGAGAACAGTCTTTTTTGTTGGTCAATCCAATCTGTCACCCTTACAGATAGGGCCCAGGAGAGCGTTGCTTATCTATTCTGATTGAACAGACACCTGCTACGGCTCTCGGCTATCAGTTCCTCTTACACCATATTTTAACTTTCTCTGTAGATGCGAAGGTGATATTGTGGAAGATATTCATAATGAATAATAAGACTGTGAGATAATAGTTTCGGTTGTTAAACCATTATCAATTTTAAACAGACTAAAACTAAAGTAAAGAGTAGCTTAATAGTAGCACTATATTGTTTATCTACGACTATGTTACAAGTTAGGTAGGTATAAGAGGTTATAGAGTGATGTCAATACAGCTCACTTTATTCCATGCCTTACCAAATACCAAGCTATTGCAATAATTAAATTATTTCAACGCTACTTTCAATTTTCAGTACAGGAGTCTAGACCAATCAGAGCTCAGAATTTATTCAAAACAGTGTCGAAATGAATGTTATACGCACATCAGCTGATTCAAACATTTTAAAATCAATTTTGAATTCTAATTCAGAATATTCTAGGTTTGCTATATTTTGGGCAAGCTTTCGGACTCATTGGTAATTTAAATTGAACCTAATTTATTGGCAATAATTCTACTTGCTTTTAAGAACTCGTGAGATGTTTTGAATGAATAATACGACTTGAAGTTATCACAACCACATTTATAGAAAGCCGTAAGATGCTAGTTTCGGTTGTTACACCATTATCAAGCAAACTAAAACTAAAGTACAGAGTAGCTTACATACTAAACACAGAATGATACTATTGGCTGAGGATGAAAGTGTGTCTCATAGGCTGACTTTCATTGAAGGTCTGTGATTGGTTCAAGGCCCTTACAAGTTACGCCCACTGGTAAGAGGAGCAACAAGGAATAATCAGTGTCAAAATTAAGAGCCAAAAAGTGACAAACAAGAACAATACACAAGAAGGCTGGAATTAAAAATTAAAATAAAATAAAAATGAAATGCAGTCAAGGTCAACCAGGAAAAACAAGAAAGTACCGTTATTACAGAGTAGACCAGATGCTTAGAAACTCACATCTCACTTGTAGCTTAAAGACAGTTATAATACAATTGTTGCACAAACTACTATGCATGACGTGTAAGTACCCGGATCATTCTCTCTTTTGTTTAATTCGTGATGAGCTTGGATTCAATTCCCATTAATAACAATAATGAATTAATATGGAATTCTTAAAAATTAAAAACGTTTAAACGCATAAAATTGAAAACGTTTCACTTCATGAACTTTGAAAAGTTCTAAGCACTGAGAGGTGAGTCTTTTAAGACACCTGAACAACTCCGCATCTGTCAAGAGGATTATAATAGGACAATAGAGAATGCTTTTCTCTCCAACTTATCATAGAATCTGTATGGGCAGATGAAAGGCTGGAGTACTGCTTTCCGCTTGTATTCCTCCTCAATTCTTTTCATTTTGTTCTTCTTCTTCCCCTACTTCTTCTTCTTCTTTTTCTCCATCTTCTTCTTTTTTTCTTCATATACTTTTCTCCTCTTTCTCTTCATCTTTTTATTCTTCCTCTTTTTTCTTCCACTTCTTCCTCTTCTTCTTGACATTTTCTTTCTCTACTTCTTATTTTCTTCCTCTTCTTCTTATTTTCTTCGTCTCCTTTTCCTTCTTCTCCTTCTTCCTTTTCTCCAGCTTCTTCCTTTTTCTTCTTTTCCCCTCTTTTTCTTCTTCATCTTCTCCTTCTTTTTCCTCTTCTTCTTCTTCTTCTTAATATTTTCTTTCCCTTATTTTCTGCGTCCCCTCATCTTTCTTCTTCGTCATATTTTTCCTTCTTCTTCTTTCTTTTCTTCTTATTTTCTTCCTCTTCTTCTTATTTTCTTCATCATCTTCTTTTCCTTCTTCTCCTTCTTCCCTTTCTTCTTTTTCTCCATCTTCTTCATTTTTTCTTCTCCCCTTTTTCTTTTTCTTTTCCCCTCTTTTTCTTCTTCTTCGTCTTCCACTTGTTCCTCTTCTTCTTGTTATTTTCTTCCTCGTCTTCTTATTTTTCCGTCTCCTTCTTTTCCTTTTTTCTTCTTCCTTTTCTACTTCTTTCTCTCCGTCTTCTCCTTTTTTCTTCTTCTTTTCCATTCTTTTTCTTCTTCTTTGTCTTCCACTTGTTCCTCTTCTTCTTGTTATTTTCTTCCTCTTCTTCTTTTTTTTCCGTCTCCTTCTTTTCCCTTTTTCTTCTTCCTTTTCTACTTCTTTTTCTCCGTCTTCTCCTTTTTTGTTCTTTTTTTACCCTCATTTTCTTCTTCTTCGTCTTCCACTTCTCCCTCTTCTTCTTGTTATTTTCTTCCTCTTCTTCTTATTTATTCGTCTCCTATTCCTTTTTTCCTCTTCCTTTTCTACTTCTTCTTCTCTGTCTTCTCCTTTTTTCTTCATCTTCTCCCCTCTTTTTCTTCTTCTTCTTTTGCTCACTACTTCTTCTCTTTTCCCTCACTTCTTTTACTTCATCATCTTATCCTTTTCCTCTTACTTCTTCCTTTACTTCCTCTTCTTTTATTTTTCCTCCTTTTCTCTTCTTCCTCTCCTTTTGTATTCCTACTTCTCATTTTTGCTGTTCTTCTCTTGCTGATCCTTATACTTCTCCTACTTTTTTTCTGTCTTCTTTATTATTCACCTCCTTTTCCTTCTCGTCTCTCTCCACCTCCTCCTTCTCCCCCCTCCACTTTCTCAATCAGCACCTTTTCCTTCTCCGCAAAAAACACCTTCTTCTTCTCCTTCCTCTCCTCCACCTCGTCCTCTACCCTCTCCTCCTCCTCCTTCTCCTCCTTCTCCTCCTCCTCCTCCTTCTCCTCCTCCTCCTCCTCCTCCTCTTCACCACCCTCATTCTTTTACTCTCCTCCTTCTCCTCATTCTTCATTGTCCTACATCGTACAGCTGTTTCGCTATATTTTTCATCCGTTACACAATTGGCATATGAAGCTGAAATCACCCATATAGAATATAGTAGACTCAATGAACAAGGATTTTCTGCTGCCTATTGAACTGTCTGCCGTTGTTGAGAGCTACTTATGTTAAATAAATAAAATATTTCTCACACTAACAAGCGGAGACTCCCTGTTTTTTAATTATTTCCTGAAAAATCATCTGTTCTTTTGTCAGCCATTCTTGGATTGACGATGTGCATATTTTCACTTTTTAACCGAATTTCCAACAGAAGGAGGTTTCAAATTCGACCTGCTCTTTTTATGTTTGTGCATGAACTATTTGAACATTATTGAAACATTTTCGATGAATTTTAAATGAAAGAGCATCATACAGGTGTGACCGTAGCAAAATAATATGAGAGTTCATGTGAAAGTATGTTAACAATAATGCTAACCTGAACACTCAAAGTATACAAGTTGTCTTTCAATACATCTTGATTTTCTTCTATTTCATTGTTCTTATTAATTTTATGTTTTAATGATAATAGATGTATACTGAGGCGTCATCAATAGCATTCATAACCATCATTTTCTACTAAACTTGTTATTATTTGTGTATCTACTATTCGTATCCAATACATCTGCATTTTTTTACTAAAGGCTTTTATTCGCTCTACTCTACGAGTATCTTAGCCTACTACTCCAAACCCAGCTACGAAACAAGCGAAACAGAACTAAAACTGAAATTTTAGTATTTCCACGTGAAAAATCAGGAGCACAACAGCACAGAAACGGAACTGAAAAGGAACTAAAACTGATTTTTTTCTATTTCCATGTGAAAAATCGCTATGTGCGGCGATCGATGGCCGAAGCCTAATTGATTCAGTTCGGGCGATTTGATTCAATTTTCGAAACAGGCTCGACAACAGAATCAGCATCATCATCGACATCATGCGTGACGTCACCATAATCTGCATCCATGAAAATTAATGATTTGCCAGCCGAGGCGCATACTGGACCAATTTTTGGCGGGTGGGGAGGGGGGTGAAGTTGAAGGGGACCCAACCGCCCCCTCCCCCCAATCGGCACTTGTCAAATGTAATTGTAGATTCACTCACCCCTACGTTCAGTACCCACACCTGGATGCATACATACAGTCCTCTGGAAAAAACGATTTCCATTTCCGTTCAGACTCACCCGGTAAAGTTACGTTTTCTTGGACGACGAAAACTGAACGGAAACTTGACTGAAAAAAGCTTTTTCGATTTTTGATCCTAACCGTTCAGTCCTGATATGTCCTATTTATAACATTGCCGTGTACTGCATTTGGAAATATTTCTAGACTTATTCTAATGTAATGCTTATGGAGCTCCAACTATCATTATGATATCATTAATTAAAGACTAGGATAGTATCATTAAGTATACTGAATTACAATTGGTTTGCATAACCTGAACCTGGATATTTTTTGATTCTCCTATCTTAAAAAATTGGACTCAAGATTTATAGGATAGTGATAGCAGGTATCTGTTCAATCAGAGATAAGCTACGTAACTCCGGGGCCATCTTTGTAACGGTGACCGATTGTAATGACCAGCAAAAAAGACTGTTCTCTGCTGTAAAATCACTTCCCGGTGATTTAGAACCCACCTAAAACTGTAGGTCCAACTCATCAATCACCATCATCCAATTCATTATCCACGCACAGATCTCAGACCTAGGTGGGCTTTATCCTCCGAAAAATATTTAAAAAAAATAAAAAATAGGACTCAGCTGATAGGAGTTGAAGCGTTTTCAGAGTCTAGCTGACATAACTATTTTATCATTCTAAAACTCCATCAGCAGAAAAAAAAATGGGGATTGTGAAAACGCATTAAATTGACATTAATATTTTCAATACTTTCAAGGTCTGCTTTAGAATGGGATAAATAAAAAACAATGTAAAATTCAAGTGACTGATACAACAGATCTTGTCTCCTAGTCTGTGCTGATGTAGAACAACATAAAACCCAACATTCAGATCACACCCAAACATTTATATCTGATTAGACACCGCTAAATCCCTCTCTGCTCCACTTTGACGTCACCAGCCCAGTTTTGCCGGTATGATTCAATTATCTTTCACCTGCTGAAAAGGAATTAGCAATAATTATCAGGCGACAGAACAAAGTGTCGCCAATAAAACAGAGACAGACAATTGTTGACTGACGCACGGACGAAAATCAATAGCGCGAAGCCCTGTACAAACTATTTAAGAGTGAACAGCAAACGGCGGTTGCAGGAATTCGGCTATAATTTACTGAACGAAGCGCGTTGTTAATCAGTACAGTCAACAGGTGTTAAAGGGGTGGATTGTAGGTGGGGGGATGAATTCCGAGAGAAAAGAGAAGAGGGAACGAGAGAGTGGGAGGGATAGAATAAGTGGGAGAGTGGAGGAGAGAAATCTGTTAGCTACAAAGTGTGAGAGAGAGGCGAGAGAGAATGAGAGAGTATGATAGAGCCAACGAGAGAGAGAGTGATTGAGTGAGAGGTATGTGAAAGAGACTGAATGGGAATATAAAGGAGAGAAATGTGTTAGCTACAAAGGTATATTAAGCGTATGATGCATGCAGAGAATCCCAGTTCAACTCAACGATGATAGATAGCGCTTTCCGCGTACAGTAGCATTAGGGCTCTGTAAAAAGGAGGTATGCTCAGCCGCCATCTTGGTTCGTAGAACTCGATCGAAAAGCTTGAGTTAGATAGACGGAGTGGATGGTGTTTGAATTTTAAGATCAATTCAAAGTGCAAAATGTTTTACTGTTCAGCACTCAGCTTTCATTCTCATGTCCCTCACTTCATTTGTCATCTACTATGTCTATTATGCTCAGGGGTATGACAGAAACGTGTGTGTTAAAATGCACAGAATAAAGTATTACAGAGCTACTATAAGTGTAGGTATTAAAAATATTGATTTCTGCTTACTCCATTCATATATCTGAATCTACATATTTACCTTCACAATTTTAATCATTGATATAAGTTGACAGAGTTATGAAATAAAAAATTAACAAATTCAAATGAGAAAAATATTTTTTTTTTAAATTTAGCGAATAGGCCTAACACTAGGAGCTTTTTCAGAGCATAAGTGTCCATAGATTACACTATCAAAGATTTGATAACAAGTTCCTTAAAAGTTCTTTAAAACATTTGAAGAGTGATGCTATACAGAAGGTCACTGTAGTCTAGTGTTTAAGGCGCCCGACCTTTGAGCACTTTGAGGAATTCAAAAAAATTATTAAATTAAAATACTATTTTATCTCCTGGATTTCTTGTTCCATGACAAACTGCGTTGTTATTATTAACTTTTTAAGTGAATTCAACGACTTGCAGTCAAAAGTTTTATTAAGAACAGGTAGAATTTACTTATTCTGTAGGCCGAACGTTTTCGAATCTTGGAGATCCATTTTCAGAGGTCAAAAATGGATTTTGAAAAAGATCAAACGTTTGGCCTACAGAGTAAGTAAATTCTACTGATTCTATTCTTAATAAAAAGTTTGACTGCAAGTCGTTGAATTCACTTAAAAAGTTACTATTTTATCTCCTTAAATATCATTCAGGAGTTAGTAGTTTGAGGGTACTATGTCTGTAAAATTGGTTTAAGTAGGGGTATGCAGAAGAAAAAAGGTTGGGAACCGCTGGTCTACACATGAACAAAAACTAAAAAACTATGCTATGTAATCATAATATTATATTATTGTCTTTTATATACCGGTACTCGTTGGAAAGGTCATTGTTGATGTAATTGACCAAATTCAGCGAAACCGATTCAATGATATTGAGTAATCGACCAAATTCAATGATAGGCCTACTGATATTAATTTCATGAAGATAATGGGTTGCAATAATACGTGACAGATTCAAGATGTAGCCTACCATATTTTCAACAAGCAAATTGATCAAACTCAAATAGCTTTATCTTCAACGTATGCCAATATTGTATATGGTACAGTACCTAGTCTAAAAAAAATAGTTCAGGTATCAGAATATTCTCACCATCTATCTATAGATTTACGTAAATTGCCTTGCAATCATCAAATGTTTGAGTGCAGAGTTACATATGAATTCGAATTTGGCTCCTAATGCCACGAACCAAGATGGAGGGTGAGCATACCCCGTCTTTATAGTGCCTTAAGTAGCATACTTACGTCACAGGCGGAATCGAAATGGCTTGTAAACATTTGATTGGATGTCAATGGGTTGTTTTCTGACCAGATTTCCTGTTTTTGGTGGCAGATTTATATTAGGGATAATAACCAAACACTTATTTCAGTGATTTGTACTTTGTTCACATAGTAGATACAAACTGCTGTATTACTTGCTATATTTTGGCTTCCATATCCGAACCTCCAAATATCCGGACTTACTACAGAAAGATTTTATTTGTGACTATTCAGAGTTTAACCAATTTTTGAAATGATCTTGCCTTCCTTATCGATGTACAGAACTGCATTTTAGTCCTTTTATGCCTAAAAATAACAATATTATTATTATTAATGGCTTTGTGACATCCGGATTTTCCCATATCCGGTTCGGTCGGTCGCCACATTGAGGTGATATGCTTTACTAAAGTAAATTCGTATGGCTTTTCGTGGTGGGGAGACCCTTACGGGTCTATGCTTTACTAATGTCATGGAACAAAAAATCAACATATTGTAGAAAAACAAGAATCAAGATGGGATTATTTATATATATTTTTATATTTTAGAAATGTGATAATTTCATTTTATCTTCTACTATACGCATTGGTACCTACTTTTGCAATATCCTTATCTTAATTTATTTAGTACAAGCAAATCCTTTGAAAAACATTTTTAATTGGAAACTGTGACTAACGTTATGGCGTGACGGCCGTTTCACTCTGTTGTCAAGAGCATCGTCAGACGACCAACAGTACACTGATTTAAGGCATGAGTTTGAGGGTTATGGATGTTGGAAGAGTGAAGAGGTGTAGGGATGAGTAGGCGGGAGGTTTGAAATCGGGATTATTTTGTCTAAAAGGGTGTGAGAGAATAAGTTAAGTTGATGATTTAAAATTTTTTCAGGTTGCTGCTTTGTGTGTTTATAAATTTCATACTGCTCTAAAGCATCGAGTTCCTGGCTTTTGTGAGTGAAGAGTAGTGTGTCTAAATTATTGTCAATGTCTATATAACTGTGGCCTGTTGAAATGATGTGTTCAGCAAAAATGGAATGTGTGCTCGGGTGTGTGAGCCATGATGGCGAAGGTGATATTGTGGAAGGTATCCATAATGAATAATAAGACAAAATTGACACAACCACATTTATTAAAAATATTGAGAAACTAGTTTCGATTGTTATACCATTATCAATCTCAAAAAAACCAAGTTTGTGAACTGAGTTTGTTTGAGATTGATAATGGTATAACAACCGAAACTAGTTTCTCAATATTTTTAATAAATATGGTTGTGAAAATTTCGTCTTATTATTCATCATTAGTTTCTCTCTAACAAGGATACACCACGAATACAATATAGAAATAGTAATTTTTCAAGAATTATAGATCACGAACAAAATACATTTGCAGGCAAAACAGAGAATCTATCTTGAAAAGGCGGCCGAAATTACAAAGTTTCAGATGACACAAGGAAAAGCCGAGGATTAGCATTGGCCGAGCGTCACCCACTGCATCTTGATCGGGTCTGTGAGAGCTTTTCCTAGCAAGGCGTCACACAAAATGACAGCAAGGAATTAGTGGAGAGTGGTTTGGGCGCATCCCACTAAAAGCAGGCCCCTTGTCTGCATACCCAAATGGTTGTCTTTTGATAAGTGGGATCAGCGCGTAACCCAACCAGTAATGTACAAAGCAAACGTTTGTGGATTATTGGGATCTAGCAGCTGACCGATGCTAAACAGAGTGCGCTGCGAATTAGAAGTCGGTTTGCGTAGCTAATTTTCTGCTGATCCCACAGAAACCGGTCACCGCTGCTATGAATCTAGAATCTGTCACCCCAACCATTAGGCTTACCGCAGATGGAAACGCAGGCTTCGTGACTTGAAGCAGGGTGACTTTTGTAAAAGACAGAAATAAATTAGACAACAAATATGAGAAAGGTTTATGTAACTTTCAAAATTTGATTTTTTTTGGAAAATGAAGTTCACATAGTTCTGAGGCTCCGTGGACTTTCACATCGTGGCGATTCAAACCACAGTCATTATCGTGGCTTTTCACACCACCCAAATTTCAAGCGTGGCGATTCACACCAACTATATACTATTATTCTATTGCTCCAATCTGTTACTTGTGTCTGTTAACCTAACCTAACCCAATCTGACCAGATTAAATTAAATAATTTTCAGTGTACAGTAAAAAAGTACAAGATTTGTACTTTTCAACTGAACTAGAATATAAACATTCTATTCTCTGTCAACTAAATTGAAATTCTAAACTATGTTCTTTCAACACATAATCGTTACTAAGTAACAGTTCACAGTAACAAATACAAGTAACAGAATAGAACAGTAGTAGGCTACCCAGTGTATTGTTGGTGTGAATCGCCACACTTGAAATTTGGGTGGTGTGAAAAGCCACGATAATGACTGTGGTTTGAATTGCTATAATGTGAATCGCCACGCCACCAGCTCTGGGGCCTGTACGTGGGTTATGAATTGAGTTTGGAAAATTTATTGAGATATTCTTATTTTGGTATTTTTTATTCTTGGATGATGGTGATTGATGAGTTGATACAGTTCCGAACCACTGGGAAGTGATTTTACAGCAGAAAATCAAGTCTTTCATGCTGGCCAATTCAATCTGTCACCCTTACAGAAAGATCCAGGATAACGTGGCTTATCCTTATCTGACTGAACAGAGGATACATAATAAATTTGAAGGCACAGACGACAGAGTTTTGTTCACATTAGAAAGTGAACAATATATGGTTATTAAATATAAGTTAGTGAAGATATATTTATTAAATAGAAATAAAGTGAAGTACAATACTCTATGTTAAAGATTATACTCAGGTTTTGAAACACGAGATGATGGATTTGATGGCTGATGGATTTTGATTGGATGTGATGGATTACTCACAAGAGTAAGTACAGTATTGTAAGTGCAAATTCAAGCTTTATATACGTATTATTGAAAAAAACCACGTAAGGTTGACGACTACAGAAGAAATATATAAATAAAAGTCTACCATCCATATCATCATTCATCTCATTACAACGCACAAGTCTAACCCCTGGTTGTACATACGTCTTATCATTATGATGGTCCTATCATTCGTAACACTTTTATACCAGGCAGTAACCCATCACTTCATTCAGTATAAAAGTGAATCACTTTTTGGTATAAAAGTGTTTTGTTATTCGAGCAATTATAGATAATATAAACTTAAAAAAACCACTTTTAAATGGAAATTAACTCACGTTATGGCGTGACGGCCGTTTCGTTCTGCTGTCTAGAGCATCGTCACACGACCCACAGTACACTGACTTAAGGTATGAGTTTAAGTCAGTGTACTGTGGGTCGTCTGACGATGCTCTAGACAACAGAGCGAAACGGCCGTCACGCCATAACGTGAGTTAATTTCCATTTAAAAGTGGTTTTTTAAGTTTAGATTACATATTAGTGGAAACAAGATGGATCTTCAACATCATAATTATAGATAGATTACAATGTAAACAACAAAATCAACTAAATATATATTAAATTCCGAGATCAACTGCACATGAAATATAGTAGGTCTATAAAAATGAGTTAAATAATTCGTTATAAATTGAATAATGTGAATAAATCATATTATTATATGATTTGGAGAGTATGTTACCTTTTAGAATTATAAAATACATGCATTCGTGACTACTATTTGCCATTCATATAAGCCTTGTTTTAGGTTATGTTGAATTATAACAAGATGGCGCATGTGCATGAATGACTGTACCACTTTTATACATTTTACACTAGGTATGTTATGTTATGAAGGGACGGATTCAAAGATCCAGAAGATTCAAAGATCCTCACACGTCAACCGAAGCTTATTGTGTGTCCCTACACTAGGTAGGTGCTCCACCATTCAATATGTAGATCATGATTATATGAATGCTAGCATGTATATAAGTATAATCAGAATATGCTCAAATATTACCTTGGAAAAAAGTGTTAAGAATGGTAGAACCATGCATCATAATGATAGGACGTTTTTGCAACTGGGACAAGTGATGTATTTACATCGAATGGTGAAGTTGGGACGAAAATTCGTTCATTCTTGAAACAGAAAAATAATAATAAGGTGGAGGAGGAGGAGAAAGAAGAAAAAGAAGGAGGAGGAGTAGGAGGAAGAGAATGAAGAGGTGAAGTTGAAGAAGGAGATGGAGGAAGAGGAGAAATATAAGAAAGAAAAGACGACGACGACGAAGAATATGAGGAAGAAGAAGAAGACTCATATAGACATCACCAGGAAACAAAAATCTGATTGCAGAAATAAGTAACCTAGAATAAGTAACAGTAAAAGAAGATACTTTGTGATTTGGTGAACGTACAATCAAAAATCTCCTGGTTGAGTGACAGAGTGGACATGCTGTTCCAAACTTCGCCACGTCAAGCAAATAAAAAATTCAATACAAAAAAATAAAGCATCCAGTATTAAACAGTATACGGTAATAATTTATCTTTAAAATAATTGGTATAATTCTTCTAGTCTTAAAATACATGTAAGGAGAAGATGTTTCTTCTACAAGTAAAAAATAGTAATGTATTAAATATATCATAATCAAATTTCATTACCTCTTTTGATTTTCCAAGTCCTGTATTTAGAACAACTCAACAAGTCTGTGATGTTTTCCATGACGAAATAATTGATGAACAATCTAATATCAAAACTGTTACTGTATTTATATTTAATATACATTTACTGGAGATACTGGAGGGATGCATTTCACTTCTAAAAAAAGCTTCATCAGTGGAATGCATCCCTCCAATATCTCCAGTACTGGAGATATTGGAGGGATGCATTTCACTTCTAAATAGCAGCTTCATCAGTGGAAGGCATCCCTCCAATATCTCCAGTATAAGTGAGTAAAACTCATATATTAAATGGAAATATAGTGTCAGTTTTGATATTAGATCATTCAACAAGTCTTCAATTACATCACTTGAAGATGTTACATTCTTCTTAAAGGAAAAGTAATGATGCGTTTTAATCCAACACCTCCTTCCCCCACTCCTCATTCTAGAACTATCCTATCTTCTTTCATTTTCCACCTTTCTCTCTGATCTAGAAAACACTTTCTTCCCCTTTCTCCTTCCCAGAACTATCTCCGTTTTCCTTCTTTTTAACCGACTTCCAAAACCGAAAGAGGACGTCAATTCGACCTGTTTTTTTATATGTTTGTACAAGTAAATTTTCTATAAACTTCTAAAATATAATCGCATTTCTTATTAACTTGTTAAAATATTTGGCGCCGACTTCAAAAAATTATTTGTAGCCTATTGAATGTAACATTTTCTCAGTTTAAAGTAAATAATTTATTTTATTTTTTTAGTACGTGAGTATTTCATTTTTGAGCATCAGTTCATTGAAGTTGGTTTCTTTTTTGTTTTAAAATTTGTTTAATATTTATTTTCTTCCTCTTCTATCCTTCTCTCTCAACCCATCTTTTCTTTCTACAATCACAATGCTTGCTTTTGGCCAATTTCCGCTACACAGTCAATAAACAAAAAAAATCTTTTCCAATCGGGTAGCAATCATATTAGAAGGGTACACAGCAGACTATTGATGGTATCCAGTAGCTGGGAAAGTATTGGATTCTCCACCCCCACACAGCAGCAAATCAGCTGGCTGTGTAGGTGGGTATGCTCAGACTCCCACACAATCAATCCGCCACCTTTACTCTGAATTGAACCTCTCTTATCATCATCAGGGAAAACCCATCGGAACTGGGAAGGGAGCCTCTTTGAACAGAAAATTCCACTTAAATGAATTCATGGAATTCGAATTGACGTATCAATAGAATCTAATATTGGAAAATTCCAATATTCTTATTTTTGTACTTCACAATGATATTATTGAACTGACATTAAAATATAGTAATCTGAGGCCCCTGTGAGAAGTTTTGATTTGTGATTAAAAGAATCTTAAATTTGAATTAACGTATCATAAAAGTCTAATAGATTGGAACATTAGAAAATTTGAATATTCTTACTTTTGTACTTCACAATGATAGCATTGAACTGCCATAAAAATACTGATTTGATGAGAATTCTCATTTTATGATTATAAGAATTTCAAATAAGAATTGAATAAAATTTGAATTGACGTACAATTTAATATAATAAATATTAAAAAAAAACTTCAATAATTATCATTTATAATATTATTATACTTTATATTATTATTTTTGTAATTCTTTTAATGATAGCATTGAACGTACATTAAAATATAGTGAACTGGGGCCCCTGAGAGAAGTTTTATTTTGTGTTTAAAAGAATAAAAAATTAGAATTTAATGAATTCAAAGTGACGTACAATTTAAAGTAATAAATTTGGAAACTTCAGATATTATTATTTTTGCTCTTCACAATGATAGCATTGAACTGACACAAGCATATTTTTTGTAATGATCTGGGGCCCTATAAATAAAAAAAATTAAATTTTCGCATAATTTTTATGCTTATAAATTTTTGGAATTAACTTTATATCATAATCATCTAGGGTCGGTGATAAACTGGAATTACTCTTATTTTTGTATTTCACAATAATAGAATTAAACTGACATGAATCTGGGACCCCGAAAAAAAATGATATTCTGGGAATGGAAAATCTCAAATTTTCATCTATTTTTGATGATTATTAATGTATAGGATGAGGTATTTCATAATATAACCATATAGGGTGGATTTTAAAAACGGGAATTTTGTTATTTTTTTTTGGAGGATGAAGCCCACATAGGTCTGAGACCTGTGCGTGGGTAATGAATTGGATGATTGTGACTGATGAGCTGGACCTACAGTTTTAGGTGGGTTCTGAACTAGAACTTTGACAATTTCATCCATTTAGAATTGATTGAAATATTTTGTTTTGATTGAACCCCGTTGAGGAATACCTTCATAGAATTTTTCATAAGTAGTTCTTTCTGTTTATGATTTGAAATAAAAGTTTCCCTAGAATAATATTTATGCTTGAAGTGTATAAAATAACAAAATTATCGTATGACCTGGTCCGGTGTCAGCTCAGGTCCGCACCTTAAGTCGCACCTGGACAAGCTCAGGGCCTCCGATGTGATTCAAAGTCCATTTTAGGAAGTTGGGACTGATAGACTAACGTGTCCTCCAAAACATGGGAGTGGCCTCCGGAAAAAGTTTGGTCAGTCGGGGATCGAATCATGAGACTTTGGTTGGTAAGAACAAAGTTGAACAAGTTGACTGAGTGGACGCTGTTGAATGACTGGAGTCGACTGTTGAGTCGTCGAGAGTCAGATAGAAAGGCGTGATCAACAGCTGATATTGACTCAATTGCTATTCACATCGAATAAGAATCCCGAGCGTCGAGTCTAAAATATGAGATACTTGCCAACTCAACTCTCTTCACATCACCCGTTATGTTGGCACAGTCGCATTATTTATTGTAAAGCTACTGTAGATAATTTTTTATGCATAATGCATAATTTTTTAAATAAAATATTAGTTGTGAGACGACATCCAGTCTCATTCATTTTGACAAAAATAATTAATAATAAAATAATTAAAATTAATAATTATGAATGAATTATTTCACAAAAAGTTGACTAATCCAAAATAATTCAATCGGTACGGTAATGTGATAAAGATTTTTTGGCTTAAAACCCGTCCTCACTGGTTCTATTGAATCAGATTTTGGTCTGCAATTCATCCCCATTACTAGCTACCACCCTCTCCCACACACCCAAACAAACACACACACACACGTCTAGCTCTCAACAAATAAGAGTGTATCACATGTTGTCATGTGTTGGAAAAGGATGGAGGTATATTACTCAATCAGCACACCAAATTTGGCGAGTGGGGTAGAAAATGGATAAATCCTGATGCAATGATACGTTTCATCACCACTTCAAATCTCATCATTCCAACGCACACATTCAACAGTCAGTACTCTGTAAAAAGGTTTCATTATTGCTTATACTGGTAGCAGTTGATGAATTTGTGGATGAGGTGGGCGGGGTGTTGGTTGTGGTGGGGAGATGGGTGTTGGTTGAGGTAGGGAGGGGTCTGGTTTTGGCGGGTGGGGGGTAGAGATGAGTAAACTTAATTTCTCATGACGCGTTGCGTCCGAATTTCGCGCTTATTAATGAGAAGGGAAGCTGAAGTTGAGGCTGTGTTGGAAAAAATGCGTGGGAAATATGGAAATTGGAATTCTACCTGTTGCGCGCGCTGCTTGTTATCAGTATTATAGCTCATATATATATACAGTAAAAGTTATTATACTATAATTATATAATATGACAGTTATGACGAGCGTTTCTAAATAAATTCGGCTTTTGCCGATTTTCATCCGGTTGAATTTTATATAGGATTTTTAAAGTGATAAAAATATTCACCAAATATGAAATTTTGAGTCCTTGATGTCGCTTAAATAAAATATGGGTATTGGGTGTGTTCACAATGGAATTATCTTCTTCAAAGCGTTATAATAATTATAAATAAGTGTGCGAACTGCGATTTGATTTAATTTGAAATTCATACTATATCCATGAGATCTTTATAACATGTGTTCACAATAATTTAAAGAATATTTTAGAATTAATAATTAGACGAAATTGTCACAACCACATTTATTAAAAAATATTGAAAAACTAGTTTCAGTTGTTATACCATTATCAATCTCAAACAAACTCGAGTTTCATTGAGATTGATAATGGAATAACAACCGAAACTAGTTTATCAATATTTTTTAATAAATGTGGTTGTGGCAATTTCGTCTAATTATTCATTATGGATACCTTCTATAATATCACCTTCGCCACTACAATGAATATTTTAGAACTCTGTTATTTGAATTACACAAATTTGTGATTCATCCGATTTGCAATACATGGTTGATAACTACAACTTTGCTAATTGAAAAAGATGACACTTTCTAAAAAATGTTTTTAAGCCCACATAGGTCTGAAGACTGTGCGTGGGTAATGAGTTGGATTATGATGATGATGATGATGATGATGATGATGATTGATGATTTGGAGTTTTAGGTCGGTTCCGAAACTGTTCTAGGTGGTTCTAGTGATTTTACAGCAGAGAACAGTCTTTTTTGCTGGCCAAACCAAACGTTACGCTTACAAGAAGAGACAATGCGCTCGTGACTCATCTTACATGACTGACTTATTCTATTAATTTATAAGAAATTATATTGAACACATGAATGAATAATATGAACGAGGAAAATTGTCTGCAATGAATAATAAGACTTGAAGTTGTCACAACCATATTTATCGAAAACAGTGATGTACCAGTTTCGGTTGTTACACAATTATTAATCTATTATATCTATTATTAATCAATTATAAAGAACGTTAAAATAATCTGCGACAAATCGTTTATGTATAAACATTTAGAAGTATCTTACTGGCAAAACATTCTCAATACATATTCCCTCAAAAAAGTATCTATGATGCACTGTCACAAGCATTTTTTTTTTTTTTTTTGAGGATGAAGCCCACATAGGTCTGAGACCTGTGCGTGGGTAATGAGTTGGATGATGGTGATTGATGAGTTGGACCTACAGTTTTAGGTGGGTTCCGAACCACCGGGAAGTGATTTTACAGCAGAGAACAGTGTCTTTTTTGCTGGCCAATCTAATCGGTCACCGTTACGAACGGGACCTACGAGAACGCAGCTTATCTCTCTGATTGAACAGATACCAGCTACGGCTCGTGGCTATCACTTCCCTATGAAGTTTGTATGGTGCTAGTGCATAAAAGCCTATTCCTATTGTAAGGGAAATCCCGCATGGCTAGTAATGGTCCCAAACGGGAAGGGAAAACGGAGAAAAAAGGAGAATAGGGCGATAGAAAAGAGGAAAGAGGGAAAAGCATTACCAGGAATCAGGGAACGGGGACCATTGGCTGTCGATTCCCCATCTAATGAGGCGGGACGGCTACTCTTACAACTTCAGGGAACAGATTATCCCCCAACTCTCATTCCCCTTTTATTCCTGGCTTCAAGGATTGATGTTTCTTCCTTCCAATCACCCCCCTCCTCACCCCTAACCATTCACGAACCATTGTGCACATTGCACACGCATATAGGAGGCATTTCCGCTCCTCTTTCCCCTTCATTCACCAGGATTTTTCCATTATCCCCCAGAAACGCTGATCAGTAGCAGTGATAACAATACAGAGGTCTTTATCATCCTCTGTCAACCAACTTCCTACTTTCCCACAGAATTCTACTACATTCATTTTGGGGATTTTTCATTATTATTTATATTCCCAGACATTTACTTGTTGGACTGATGGATTTAAAGTAGTAACAATAAACCAGGGGTGCCCACGCCCTCAAGCCTTATGACGCACCCCCTCTAAATTTAGCCCCAGCCCCCCCCCACCATAAATCAGGCATCCCCAAAAAAATGCGAAAACATAAGCCCCCCGTATTCTTTCTAAAACTAAAAGAAGATTTATAGGTATTGAAAAAATTCAAACCCAGTCGATAATCATCTTGGGTAATTAGTAAATGTATTACTAATAATCAAATGCATTTAACTAAATGTATTAAATGTAATTAATTAAATGTATGTACATTTCTTGAGATTCTTTACATAGGTAACACTTTTTTGTAAAGGTAAAAAAGAAATATCAATGAAATGAATATATGAACTTCTGCTCAATAAACTTAATTTCAAAATAGCTAAATAAGAATGTGAACCATTCCGTGCCCCTCCCTCTTAGCTCTCTTGTCTCACTAAGCTTGAATAATAAATTCCTGCACAAATCCTAAACATAATGTAGCGAATATGAGAATGAAGATAGTGAGAAAGAAGGACAGTGGTTCTCGGTGTTATCTGCTTTGTAAATGTTTACTTCTAAGCAATTAATTAATTTGCTTTTGACACTTTTATGGTGTTTACTTGGTAATTTGAATAGTGTTCTAGTTGTTTGATTAGAAATTAATGGAATCTTATCGAATATTGTGGAAGGCATGAAGGTCTTTCATTGTTTATTTTAGAAATCGGTAGAAGTTGGTAGAGAAATCTAGAGATATCTCAATAATGAAAGGTTATATAAATAGAGGAGACTTTTGTAAATTAGTTCAGTCTTGTTTGAAATTCGTCGTGATAAACAAGTTGTGTCAGTTCTATATATCGTGTCTATATATAGTGATAATTCTTTCTCTGTACCTATAGTGATAATTCTTTTTCCTATTTAATTCATACCAGTGAGCTACTAAATAGTTTTTATTGTATTACGGACTAGTTCTATGTATGTTAATTGTTCTTTTTTTCGACGTTTCTTTTCGAATATTATTGGACAGTTTATTGTACAATTATTAATTAATATTAGATCAGCCTTTTGACATTTATAGTAATTGATTTTTGTACAGTTTATGGAAATCTCTTTATTAGTTGAACAATATCGATTTATCTGTTTCCGATTGCTTATTTTTGTGTAAGAAATTACTGAACAGTGTGAGTTGTGAATTATTTGTGTTAATAAAGTGCGAGTGATAAATTTAAGTGTTGCCAGCGTTATTTTAGACATAGAACCGTAACAATAACTATTTTAGTTAATTTATATTCAATAGTACAATATTATGAATCTATTGTCATTAATTGACATTCTATCTGGTGACTTCGTAACATATTTTTGAATGTCGTCATGTTAAACACGGTTTCAATCAACTTTACCCCCCCCCCCCCCCAAACGTATTTTGGAACTCCCCCCAAGAATTTCAATTACGCAGTCTGCGTCATAGTCCCCCCCCTGTGGGCACCCCTGAATAAACTTATGGCTTTTATTTATGGGGAAACCCTTACGGGTAGTTCCACTTTGCCTTTTGAGCGATGTTATAGGGAATATGGTGGACCTACTATTTTAGGTGGGTTGCAAAGTGATAATAAAGCTTATAACATCAAGACATTGAAGCACGGTCACCAATACACGCGCAGTCTTGAGCGTTCGTAACTGAACATTACAATCACATAAACACCACGCTTACCGATTGACAAATCACCACTTCCAGAAATAAATTAATAATTTCCTGTTAAATAGCTGTTGAAAACTTGAAGCACTCGCTTATTTTTTAATTTAGAAGTAAAGTGGTCGATATTTGGCAGGTGAACGATAATTGGTAGGGTTATCTTAGTTATCTGCAGTCACTCAGAGAACTCAGTGATTAATAATTAATTTTGAAAAAATATCTGATTACAGCAAGATTTTGAAATCAAATTTCTACTCTCTCAGCTCTTGTCCTTTAGACACTAATTCTTGTGGTTTTGTGACAGTTTTTTACAATTTTCAAGCATTTGCAATTCATCAATTTTAAACATATTAGACTCATTTTAAAGCTTAAGAAATGAGGAAGTTTTTCATGTGAAATTTTCATTATGTCACCCTAAAAACCAATCAAGAAAAATCTCTTTGAAATTTCAATGAGATTTCGGAAAATCCACTTTTTTGTACTTTGACCCCTAAAAAAACACCCTAAATGATCGGGTTACATATTGAAAATGCATGTATCTTTAGCGAAATGTTGTGCTCTTTCCAAAAATGTCATCATAATTCCAATCTGATCCGTAGTTTTTGAGTTATTGAGCATTTAATGGCGGAAAGTGGGCGTATCTCGAAAACAAAGGCCCCATTTCAAAAACGTCACTGAATATTTTTTGTCAGAAATTTGATGTAAAATCTCTGTTAACCGGCTTTTACACCTTACACTCTGTATACTAATGTAATGAGTTGCAGTTCCATATTATTGTGGAGTATCCACCTTAATTTTTGTCTGTTAGAGAGCTTACTATTGGAACTAGGTAATTGCTAATATCATCAAAAAGTTAACATTAAAGCTAACAGATTCACTTAATTTTCATATTATAACAAGGAGTTACCATATTACATTATTGTGGAGAATTTACCTGCATTGTAAATTTAGGTTGAAATCCCATGGTGTTTTAAAGGTTATGATCACTGCACTCGTCGTTGAACACATCAATAAATTTATTATCACTATGAGCTTAGTAAACGGTTGATGCTTTTCGGACAATCTATTACTGAATTCACACACTTCTAAGTCGATATAATCGTCATGAACACTACTATTCAACTAGAGTTTGAGACAAGAACTGAAACTGAAACGAAGCATGAATCGACGAGCACGTTGACGCGTAGAAAAAAGCGTTCTTGAAAACAGCTGATTTGCTATTCAATCGTTGAACATATGAGCTATCTTGCAACACTGAGGAAGAGACAGTGCAGCCAACATGAGCGGGAAGTTTAAAAGCAATGCAAGTAATCAACAATGATCTTCCTACACTTTTAATACGGATTTGAGATTTACGTGGACCAAGGGTCAATATTTTCAATTTACAATGTAAATATGAATCACAAAATGTGAATTACACTTCAATCCTGCGATTCTTAGTGTTAAGGATTTACCAAAGAGTCAATAATTTGAAAATAATTTACTAGTCTGGCCTAGAAATCGTATTTTTTTATTGATGATATTGATCATTGATGATTTTTATTATCGTCAAAGGGTTTTTGCACAGTGGAGCATCCAATACTCGATGATAATTACCATCGCAAAATTAAACCCATATACTGACATGTTTGTATTTACGCTGCTCTTATTTATCATTCAACACCATGAATGTGTCTGATTTTGCGATGGTGGTTATCCTCGAGTTTTGTAGCTCCACTGTGCAAGTAGGCTACTGATAGAAGACTTTTCGATTATGGATCAATAAAATATCATTACTGTAGGCTACTATAATTATCATTCAAATCAGGTTTTTATGCGTGTTTTACGTGAAATCCGAACCTCTATATTATATTATTTTAAGGTTTGCATTGAAGATTGAAGTTTCCCTCGGCTTTATCATTGAAATTTTAGAAAATTTCATTGGGATCATGGTGAACCTACTATTTTAGGTGGGTTAAAAACCACCGGGTAAGTAATAAAGCTTATAGCATCATTGTCATTGAAATACGGTCACCCATCCAAGCGCAGTCTAGAGCGCTTGTATCTGAACTGATTAAAGTGATAGACTGAGGTAATGAAACAATGGACTCAGGAGCAGGACCGCTATTTAATTCCAACCTGAGGGGGGGGGGGAGTGGCTAAAATTGGTCAGATTTGTTGAAAAACTATCTGAATTGCTTGAATTTTGGCTCAATTATGTTTCTAATTACTAAGTTATCAAGTTAGTATGCTGCTATTCCAATAGAAAAATTGTGTTCATTACATTATTAATATCAATACACGCATTTTTATCATTTTTAGCATATCTTAGGGGAAGGGGGGGCACAGCCCCCCTGCCGCCCATTCTTCGAGGTTGAATTGTGAGTTTACTGGAATATTCTTTAATAGGTCACAAGAGTACACTAATAGATGCCTTCGATATCAATAAGTCGGCCTTTGTATTAATCCTTTGAATTATTAAGTGGAGATTCATTGATTTTCGTAAGTTATCAGGATCCACCACCTCGGATTTTAATTATGATTGACTGTAATTTTAGATATTTTTTAAATAAAATACTGCCGGTTGTTTATCATTATCATCAGTTGCGAATCCAGTTGAGGGGGGGGGGATAATTCTCAACCAACAGTGAAAAGAGCTTAATTTGTGTCTTTTATAGAAATAAAAACCAATCTTTCAGGTAATATCCCCTCAAAATTTTCCTCAGTTAATACCCCCCAATGAAAAAAGCTTTATTTGTGGCTTTATGGAAATAACAACCCATCTTTCAGGTAATGTCCCCCTCAAAATTTTTTCGCAGTTAAAACCCCCCCAAAAAAATTTCGAGATCCACTTCTGATTATCATCATTTATGATTGTAACACCTGAATCCTGTTTCCTAAAAATTCAAAAACTAATTTTTTTAGCACTCTTTCAACCTCGATCTTGCTCTTTTAAGGAAATAAATCCTAATTATGATTGTAACACCTGAATCCTGTTTCCTAAAAATTCAAAAACTAATTTTTTTAGCACTCTTTCAACCTCGATCTTGCTCTTTTAAGGAAATAAATCCTAATTATGATTGTAACACCTGAATCCTGTTTCCTAAAAATTCAAAAACTAATTTTTTTAGCACTCTTTCAACATCGATCTTGCTCTTTTAAGGAAATAAATCCTAATTATTTCCTATTTTGTATTGTTTTCAATATTCTTTATGGTGTTTATGGTAAGCTTATAGAAATCGATCTTATACCCAAAATCCATTCCCCTTCTTTTATTATCATCTCCCGCATTTTACGTCGAAAAATACGCAGCCTCTCTCCCATTGATTAAACTTATCTTCATCATGAATGGAGGTTTCCTCTAAAATACGAGTACGTTGTCTGGTAGCGGAACCACCAGCTTCATAGAACTATTCTTGTCTTGACGTTTCCTTCCATATACGCCACAAGAGAACTTCGATAATAAATTGAAGCTATCTTCATCCTTTTCTATTCTCTCTTCTTTCTTTTTCCTTTTCTTTCCTCTTCCTTTATCTCTTTTATTATGGTACTCCCTCCACCCACGCCCGTGCGTAGCTTATTCCATGTTAAATGATGAAGAGCTCTTTTTATAGCGTTCTTCATGATACGTTTCAGCAGTTTTCCATCGTAAAAAACCGTTTCCTCTAATAAAAAGCGGCGAGCATCGAGCGGAAATAGATTGACAATGTGCGGAGCCTTTACTGAGGAGACTTCTGAAAGTTATTATGACTGCAGGGTTTTGTATAATGTGTAATAGTACTGCAAAAGGATGAATAATGAGAGTAAAGTATGATACAAAGTAATTAGAAGACTGATCACCTTGGTATTTTAATATGCGTATGACTTTTATTGGTGGGGAGACCCTTACGGGTAGTTTACCTTGCCTTTTGAGCCATGTTAATCAATCATTTATTGGAAAAAAGTTTTTGAAGATGAAGGCCACATAGGTCTGAGACCTGTTCGTGGGTAATGAGTTGGATGATGGTGATTGATGAGCTGGACCTACAGTTTTAGGTGGGTTACGAACCACCGCGAAGTGATTTACAGCAGGGAACAGTGTCTGTTTTGCTGGCCAATCCAATCGGTCACCCTTACAAAGAGTACCCAGGAGAACGCAGCTCATCTTTATATGATTGAACAGATACCTGCTACGGCTCGCGGCTATCACTTCCCAAATACATACAATCATAGGTCCCGCTAAAACTTATAACGTTTTTCAGCAGGTGCCTGTCTACAAAATATCAAATAATATAATAAGTATAATAACTCATTACAAATATAAGACAAAGCTATATATAAAAATTAAAAAAAATCCATGTCATGAAAGCATGATGGATTTACAATTATAGGTGGGTGCCGAACCATTGGGTCAAAGGAGCACCTTGGTATGATGTTAATCGACAGGGAAGGGTAGGTATTTAGAGAAAAAAATGCATCATAGCATAATACAGTTATACCAAAACCAAAAAAGAGATTTACAAACGATTCTACCTATACAACTATACATAGCTCCAAAGTTTTACAATAAGATTCCAGAGGAGATAAAAAAGCAGAGATCCCCCGAAAATTTAAAAATACATGTATGTTGAAGAAGTGGTTATTAGATAAACAGGATATGGAAATATTTTTTGTTGATTTAGGATAAGAATAGGGTTAGCGAATTCGTAAATAAGTCACGATTGTGACTCATTCTGTACCGTAGTCATATAGTATATAAGTCACGATTGTGACTTATAATTCTGTTGGCACAGGTATCAGTAGGAAGAATTCCAAAATGAAAAACCCGTTTAATGATAACATAATTTCCGACTTGCCAATTTATTATTAAATTATTTTTTATATGGTGTTTTTTTTCTATTTGACTGTATCTAGGAATGAATTATTTGTATGCTCTCTTAATGATTTGAGTTTGTGGTTATTTGTTTTGCTGTGGAAATAAAATTGAAAAATTTTGTTGCTGGTAACTTCCAAAAAAAATTATCTCAGGAGTACCTAGTTTCTCATGGACTCGCTTTCCTAGTTTCCAAAGTAAGTTTAGTATTTGAATTGCACTTTATTTTAAGAAAATAAATAAAACATTTATTTATTATTATAAAACTCTTGATAATTGAGTGATGAATATCTGATGTGGTATTAATCTTTTACATTATCAACACAAGATATTGAAACAAAAATAAGAATCAAATCAAGAACTAAAAACCGTGAACATCTAAAAAGTAATACAGAAGTTAATTAGGCTAGAATTGAATCATTTTATCTACATTTTGTCCATTCATGCTACTTGCATTGCAGCAAGTTCTCACTATACTACTGTTTTAATGTTACTGTAATTTAAAATAGCCTGCTAATAGAAATTATATTCCAATCCACAAATCTATTCTAATACCACGATATTTCGAATTAAGGCTGTGCCAAAAAGATAGGGGGAATATAGAAGATAGGGGAAAGTGTGGAGGAGGAAGGGTAGATGATAACAGTGAAGAAATATGAGGAAAGGAAGAAGTGGAAGATGATGAAGGATAACTGAGAGGGTAGAGAGGATACCTGAGTAGTACTGAGAGGGGTAGAGAGGGAGTAAGTAGAAGAAATTGGAAAAGGAGAAAAGAAGAAAGAAAAAGGAGAAAGGGAAAGGAGGAAAAGACAGTTCCTGTAGAAGGAAGTTAAAGGGAATGAAAATTGAATGAGAAAAAATTTAAGGCTGTGCACAGGGATTTGGTCATAATTTATTTCGAAGTTTCTTGTATTGTAATATCATTAGAAGTTTAAAATGTTATCTATTGCTGTGAAAAAATTTCACCAATTATTTTGATGTCCAAGTTGAAATTTTTCGGTTTTTGGGAGCAATTAATCTCACGATCGATTTTAAACTTTTGATAAATTTTCCATGACTGACACCTTAAGGAATAAAATGACATATTTTTTATTTCAATCCAACAAATCGTTTTTTCAAAATTAATTTTTGAAAAACATTTTTTTTACGGAATTTTAAAAATGTATTTTGAAAAACGAATAGCTTGATCTTGGTTAAAGATATGTAATTTTATTCCTTGAGGTGTCTTTTAGTTACAGAAAATAGATCAAAAATTTAAAATCACTCTGTGAAATCAATTTCTGCCAAAAACCGAACAATTTCAACTTTGAACTCCTATATTTCATAAAATAATTGATTAAAAAAACGTTTTCTCACTGCAATAGGTAACATTATTTTCAAAGCCCTAATACCATCCAATACAAAGAACTATAAAAAAAATATGAACAAAAACCTTGCGCACAGCCATAAATAGAAATACAGTATTCGTATTCTCGTAATACGAATACTACTGTGTAATATAGTGAGGCAGGCATTCATTATAACCACGGTTGAAGACTACCTGTAGCAGCGCTCCAAGCAGCGAAGTGGCGAAACTACTCCATCAGCTTTCAACAACCACGACTAGTAGAGGTCATTGACATCGGAGCACCGTTATGAACTTGACCTACTGGCTCACAGCTGACTCCCTGACCTACCGCAAGGCTGGCTGACGATTACGGACCGTGCTTGCAGGGTTGCCTCCTACGGCAATTGAAGGGGATATTGATTTATTGTATTTCGAATTTATTAACATAATATCAGCATATCAATGTAGTGAGTGGGTTTATTTTCGAGAATCGGTCAATGCAAAAAACGTATTGTGTCACCAATGTTTCTTTATATTTAATAACATCATCAGGGCTTAAGAAATGGCTGATTACATCGCTGATATAAGAAATGGCCAAGATCGTGAAAAAAAACTGAAAAATGGCATATGAGCCGGTGTCATGCCCCATGACTGTGAAACAGAAACTCTATTGTATTAAACTTTAATACTTTTTTCTATACATTTCCAGGCGGGTCATAGATCCTACATTTTTTTGTTTCAAATTGTAAGTTTTTCGCTTTGTTCTCAAGCCGGGTGCACAATAACCTGAGCCCTAACATGTTTTCATTTAAGAGTGGTGTGTAATCGGCATGAAAACAAATGAAAAAATGTATCACAAAGCGCATACTTCAACAGCTTCCTATATCTTACAATTCCCATTTCCTTATTTAAGAATGAGGACTTGGAACATTTTTGTAGTTATCACCCTTGTGGAATTGTCTAACGCTTTGGAAACTACAGTGAGTCCTTAATTATTGAAATAAATCGTAAGAATAAACTTGATAAATATATCTATAACTCATTAAGAATAGTTAGTTATCTATTAAGAATACTAAGAATAGTTAGATGAATTAAGAATGAATAGATGACTAGCTCTGACAGATAGTTTCAAATCCATCTAATAATAATGTGATACATTATGAAAGTTACAGTGAATGATTCTTAGTTTGCGAAATAGGCTGATAAAATATAATATATATATTATGTTAAATATAAAATGTAATTGGAAAAGATACTTACTTGGATAGATGAATAATTGAATCAGTTGTGATAAATATTTCAATTTAAAAAAATATATTTATTTAAATGACAATAATTTATTAATGTTCTTTTCTGGACTCATCAAACCCAAATTCTATAAAAAACCTCAATCGGAGTTTAATAGTACACTATTTTCAATTTTACAATTATTTCATCCATACCTGATAGTTAAAAGCATTATTTGTTTTTCATAGGTTAGACTTAGCGTTTTTTGTAAGCATAATGGGCCAGAATTAATCCTGTAAACATTGTCCTTAGTTTGAAACATTTATTGTATTATATTTTTTGTATTGTGTTTTGAGGGTTAATAAAGAATTGATTGATTGAGTTCTACATGTTTTACGCAATCTAAACCGATAATTATTATTATTCCAGAAGTATACAAATGTAATCTTTTTATAAATAGTAAATAACCAATTTGAGAAATCTTGAATAGTTAAAAATTAATTTTCTATTGAGTGAAAAATAAAGTCGAGTTTTCCTTCAAATAAGCTGCTAAAAATCCATTAAAACTTGCTCACTTCCAGCCTGAGTAGGAAATTGTATAAAAACGTATTGTTTCAAAAGCATGCAAGTGTAAACTATTCCTGAACAATAAATCATCAAGATAAGAACCCTTAAATTGTAGTTGAATGCTATTTTCTATTAAGTAAAGAATAAAATAAAATTCTTCTTTTAATGAGTCGCTGAAAATCCATTAAAACTTCTTTTCTTTTAGCCTATTAGGTAGAAAATAATGATGAAAAGGGTAGTACACTAAATTCTCTAGCCGACTTGAGAACCATGTTGAAAAAGAAAGTTTTACGCACGAAAAGCTATATAAATTATATTTGTAACGTAACAATATCCTTCTGATTACTTCGTGGCGGGGGATAAGGATATCTGCTATGATTCATGGCCTCCGGCCTTGGCCTCACTAACAAGCATGTCTAACGTTACAGTACATTAACCGCTAAATCAAGGAGTAATTTGCAGGCTTGGTTTAGCTCTAAGGTCTTGTTCCATCTCCATGCTACCTGCGCCGTGTTATAACTTGCCTGGTATTATTAGGAGGCTATACAGTACGCCTGGTATTACCAGGAGGCTATACAGTACGCCTGGTAATACCAGGAGACTATACATTCGTCGTTATTTTGTCAGATAACACACAGTCTTATTAGTTGCAGCTTCTTGTACCTTTAAGAAGGAAGCAGCCACTATTTTGATGCATGTTGAAACAAGATTGACTAACCTTATTATTGTAAGGTTTCCTGGGGCATCTCATTTCTCAGCATATTAGTAGAACTACCATCTGACAACTGACTTCATGGTAGTGTAGAGAAGGGGAAGGGGAAGACAACGAAGATTAAGAAAAGAGAGGAAAGGAAATAGTTAGAAAAAAGGGAGGAGATAAAGAAGATGAGGAGGAAGAGGAACTGGAAGAAATTGCAAGGAAAAATAGATGTAAGAGAAGGAGGAGGAGGAGGTGGAGGAAAAGAAAGAGGAGGAAGGGGAGGAGGAAGGGGAGGAGGAAGAGGAGGAGGAAGAGGAGGAAGAGAAGGAGGAAGAGGATAAGGAGGAAGAGGAGAAGGAGGAGAATGAGGTGGAGGAGGAGGAGGAGGTGGAGGAAATTGAGAAAATCAATGAGTATGTGGATAAAAGACATAGATTGGAAAATGACTGGAGAAAGAAGGATTGATATGTTGAAAAATAGTAAAAATGTAGAAAAAATGCAGAAATAAGTAAAATAGAGGGGATGAGAAAAAGAAGAAGATGAGGAGAGAGGGAGACAAGAAGAAATTACAAGAAATAATAGTTGTAAGAGAGGGAGGAGGAGAAGAAGGAGGAAAAGGAAGATGAAAAGAAGGAGGAGGAGGAGGAGGAGGAGGAAAAAAAAGGAGGAGGCGTAGGTAGAGGAGGAGGAGGAGGAGGTAGAGGAGGAGGAGGAGGAGGAGGAGGAGGAGGAGGAGGAGGAAAAATACTACAAAAATGTAGGGAAAAAGAAGAAATGGAGGTAAAAGCGATGGTGGAGAATGAGAGGAGAAAGAACGAACGAAAATTAAGAAGAAGAAGTAGAAGGAGAAAATTAAGAAGAAAAAGAAGAAGATGATAAGATGAAGATGAAGAAGATGAATAGAAGAGGAGAAAAAAGAGAAAAAGTAGTAGAATAAGAAAAGAAGATGAAGAAAAAGAAGAATGAGAAAAAAAAGAAAAGGATAGAGTGGAAGAAAGAGAAGATGAAGTCGAAGAAAAGGAACAAGAAGAAAATGGAAAAGCAGATGGAGAAGAAGAAAATGGAAAAGGGCAAGAAGAGAAAGGAGAAAAATAAGAAGATGTGGGGGAAGAAGGAGAAGAAGTAGAAAAATGAAGGAGGAGAAAAAAGGGAGACACAAAAAGAAGGAAGAGTAGGAGGAGGAGAAGGAATAGGAGGATGAGGAGGAGAAAGAGGAGGAGGATGAGGAGGTGGAAGAGGAATAGGAGGAGGTGGAGAGGAGGAGGAGGAAGGGGAGGAGAAGGAGGGGAAGATGGATAAGTGAAATAACTATTGAATTGAATATTGTAAATAAGCTACCAAATTATGCCACGTTCTAGAAATTCCGATTCAATTTACTCGGCGAACCTGCTGGTGAAATCATGAGCATTCAATTTTTGTTTTTATGACAATATTTGCATAAACTCCCAAAATATTGTTTTTCTTGACACATTACCACCAATTTAAACAACCAGCATAGCTCAAGCTTCTTGTCCAATTGAGATGCTTAATTCAATTGATATAGCAATTATGGTAACTAGCGTATAATTGGTAATCTGACTTGTCTTATACTCCTTAACTGTAGTCTCCAAAACGTAATCTACAAAAAAAAATATTAACAACTGAAATATTTGACACATTTCTCTACCCCAACCATTTCTTTTTTAACCTACCTCCAGTTCAGACGTTCAATAACAGGAAAAATAACAAGATTCAATCGTCGAAGAGAGTATTTTCCCGAACACGAAGGAAATAAGTCGATAGTAAGTTACTGCGACAGGTGTATCTGACATGAGCCTGACTACTGATACCATCTTGCCTTTTTTCAGTTAGAAGCTCTCTCACTAAAATGTGAACCCATTCTGCACGTGATCGACTTTTAGAAATGGTTTCCTCAGTAATTGTTATCAAGAGAGCATCGGGAACTGCCCCATCATTTGGTACCTTAGTCGCAATCATTACAACAGATACGATTCAGTGATTATTTCCTTTGTAAAAACTTCAAGTTACCAAGATATTTTATTTTATTCTTTTTTCCTTTCTTTTCAACTGTATTTGGTTTCCTTTTTTTAGTATTCGTTTCTCAAACAAATAGGTTTTGTAATCTTTGGAGCTTTTGAAATATTATTGTTAAAATGTTTATTCTTTTATTTTTTCATTTCTTTTCAACTGTAGTTGGTTTCCTTTTTTTAGTATTCGTTCCCCAAACAAACAGGTTTTGTAACCTTTGGAGCTTTTGAAATATTATTGTTGAAATGTTAATCAACCAATGTCATTTGTTATTATGTTATTTATATCAATCTATTACGAAGATTTATTATAGAAAAGAGCCTCCAAATTAATATGGTATTTATTCAATTTTACCTGATCTACTATTGAAAAAATGTTGTCTTGAATCATGATCGGTTTGTTAAAAATGTGGTTTAGCATCTCTATATTATTTGTGATTATTTCTATAGTTTCAGTGATTATTTCCTTTGTAAAAACTTCAAGTAACCGCGATATTTCATTTTATTTTTTTCGTTGGTTTCTTTTTTTTAGTGTTCATTTCCCAACCAAACAGGGTTTGTAATCTAAGGATCTTTTGAAATATTGTAAAAAATGTTGGTCAACCAATATTATAATCTGCTCATTTCAAAGATTTATAATCAAAAAGAGCCTCCAAAATTAACATATTTATTCAAGTTCACCTACTGTTGGAGACTGATAACTTGACCCCTGAAAGGAATTCGCAGTGAATATTGATGAATACAGCACATTTGAGAGTGACTCAACCGGCTCACTAACAGCAGTGATGTATATAACCCAAATACCACTGGCTCAGATTCGTGCTCTATTTAGCGCAAGGCATAGTGGAGCTATTACGCTATTACACCTTCCTTCACCTCTCCCCTTCAGGCGTCAGGGGTCATGTTGTCAGTCCCCAGCAGTATCTACTAGTGAATAAATATTGTGTTGAAACATAATCATTTTCAACAGTCATATTTATTATTTTTTTTATTCATTCGTTGTTTTCTGTACACAAGAAAAATATGAATGAACAGTGAGAACAAAAAGACATCTTCGTCCAATTTAATTACGTGAAAAAGCGGATGCAGTGAAATAGATATTGTTCACAAAGTAAATAAAAAGCTGAATTCTGTAAACTTTTTGCTTTCTAGATGGAAAACTCTCAATTTACACACGATATTCATATATATATATAGATATTCATATATCTCCAGATTAACATTGTTTTATAGAATATTAAGCGGATTATAGATTTGTATGCTATTTTTTCAAGCGTGTGGAATTATTTTACAATCTGCTATTGTGAGTAACATGTTGGAAAAAATATTCCCCATTAAAAAATAATACAGCTTCTATTTTTAATAGTACTGTCGAGAGATCAGAATATTGAGGTGGAAAAAGTACTCGTATTATTCCCTGTTGAAAAATATATATCTTCTATGTCACACAGAACTGCAGAGAAATCAGAATAATGGGATTGACTAAGCTTTCTCTTTTTTCACATCCGTCTGGTCAACCATTATGCATTTATTAAAAATACGTCCATTGAAAAACAATTTTTGCAAGTAATCCAAGATGGGAAATTATTCATTACCAGAAAATGTGTGATGTGATCTTATGGTCTTATGGGTTCGTTGGATGTGATTTTATGGAGTGATTCAGAATGTTATGAATTTTCACAACTAACCGTCAATTCTCTCACAATTAAACGTCATTGGTCGAGTTCCATTTTCTTTCTGTAGATAACGTCTTGGAGACTCCAGTTAAGGAGTAGACAAGTCATATCAACAATTATACAATCTTATACACTAACAATAACTACTATATCAATTAGTTACGGTGAGGCTTAATTTTGATGTGAAAGGAACTCTTGTACACTATAAAAAGATTTATCAACTAAATATTTTTCAATTGTTTTTAATATTCCTGACTGAAAAACTGCGGTAGCTTGTTGTAGAGTTTCCTACCAATATAACTAGGTTTTTTTTGAATAAGCTATTATTGTGCCACACCAACTAAAAATCTCCTCGGCTTCTTGTTTTATAATCGTGTACGACAAGATTTTGGTTAATATCAGTCGTTTTTACATATAAAGTAGCTTCATACGCATATAAGCAGGAAACAGTTGGGAGACAAAGTCTCTTGAGCCACGGCCTACATAAATCTAATCTATTTACTCTTTACATACACCTAACAGCTTTCTTTTAATCTTAAACACCCTATCAAGGTTTTGTTTTGATGAATTACCCCATACTAAGAAAGCATACCTAATAAAATGTATTACCCCATACTATGACAATAAAATTTATTATAGGTATACTATCTCAGAATGGGGTAATTCATCAAAACATAACCTTAATAGGGTGTTAATGTGAACACCAAGCTAATTTTGTTTATGCATAGTGACAGTAAGAGCCCATGGTAAGCTGTATAAAGTTACTTTTTATCATTTAATCTAGCAAGCTGTCGCAGGACAAATTAACAAGTTCCTGGGAGTTTTACCGGTGTAACTGGTAATTGTGGCGTCTGATTGGTCTTGTCAAATCCATAGACGTTAAAAAATTTGAATAGATCAATCAGATGCAACGGTAACATTTACCGGTTATCGGTAAGGCTCCCAGGAACTCAACCATTCACAAGGCATGAAAAATGACAAAGTTCTAAGTAGACCAGAAATGGTATCTGATCAAAAATGTGATAAAAATTAGTTTCTGATTTTGCAGAGAATAAAGAACAATTCTCTGAAATAATTGAGTATGAAAGCGTATGATATTGCGGATCATACATATTGTTACGGGTTCTATGTCTAAAATAACGCTGGCAACACTTCAATTCATCACTCGCACTTCATTAACACAAATAATTCACAACACTCACTGATCAGTTATTTCCTACACAGAAATAAGCAATTAAAAACAGATAAATCGATATTGTTCAACTGATAAAGGGCTTTCAATATTACTGTACAAAAATCAATCACTAAAAGTTAAAAGGCCGATCTCATATAAAATAATAACTGTACAATAAACTGTCCAATAATATTCAAAAAGAATCGTCCAGAAAGAACAATTAACTTCCGTAGCTTAAGTCCGTAATACAGTAATAGGTAAAAGAATTTCATAATAGAACTGTCAAAAGAATTGTCACTACAGACAATGAAAGTTCGTTAGATGGTTTGTAATAGCGCCAACGGAATTGCACTGTCCGTATTAACGGGAACTGTCACTACTGCCACTTATCAACGTAGAACAACAACTGAACACCTTTTTACAAAAGTCTCTATTTATATAATTTTCCATAATCGAGATACCTCTCGATTTTTGTATCAAGTTCTACCAAATTCTATAACAAACAGATAAAGTCCCTTGCATCTTCCACAATATTTGATAATATTCCATTAAATTCTAATCAAACATCTAGGACATTCTGCGAAGTACCAAGTGAACACCATAAAAGTGTCAAAAGAAGAGTAATTAATTGCTTAGAAGTAAACATTTACATAGCAGATAACACCGAGAACGACTGTTCCTTCTTTCTCTCTCTCCATTTCCACTAAATAAATAAATGTGTTAATAGTCACGTCTGCATCTATCTATCAATAGCTGCATCTATCGAGCTAGGCTCGCACAGCATGTGACACGTCAATTCACTTCTATTAAACTAATTCATCAGCCATTCATCAAGCGTTCGTCCATCTATAAAAACATATTAGAAAACAGATTCTATTCAACATTTTGTCTCCGAAAATAAATAAATAGCTCGTCCAGAACTTGTCTGAAATTGAATATATTTATATTGCATCGTTTACATAAGACAATATAGTCTTAATTGTGTATTCAGGTACATGGAGTGTGGAGTTTAAACAATACACACATTTATAGAAAAAAGGTGGTATGAGTATTTGCATTAACGAATAAAATAACAGTCGAACGAGACACAAATATAAATTAGCATCAACCGGTGATTGAAATTCAATCGAACTGACAAAACTAATTACTTCATTGAGTTTGACTAAAAAAGCTTTACGAATGGAAAACACCGCTAATTGAATTAGACGCCCTGTTAGCATTTCCATTAGTAGAACATTCCAAGTTAATTACACCAGATACTAAAAATGGAACTCGATATATTGAATAATATATAAATAGCTAAGATATAGCATGGCTTTTTATTGTAAATTTAACGACTTGCAGTCAATTTTAATTGTGAATAAATAGCACGCCTACTCACTCAGGCCAAACGCTTTCGAGTCATGGAGACTCATCTTCAAAGGCCAACATTAATAACGAAGATCGTTATGGAACAAGAAGTCCAAGAATATATCGCTTGCTAAATGAACCAAGACTACTATATTATACTGTATAGCAGAAAACATCAATATTGCAAATATGAGTACAACAAGAACTAGAAAAGCGGTTTGAGCAAAGTAGCCTACAAAATCTAAAATACTTTTGGGTTACTGGTTACCATTTCTTCAGAATAAAATTCTCTACAGTTCCGTCAGAGAAACATCAAGTCGAATTTATTGACTTCAAACTTGAAAACCCGAATTCTTTGGTACATTTTTGCATATATTGTCGAATATTTCAAAAGTTACTGTAGCTACCAGCTTCGAACTTGGTTTTTTTCTCAGCTTATTTACATTTTCATTAATGTGGTTCGGAACCCACCTAAAACTGTAGGTCCAACTCCTAAATCACCATCATCCAATTCATTACCACAGGTCTCAGACCTATGTGGGGTTCATCCTCTGAAGAAGAAGAAATCACATAGAATCTGTAAAATGTTCAGTTTACAAGTAGAATGTGAGCATTACAATAATTTCTGAGTGAATTGAATTTTTGAGTGAATTCTGTAACAAGGCGTTCCCGGACCGATGTTTGTAGGATTTTTTTCTCTCATTATTTTGGTGAGTATAGCAATAGTTAACTCTACGCGAAACACTGTATAAGTAGGTCTATAAAAAATTACAAGCATGGGTGCTCGAAAATAGCAGTCTAAATAGAACAGAATTTATAAAAATGTTATACAACATAGTATAATGTAGAAATTTTACATACTAGTGGTTCACCCGTGCTTTGCAACGGGATTAAAGGTAGGTTTTTTAATTAAACACGTAATACATGGATTTCAACCGCCAATGCCAATACAATTCCAAAAAAGAAATTAGAAGCTGCAATATTGATAAAGAACAATAGTGCTGCGTTGACTTGTGACATGAATCTTATTTGCATCATATTTATTGATTTATTAATTTAATAATTTATTAATTTATTAATTCATTAATTTATCAATTTATCAATTTATTAATTTAATATTTAAACATCTATGTACATCATCACATTGCAGTAGAATGAAGAGGAAACATTAGGCTTTACAGCCCAGAACTGCTTCCTCTTCTAAATTTCAATATAGAAATGTCCAAATAAAGGCTATGTCTAGAAGTCACAGTTTACCTATTAATTTTCACCAAAGAAAAACATATTATCCACTTTTTTCGAAAAAATTGTATATGAAAGTCGATAAAAACAAATTACCAAACAAACTATACGAAAAGATTAGAGATTTTCAAATTATTAAGTATAAAACTTTCGAGCCGAAAATTAGACACATAATATTGCTATGTGACATATTATTTATCAGCTGTTCTATGAGCTTCCTGCATCTAAACACATTTTAAAACAGAAATAGTGTCCATAATTGAATTTTGGACATTAATTTTGGAAAACCTAAAAAGAAAATAAGAAATTGGGCTTTGTGTTACACGGAATTGAGTTTAGAGGAAGCTTGTGCCAAATTTGGTGTTTCAAATCAATGCGGTTTTTGTGAAATCAGCACGACTGACACAAACACACACACCTATTTCTGCTCTCTCTTCAAAGTACCAAAATCCAAATAAAGTGCAAAATCTGAACCACCGTAATTGAATAAGAGTCATGCTCTAGGCCTATGTAAATAAATATGTTGATAGGGAAAACAGCCCACACAAAATACGTCCAAACTTTGCATTCATATTCCAACTTGTTCGCCATGACACCCACGCTTTCATTGAAAATCTGTTGCTGAATTCAAGTCAAAATTTCCTAATGATTAATAAGACGAAATTGTCACAACCACATTAAATCAAAAATATTGGCTGTTATACCATTATCAATCAAACTAAAACTAAAGTACAGATTAGCTTAATCTAAACATGGAATGATACTATTGGCTAAGAGAGAAAGAGGCTGACCTTCATTGAAGGTTGTGATTGGCTGACAAGTCACGCCCCCTGGTGGGAGGAGTAACAATAAAAAATACGAGTCAAATCAATAACTAAAAACTGTGAACATCTAGAAAGCAACAAAGAAGAAGATACACAATGAGGGTAGAATTGAATCAATTTAAAAAATAGAAGCTCACTGAAATGCAGTCAAGGTCAACCGAGTAGGATTATTTCATTTTTAAAAGTACCGTTTTTAAAAAATGTAGGATAGAATTACGACGAAACTAAGTTAGTTGTATTGGATTGGTTGAAATAAAGATCAAAATTGCAGTCAAGGTCAACCGAGAAAGATTTTTTTTAAAGTACCGTTTTAAAAGAAATAAAGGCTAGAATTATGACGAAACAAAGCTAGTTGTATTGAATTGGTTAAAATAAAAATAAAAATTTCATGGTTGGGCTATTTCTGTTCTGAGCTCCAGTTCGCTTATAGTGATTCTACACAGTGACGGAAACAGTAGACAGCACTTAAATGAAAGTTCACTCACCTGCCTAAATCTGCTTAATAATAATGCGACCTGTTATATGTGATGGAGTTAGGTGAGCCAGAGAGAGGGCTAATTTTAGATTCTAATGTACATAGTGTAAAACAAGGGTGTTCATTGATTGTCACTTTCAGTTAATTTCTAAAGCAATTCATTTGTATTTCTAATAGGGTTGTCCAAACGGTGACACTCATTGCCTATGAGATGAATAATCAGTAACTGTACTTCAAAGTGAAATTTCTAGTTCAACTTCAACATACCCTAAAATTTGGGTTTTCTAAGTTGAAAATATGTAAAGAAAGCAGTAGTGGGATTCGCCTATTGTATCTTTACTCAAGTCTGTTATTGTAATAAATAAATAAATAATTCAGTGTAAAACCGGTGTCGTAAGCAATGTTTTATGTACGAGGATCAACAAGGATACCCAAAGAAAGTTGGTTAGAACAAGATAACAAATCTATTCTTAAACAGATAAATGAGAATTTGTAGGGGATGAGGTTCAGATTTAAAAGACTTCATTCGTGCAAATTTACAATTTATATTATACTATTATTTAGGACTATATTATATTGTTGATTACAATGTCATGAAGATTAGAATTTTTTATAGCTAAAAGACATATTAAGGAATACAATGACATATTTCTTATCCCAATCAAACAATTAGATGTCTCAAAATATAGTTTTGAAATTCTGGGGAAAATTGAAATAAAGAATGTCTTTCTATTCCCCAAGGCGTCTTTCAGTTATAAATAAATTATCAAATGTTTAAAAGAACTTGTAAGTGAATTCAATTGCCCCTCAAAACCGAAAAAATCAACTTTGAACCCCTATATTTCACAAAATAATTGATGGAAAATGATTAAACTCTTGGTAATAGATAAAATTTTAATACCTTAATAATATCAACTAGAAAATCTTTTTGACAAAAAACCTTTCGCACAGCCTTAAAAAACTTTGTAATAACCGGAAGGAGAAGAAAAAGGAAGTAGGAGAAAGCCAAGAGATAAAGAAAGTGTGAAGTGACAGCAAAAAAAAAAAAAATTAAAATGAAAAATACTGTAACTACAATTTGGCCACAATAGTTTTTTTTCACAATACATTTTATATTTAGTTTTACCATCACTACAGTGCTGTGATTGTAATAAATAAGAGCGAACTATATATTAGTTTAGGAAAGATATTCAATTAATTAATCTCATGCCATTAATTAATTGCTGCATTCCAAGGTATTTGGTAGAAATAATTACTTAGCACCCACATACTTTAGCAACAAACGAAGTCTCCATTACTGTCTCTGTAAGTCGTATTTCGAGCCAAGAGTTTCCTGTTTTAGACGCGTGCTTCAGCCGTTTTCTTTGCCGTAAAAGGAAACTGAGTAGTTAATTAAGAGACGCTAAATGTCAAGTGGAAGAGAGGTGTGAGAAGGAGAGGGAATAGGACAGAGAGAGAAAGAGGAAGAGAATATGGAAGAGAATGAGGGACAGAATGAGGAAGAGGATGAGGAAGAGAAACAGAAACTGAGAGAGTCAAGAATTCAACTGGGAAGAGGATTTGTGTGTGTGGAAATCTTGGAAAGCCAATTGCAGTATCTTAATTAACGAATTACCAATGACTGTACATGACACACTAGTTAACTACTTTTCTCTTCTTTTTCTGAGGGTTCTCTACTTTTTTCTTGGGTTTTCTTCAACGTCTTTTATCACCCCGCGGCATTTTCTTGCTTCTTGTTCTTGAGAACGTTCTTTCCACACTTTGAAACAATTTACAGTAATGGGGAACTGATCCAAAAAGCACTTGAAACAATGGTTCTCTTCAAATTTGACCTAAGTTTTAAACGGTTGGATATTAATTGCTGAAATATAATTCTCTAGGATAAAATAAAATACAATACAGAAGCTGAAAAATAATTTGCTTGAAATTTGAAACCTTTTGTATAATATCAGAATCAATCAATTATTTCTTCACTTTTTTGTTTTGTATCAAGTTGGATACAGTACCAATCAACCTAGAATCAGGCTAGAAGAGAATTGGGCGGTGTGAGTTTGTCTATTAAGTATCTCATATTTTTGATTCAATGCTTGGAATTATTGTAATTTGATGAGGATAAATATTGCGTGAATCAGAGCGGTTTTTCACGCCTTTTTATCAGACTTCCGTCGACTCAACGGATCAACAGTCGACTCCAGTCACTCAACAGAGTCCACTCACTCAACGTTATGCACAACACCTATTAAAAAAGCTTGAATTTTTTCAATTCACAACATTTTGCTTTTGATTCATTTATTTATTCATCTAGAGTTTTAGATAAGTAAAGAATACAATCAAACGTGAAGAACCAACAGACCTTTCAGCCCAAAACTACTTTTTATCAAAAAAATATAATTAAAGAATTCAAATCTTTGTGGGTATGGACTGGATATGTCTGCTTTGAAAAAACGTGATTCTCTCCAAGTTGAAAATATAAGGACTTTGCATATTTGTTGAATTAGTCCTAGTAACAAATTAAATAAAACTTGATACCAATGTTAGTTAATTTAAACGTGATTCTCTTCAAGTTGAAAATATAGGACTTTGCATATTTGTTGAATTAGTCCTAGTAACCATAGTTTACCATAGCAACCAGATAATATTTTTTGACTCAAAAGTTTCTATAAAAATGTAATATTATTAACTATTTTTAGCTGTTTTTAGTGTTTCGTTTCGAGTGAACTTTTAAATTAGTAGTGGTCAAGTGAGAAATTCATTTTATTATTTTTCGAGTGAAGGTTTTCAGCATATCTTAAATATTTATTCTGTGTTAACCTCAATGTTTTGGACAATGTAAAATATCAAAATTTGTGAAGGGAGCAGTTTTGGACTTGAGTCTGTTGCACCTTCACACTCGTTGTAAATTTGTCACAATAAATAAATAAAATAAAAAATAAAATAAAATAAATGTTACTCACACAGTCTTCCCAATTTTGTATCAAGCATAAATGGACATTACCTGAAAACAAAAAATTATAGGAATTATTTATATTTAACATATAAATATGAGCAGTGGAAGGGGTAGTAGGCTATAGGTAACATAATTGAACATGAGCATTTTATTAAAATGAAATCATCAAGGTTCCAATGTATTAGACATGCATCTTAAACAGCCAAAAACGTTTTAAACTATATAGTATATAGCATGCTATTTACAAGAAAAATTGTAGAGTTTTCCATAAATGTTGTTCTATCTCACCTCCACGTTAATACGGGCTTAATCAACAACTAAAATGGTGGGAGTAATAAGTCTGGTTAAAGAAGCATTCATGATGCCCTTCCAGCCAGTTCTTGTTGCACTCCATAATTATTCGGAAAATGCAGCTAGATTTAGCTAAACTGCATTTGAAATTGCAAAACTGCATGTCAAGTGTACATTAGCATATTTCCAGATAACCTATAAAACAACTTTTCTTCATTTCTGTGATGATTTAAGTGTGCTTCTATATAGAACTTGTTGATCGTTCCTCTAAAGACATGATTAATGACAAGTTTGCATGATGTAAAGCTGACAAGGAAAAAGAAAGAAAAAGAAGAAAGCGATGAGGTGAAACTATTTTTATCAAACGCAACTTCACTTGCATTTATTGCGATCAATGCTCAGTTAAGAAGCTTCAGTTTAGAATTGAGAGTTGAAAAAAGAGTGTGTGTGTCTCAGAAAGAGAGAAAAAAAGAGATAAAAAGAAGAGAGGGTAAGAGAGAGTTGAAAAAAGAAAGAATGTGTGTCTGAGAAAGAGAGAAAAAAAGAGAGGTTGAGTGAGAAAATAAAGAAGAGAGGATGAGAGAGAGAGAGAGAGAGAGAGAGAGAAAGAGAGAGAGAGAGAGAAAGAGTGAGTGAGAGTGATTGAGTGACTCTAGAGTCCTATTTCCTATTCATGTTCCAGAAGATGATATCGCGTGCCACAGAAATGCCATTCATAACGTGACGTTTATTCCACTCTCACTTATATCTAGCAAAAATAAAATATCCTTTAAATGTTGAGACTACTTTAAAAAATTGGGTCTTCCAAAACTACAAGGTGATAATACTATGAGGAATATCATTTAATAATAATGGGTATATTAAAAAAACTATTGATTCCTTTTAAAGATTATTGGAAAATAATAATTTCTCGATTATTCAACTGCTACAAGCGAATAGAATTTATTGGTTATACAAGTCATGAAAGTTGAAGTAAGTAACAATTAAAGTTGTAGAGATTCTAACTCAAGTTTTCAAAAATTTTTATTTTGATTATCGATGTTTGTTGACTAATATATTGCGGATGATGCCCACATAAGTCTGGAAACTTGTGCGTCGGTAATCAGGTGAATTGGTAATCAGATGAGGAACATTCATGGTTGAATGAGATTCGAACTCAAGGCTGCAGGAAATAAAGCCAGCCAGAGCCTTATCTTATCACATACAAGCGCTCCAACCAACTAAGCCGCCATTAACAGAAAGTGTTAAGCCCCTTTTAACAAAATTTTCAAGTACTCTAAACTAAACTTCAAAATGTCATATTATACTATCTACAGAGTAGGCTATACAACTAAAGACGCGTCTACACCAACCGAACATGTCTGCCGAACATTGTTGGCGAACACAAAAAGTGGTCAAACATTAAACATATGGGTCACCGAACATGTTCGTGAGTTCAATTGAAATGTTCGGTCTGTGAGCGAACAGTGACGACCAACAACAGGTTCCCGCCACTACCCCCACCAGGCCACGACACCGATCATAATGTTCGAGAAGGCGTCCACACCAAACCAACACCAAACACTGTTGGGCGACATCAGATAATTCCAGCGAACATTGTTCGCCGAGCATGTTCGGTTGGAGGAGACGCGGCTTTAAAAACAAATGAGCTAGCTTTCAAAACATGCGCACTCATAAAATATTATTATTATTTATAAAATGTTTCAACAACAGAGAAAATCTCAACAAATTTCAAATTGAGTATATTTTATACTCGTATTTTAGAGCACCTCTCGAATCTATGAGTTTTTAAACGAATTTTCCGCAACAAAACAGATTTTATTCTTGCAGGTTGAAAGCTCTTCAAACGTTGTTAATAAACTGCTGGGAATCAATTTGACGGCGTGGCGCTTGCAATTGATTAAAATTCTTAGCACGTTCAAGACGTTTCAAGTGCTGGGGGGGGGGGGGAGGAGTGGGAGAGAGAAGACACGAGGGCTTTACCAAAAATAAAGAGCAAACATCTCAAGAAACACGAACTTTCCGCTTATTACTCTCAATCAAAATTCGTTTTATTGCTCGCAGTAATTCAATAGAAAACACTTTCAATTAAATTGTCTGATACAATCATCCGAAACAATCGTTGGTTCTGTTTTGTTTTTCCTTACTTTTTTCTATCTTCGTAATATTCATTATGTAATGGAATTTGAAACAATGATACAGTATCAATGGAAAACTGTATGATTGGGAAACTGTATCAATGGATACATATGACAAGTAAATTCACTCTACGAAGACAAAATAGAAATTTATCAATAAAATTAATGTAATTTGAACTGATGAATCTGTATTATAGATCCTAATTAAATACAAATAACCTCAAAAATAACTGGTAGACGAGCGTTGGTTATTTACTAATTTAATAAAATATCATGGAGTATAAATCGAATGGTGATGGATTATATAAATGGAATGGTTTCCTTTTAGGTGCAGCTTTTATTTCCTTTTTTCGGAGGATGAAGCCCACATAGGTCTGAGACTTTTGCGTGAGTAATGAGTTGAATCATGGTAATTAATGAATTGGACCTACTATTTTAGGTGGGTTCCGAACTACCGGGAAGTGATTTTACAGCAGAGTACAGAGCCTTTTTTGCTGGACAATCCACGTCTTTAACAAATTTTTATTCTTCTTTCAGCTTATTTTCAGCTATTTTTCTTTATATAAAAAATGTTCTCCCATTATAAATATTCAATCTTTCATTCATAGTTTTGATTCGCCCATTCTCATAATGAGTATCCTGTATTATTTAAATGAAGAACATATCCAACTTTTGAATCCAATAATATGAGGCAATCAGATTCAATTTCAAACCGATGGAATTGTTATGGTTATGTGTCTCAGAATGTGCGCAATATTTTCTAGATAAGAAATATCCTGACGGAAAAGAAAATTGGAAAAGTCAAGTAAATCAGATAGAGTGAGAGAACGTTTTCGCAGAGATAAGCTGCTCTGTTGAAAGATATCGTTGGAGCGTCTGAGCCAGCCTCTATACTAGTAGAAGTGGTTGGCTAGATTGTGGGACGGATCTTTTAAACCTGTAGGGAAAAGATAGGGGAGAAGGAGAGAGAACTAAACTTAAGGAGGTGGAAGTGGGAGAGAAAGATGAATAGAGTGAAGGAAGAAGGAAAGAAAGAAGGAAGAACAAGAATAAAAGAACGAAGAAAAGAAAGAAGGAGAAACAAGAATAGAAGAGCGAAGATAAGAAAGAAGGAAAAACAAGAATAGAAGAACGAAGATAAGAAAGAAGGAAAAACAAGAATAGAAGAGTGAAGATAAGAAAGAAGGAAAAACAGGAATAGAAGAATGAAGATAAGAAAGAAGGAAAAACAAGAATAGAAGAACAAAGATAAGACAAAAGAAAAAACAAGAATAGAAAAACGAAGATAAGAAAGAAGGAAAAACAAGATTAGAAGAGTGAAGATAAGAAAGAAGGAAAAACAGGAATAGAAGAATGAAGATAAGAAAGAAGGAAAAACAAGAATGGAAGAACGAAGATAAGAAAGAAGGAAAAACAAGAATAGAAGAATGAAGATAAGAAAGAAGGAAAAACAAGAATAGAAGACCGAAGATAAGAAAAAAGGAAAAATAAGAATAGAAGAATGAAGATAAGAAAGAAGGAAAAAGTAATAGAAGAGCAAAGAAAAGAAAGAAAGAAAAACAAGAATAGAGGAACGAAGATAAGAAAGAAGGAAAAACAAGAATAGAAGAATGAAGATAAGAAAGAATGAAAAACAAGAATAGAAGGTCGAAGAGGAGACGAAGATGTAGCAGAAGAACAAAAGGTTCAGAAGAAAAAAAAACTAAAAGAGGAGAAGGGGAAATACATGAAATAAAGACACCAACAATCGAGTTTCACACTAGTGTAGTGCACCCTCGGACACGAGAACAAGAAGAGCACAAAGAGAAAGAAATCTAAGAAGGAGAAGAAGTGAAAGTGAAAGAAAAATAACCAGTACAAGGGGAAGATATAAGTGTATGAAGAACTAGAAAAAGACGTAAAGGAAAGAAACGGAAAGAAAAGAGATGGGAAGAGGCGATAGGAAAAATATTTAGTTGTGGAGGAAGAAGAAAAAAAACATGAGAAAAAAAGATAAAAAAGCAACAAGAACAAGGAGAAATTAGCGTAGGAGGAGGATGAATGGGAGAGGGAAGACAAGAAATTTAAAGAAGTTTTGAAGAAAGAAAACATATAAGTAAAAAAGATGGAGAAGAATAAGAAGAGGGAGAAGGAGCGTAAAGAAATAAAAAGATGATGATGAGGAGGAGGGTGAGGAGGAGGAGGAGGAGAGGAAGAGGAGAAGGAGATGGATGAGGAAGAGGAGGAGGAGAAGGAGAAGGAGGAGAAGGAGAAGGAGGAGAAGGAGAAGGAGGAGAAGGAGAAGGAGGAGAAGGAGAAGGAGGAGAAAGAGGAGGTGGTGGAGGAGCAGAAGGAGAAGCAGGACGAGGAGGAGGAGGAGGAGGAGGAGGAGGAGATGGAGGAGGAGGAGGATGGGGAGGTGAAGCCGGAGGTGTCATTATCGAAATTTAGATTCACTGAAAACTAGAAATTTCAATTTAAATTGCAATTGTTGATTCTTTCCAAAAGAAGAATATTAATTTAAAAGTTCGCTTTAAAAACATAGCACTGAAACAGGGTACTTGCACAGTGGTGCATCCAACACTCAAGAATAATAATATGTTAATCATATTAACATATGCTGTGAAATGCAAACATTCAATGGCTGCCCCAATATGTCAAACACCACTCCACTACATGTGTCTGCTTTTGCGATTAATTGTAAAGATAAATTAACACTTAAATACCTCAGTTTAATAATTGTGAGGTTTACTACAATTAGGCTGGCCTCTTATAGCGCAGTTGGTTGGGGCGTCGCAACTTCAGCTTGCTGTCGTTCAAGTGGTCGTGGGTTCAAATCCCGCTCCTCTGTCAGGCATTTATGCGTAATCATTCACCTTATTACCCACGCACAAGTCTCGGATTCATGTGGGCATCATCAACAATAAAAAAAGCAAGGATAGCTCAAGATCATCTACTATTTGTTTAGAAAATACTGAATAATAATAATATCGTGTGACCTGGCTGGCTCAGGTCTGGTGTCAGAGTTATCAGGTCGCACCTGAATAAGTTCAGGGCCTCTGACATGACTTAACGACTGTTTTCTTAGGCAGCCGGGACCGACAGCTTAACGTGTCCTCCGAAACACGGGAGTGGCCCGTTTTTTAATATTTGATTGTTTTTTAATATTTCTGTATTTTCAAGACTCTTTAAAAACTGGGGTAGCTTGTTGTAGAGTTTCCTACCAATATAACTAGGTTTTTTTTAATAAGCTATTATTGTGACTCACCAAGTGATAATCTCCTCGGCTTCTTGTATTATAATCGCGTACGACAAGATTTTGGTTAATATCAGTCGTTTTTACAAATAAAGTAGCTGAATAATTACGGGAAACTCAAAAAATACTCCTGAGACAATATAGCAGTGGAATTAACTTGAATTTTCAGTTGAATCAAATTTATAAACGATATATCATTACTAGTCAACTTAAATCAGCAAGTCCACAAGTAATGGAACTACTTGATTCTTGATAGGACCTACTTGATAGTAATAAAAATGATGAACGTACTATAAGTAAATTCGTATGGCTTTTCGTGGTGGGGAGACCCTTACGGGTAGTTCCACCTCGCCGTTTTTTTAACGACTGCTTTTTTTTATTTTTTTTTTATATGCAACCGGGACCGACGGCTTAACGTGTCCTCCGAAACACGTACTATGAACACGATGTACTATGAACACGTACTATAGTACACGATGAACGTACTATTTTGTGGTTATTTATTTATTGAGACCAAATTATAATTAATTCAAAGATACAATAGACTCGGAGTAAAAAACTGCTCTCTTCGCAGATTTTGACTTGACTTAATTTCTCAAAACTTTGAGGTTAGTTAGGGAATTTGTCTGAGATTAATAATGGAGTAACATCCGAAACTAGTATCTCTCTATTTCTAATTAATGTGGTTGTGACAATTTCGTCTTATTATTCATTATGGAAATCTTCCACAATATCAACTTCATCACTACAAAGAAAGTTGAGGTTAGTTCACAAGGAAAATTTAGATTCATTGAAAACTCCATTCGAGAGAAAAAAATTTGTTCAATTTCACTTAAAGGCTATTAATTCGGAAAATTCTCTTTAAGCTTCCACTAAAACCAGTTGAAAAGAGATCATGTTATTCAAAATTGGAGTGATAGCCGAGTGCCGTAGCAGGTAACCTTTCAATCAGAGATAAGCTACGAAACTCCTGGGCGCTCTTTGTAAGGGTGACCGATTAGATTGACAGGCAAAAAAGACTGTAAAATCACTTCCTGGTGGTTCGGAACCCACCTAAAACTGTAGGTCCAACTCATCAATCACCATCATCCAATTGCTCAGACCTATGTGAGCTTCATACTCCGAAAAAAAACTGGTTGCTATAAACGTGACATTATCGATATTTAATCTCGATCTCCCTCAAGGTTCGAGAATCAATGTACAATATTTGCAGACGAGATGTTATTGTTATGGATGTTATTACTACTACATTGGATTCGAGCTGGATCTTTACCTTCAGGAATTGAGAATCGAAAATTAATTCCAATTTTGGGAAGTGATAGCCGAGTGCCGTAGCAGGTATCTGTTCAATCAGAGATAAGCTACGAAACTCCTGGGCGCTCTTTGTAAGGGTGACCGATTGGATTGGTCAGCAAACAAGACTCAGTTCTCTGCTGCAAAATAACTTCCCCGGTGGTTCGGAACCCACCTAAAACTGTAGGTCCAACTCATCAATCACAATCATTCAATTCATTACCCATTACCTATGTGGGCTTCATCCTACAAAAAAATACTACATTGGATTCGAGCTGGGTCTTCACATTCAGGAATCGAGAATGGAAAATTAATTCCAATTTTAATAAACGAATCAAGATTTCCCAAAGCCTATACCTGTGTTTCTATGAATGCTTCCAACACTCGAAAAAATCTGATCAGTTTTGAAAGAGATGAATCCTGCTTCAAGTTCTTCTCAACGTTTTGGCTTTGATCCAAATGCGGAGTCTTCGGTGAGCTTTGATCCACTTCTTATTCAGCACATCTCTAGGAGTAGAGTAGAGTGGATAGTCTGGACCAAACAGGATTTGACCGGATGCCATTTGATATGGTTAAAATATTCACCAGTAATAGGCTGTGGTAGATAGATGGAGTGGGGTGGGGTAAGGGGTGGGTTCCAGTTGAGCTCTTCGACGGGAGAAAAGGGATCAGTCGTCCTTTTTTGGAAAAGGAAAGTGTTGTTAGATGTGTACTGAAAAGTAGAAGAGAATGAACTGAAGGGGGAGAGAGAAAATGATAGAGAGGGTGAGAGACAGTGAGAGAGAGAGGGCGAGAGAGAGAGAAAGAGATAGATAGAGAGAGGGAGAGTGAGAAAGAAAGAGAGAAAGGACGATGGAAAAATAGATGGAAAGAGAACAAGAGATAGAGTGAGAGAGCGTGTAAGAAAGCTTGTGTTAGTGTGTGTGTGAGAGAGTGAGAGGGAGTGTGATAGAAAAAGTGAGCGAGAGAAAAGGGAATGATTAGATTAGATTAGATTATTTACTTTATTCATGTAGATTACAAAATGCACAGTCTTAGATTCTAGATTATGATAGTTAAAAATATATAAGTACTGTAATTATTGTTCTATGAATTTTACAAATCTAAACTAAAGAATTAATCAACGATATGTATACAGTATAAGATGCAATTTGATAACGATAATATGATTGTGATGTATCTACATGAAACGGCGAAGTTTGAACATATAAATGTCCATTCTTGGAAGAAGATATTCAAGAATATCCTTCTCATCAACACTTGACCGTAATGAGAGAGTATGATGGAGAAGTGGATAAAAAGAATAAGAAATTGCGTGAGAGAGACGGACTGTGAGAGTGAGAAAGTGTGTGACAGAGAGAGCGTGTGACAGACTGGAAAAGAGTGTCTCAGAGAGAGAGAGAGAGAGAGAGAGAGAGTGAGAAAGAGGGTTTGAGAGCGCGTGTAAGGTAATGAAAGAGTGAAAAAGTGAGTGGAGAAAGGATAATGGGCCCTTTTGTTGAAGGCCTCGGCCAGGAAAATATTGAGGAAGTTAACTGGAGGGGTCAACCCCTCTCGCCCAAAACTCAACCCCCTCATCCTTTCCCCCCCACTCACTCCTACACGTAATTTATGCTGAAGTTGGCAATTAGGGATCACCAAGCACCAAGTTGAGCGCTTAGTGCAGAGGAAAAAGCAGGCAGGCTGGTTGAAGAGTAGGTAGGTAGGTACTTGCATGAAAATTGAGGAAGGCACAAAACCTGGTTGTGTAGTTCAAATTCAGCTGAAATGACGTTTGCCAGGCCATGCAATGCACAAATGCTTTCAGTAAGCTCTTCCTTCTCATATTCTTTTTCCTCTTCTTCTTTTTCTTCTTCTTCCTCTTCCACTCCCTCTTCTTCTTCATCCTCTTCTCCTCC